>CM056998.1:93694594-94294594 GCA_029891345.1 Dryococelus australis | reverse complement strand
ATGGAAATTTTTAGAGAAAAAAGGAAAATTTTTAAGGAAAATGGGAAATTTTCAGGAAAAAAGGGAAACAAGATTGCAGATGGTGACGTAACAAGATGACGGCTCCCCTGACTCCGACTCCAATGCCCGATGCCCTTATCCCCAAGCCCCCATTCCCCTACTACTGACATATTAAAAACATTCAAGAGACATTTCGGATCAGCAGAAGTGAAATAACGCATCCCGATATCAAATAGTACCAATATACAACAAAGCCACAATTACACAAACACGGAAAACAGTGGCAATAATGACGAGAAACTGAGCCACAGATCCGTTTTCCATAACAACATCATATAAGCCCAGCTGACTGCCAAGTTCGAATATTGTGCAAGATATGTGCAAACGTCCAGACCGCACATCCTTGTCCAGCTGGCGGGCAGGACATATAACGCATTGCTTGACATGGGATGTTCGCGTTCTTGCATAGCCAATACACTAGTAAACAAACATAATCGGCCACCAGTTACTGAACAGTTTTCACAAGTGGGTGCTATGATAGACATTGACCTGCCTAATTATAGAACCAATCTAAATATTGCTTTAGTGGGGTACAACTTTAGTCAAGACTGTTTACTCATTGAAAACTTAAAACTGGGCATTATATTGGGAACAGATATTATTAAAAGGTATGACATAGTGCCAGCACTCACCAAATAGATAATGTATCTATATCCATACCAGAACAAAGGCAAAATTTTAGATTTCAACATACATAAATCAATTATATTATGAAACAAATAATTGCATAGAATGTTATATTAACGAAGCTGAATCTTTAGACAACCCGAGCGATACAGCAGCTACAGGTATCATAAATGAAAAACTACCCTCACACATGAAAGAGCAATTAAGAGAAGTAGTCGATACTTACAAAGACTGCTTCACAAGTAATATAATTGAATTATCAGAAACAAAAGACTATGAGATAAAATTACAATTAACAATCAACGAACCAATCCATACCAGGCCATACAAAAAAAACCCGAACTGCACGAACAAATACTGAAACAAATCCAGCAGATGCTCTGTGCACAGATAATCACCCCTTCCGAATCTCCTTGTAATAAAGAAACACCAGATTTGCATAAGATTTTTAACGGACTTTAGGCTACTTAACCAACATCTTGAATAGGTTCAATATCCCATCCCCAGAACCAAATATATAATTAACACATTGCCAAATCCCAAGTATATTTCTTCTATAGATATGTTTAGCAAGTTTTAGGACATCCCAGTAAGGGAATAAGACAGAAAAATTCGCTTTTAGAGTGGATGGTGCAGGGTTATACGAGTTCGCCTATATGCTTGTAGGGTTGGCCACAAGCCCAAATTATTTTCAAACTTTTGTTGACATTATGCTCGGGCTTTTCTGCTGGAACACAGCAGTAGCTTACATAGACAACATTTTCACTATAGGCAATTCCTTTCCAGAATACATAGACAATATTCGAAAAGTTATGGAAAGATTACATAAATATAATGTGAAAATTAACACCAAGAAATATCACTTTGCAGAACAAGAGATTAAAATATTAGGACACTATAAAACCCCAGTAGGGATACGCATGGGCCCCGACAAAATCGAGACAATAAAACAAATGACCCCACCTAAAAACCTTAAACAGTTACGCACATTTTTGGCATTGACATCATACTTAAGTATGTATATACTTTACAATGACAAATTGGTAGAACCACTCACAGACCTAATATAAGATTAAACCCCATTCTTACGGAAAGACAAACGCCAACTAGCGTTCGAGAACCTAAAAACAGCCCTACTAAACCAGCCAATAATAGCAAAATTCCAGGAGGATCAACATACAATACTAGTATGCGACACGTCTCAGACAGCGATAGGCGCCGTCCTTATGCAAGAAATACCAGCAAAGACAGTAATATCATATTATTAGCATCAAAGAAGCTTTTGTTGAATGAAAAGACATGGTCAGCGACGGAATACAAGCTTTTGGCCATTAAATATTTTGTAATATACTTTGAACAGTCCTTATATGGAAGGAAATCCACAATCGAAACGGATCATGCGAGCCTTCGATACTTGAAGACAATGGCCGAACATAATGTTCGTATACAAAAACTAGCAATAGTATGAATTCGAATCAAAGATAATAAAAGGAAAGTTAAACACATTGGCGGATGCCGTGAGCCGAATTCCTATGACAGGTAAATCGGAAACAACACACAATACAATAGAGAATCAGCATTACCCCATAAAACCAGAATACACTAACTGTATATCATTTTGCAAAACAACTCACCGAAACACTATTACAAAATCCGCACAAGGCAGGTGAAGTAAAAAACAATAAAGCTAAATACATAACGAATAATTGGAAGGAAATACAACACCTGATTAAACCAGAGATCGCGACAACCGACAAAAGCTGTGTAGCAAAGATAATTACTAACGAGGAATATTTACCCCTAGAATCAATTGCAAAAATCACGACAGCAATCTATCAAGTCAATCTTCAAATTACGATCGAAGGCAACACAAATGTAATTAAGTTAACTTCTATCGACCCCTGGTTACATTGCAAAATTGACATTTCGATAAATAATTCTGAACTATAAAACCACACGACCAGGAATATATTAAGGTCGATGATGACACTCACTTATTCCTGGCACCTAACACACAAATACATTCATCGCCATTTTTAGCAGAATACATCAATGATCCTCACATTACTCAACTCAGGCTCGCACTTATAGATCCATAAAAGGCAACGCCAAAATATGTTTGATTAGCGAGATGGTATGGCATAACTGGAAACTGCGAAATATTTTACAAAGTCCGCACTCCCAATGGGGAAAAGTGACTAACGTTAGTACCTCAGTACTACATACCAGAAATCATTATGGCTCACCACGGCACATTATAAAGTGGGCATTTTGGACTATTTAAAACATCACAAAAATCAAAAACCAATACCATTAGGACAGCATGGCTAAAGATGTCAAGATTTATATAAGAATTTTCCCTACATACCGGAAGGTCAAACACAGTAATCAGAAACCAATAGATCTCATGACCCCCGTTGAAGCACTCCCCCTATTCCATCCCTGGGGACTCGATGCAAAAGGCCAAATACAAACGGCGGCATCGGGAAATAAATAATGACGGAATTTTTCACACAATATGTGGTGGCCAAACCAGTAAATTCTATAGATGCCAACACTTGTGCAAAATTTATTAAGAATGTTATTTTGACCTACGGATGCCCTAAATCAATTTTAACTGATTGTCGAACACCCTTCAATTAGGAGCTTATCGCGGATCTATTACAGAAACTATGAATAAAATAATTGCAAACTACAGCATATAACCCATCCTGTAACAGGATGATGGAACAAGTTAATAAAGTCCTGTCACAGCAACTCACTGCATGCAGCCATGAGGACCAAGCACACTGGGACGAATGCGTCCAATATATAATTTTTAACTATAATTCCATTATAAACAGAAGCACAAAAAATATCTTCCATTTTTCTTATTACACGGTGTTGAGGCCATCCAACCATGTCACGTTGTCGCCCATATGTTTTCACAGCGTGCAGAGGGCTGGTGCTAGCAACTGGACCAAGCCTGTGAACAGGCACGAGTGAAGCTAATTGAATCCCAAAATTTAGAAAAAGAACATTTTGATAAGAAATTTCGACCAAATGAATTGAAAATAGGACAATACGTATGGGTCAAAAATCATGTCGGACAGAAGGCTCTTATCTTCAAATATCACAGCCCATACAGAATACATGACATATTGGGGCCATCGACCATTTCCATCGAAATTAGAAAGCAAAGGTTAACTGAGATAGACACAGTTAACACCAGAAACATCAAAGTTGCTAATGTAAGACATTGAGAATATCATGTATGTTGCAGGTAACAAGTTTCTTTAATGAGAAATACGAGTATGGGGTTACTGCTGTTGTTCACCTTCTACGCGCTGTAAGCAACCACTGGAGCTCCCATTTTCATGATACACTGTAGTATCTACTTTCAAGAACTCTTTCCAGATATTGCATATGAAGAGACAATACCACTGGCCTAAAATATATCACTTCACCAACCAGCAGCTTCTAGCAACATTGATGAGTCTTACCACCCGGCTTGTACCATCGGAAACTCTATTGTCTGCAAAAATGCTGAGCACTTGCGCCAATATTTCAGCACTGCAACCCAAAATATTGTACAAGAATTTATATCTGAAGTATCTGTGTCTAATAAAAGAAAACGTGGTCTTACTTTCCTGGAGGATGTCGCAACTTGGTGTTGCGACATTCTCACTTCCCTACACTTAAAAGCACTCCTCACTAATGAAGAATCCTTAACTTTGCAATTAAACGATTTGGAAAACAATGTCATCACATCCAATGACAAACTTAATGTTACTATACATGGCATTTCAGAAATAAAGGTCAGTTCGAAAATAGGATAAATGATCTCACCAAAAATATAGGGGTAATGTCACGCCAAATGTATAATCAAAACAGAATTAGAGTCAGCTCAAATTCATTCTCAATTACTAACCAGAATGGTGCTGGGGATAATAAATGATGTAGTTAACGAACTAAGACTTAGCACATACATACTTCAATGTCAAAATAAATTTTTCGTCTTGAAGCAGTGTCTAAAGAAATATATAAATCAGACCTTTTTAAGCTACAGAAACAGGTATCCGCCTTAGACTTAGAATTAAGTATTCTCACAACACAAATGTAAAAATACTATACATCCCCATTATATGAATGCATGCTATTGCATACTCAAAGATAATTAAAGTACAGGTCCCTTTGAAAAATATCAAAACCATGTGGAAATTCTTTCGTTCTACGAACGTCCCATACCACTATAATAATCAGACATGAACAGTAGGAACTCCTTCAAAAATTATAGCAATCGACATTAACACACAAGAAACTAGGGAACTTTACGATACAGCAGAACAAAATCAAGGCATTTATTACCTCTCTAAACAAATAATTGGTAATTCCCAATAAAATTGCTTGAAGGCCGCAATATATCATAAAGATCTTCACAGTCTATTTCAAAATTGCAAATTTATATGCGAGCCAGGGAATTCACTCTACGTACACGCCACTGAACCCCATCACTACGTAATAACAAACGCACCTGGCGAATTGGTAGTAAGATGCACAAATAAGACGCCCAGTAAAGTTATTTCCAACCCCAAGGTCGGAACCATAGAACTTAATGTACCATGTGGCTGTGAAATCACATCCAATGAATGAACTATTATTAAAACCACCCATGTTTGTGATATCAGGAGTCCTAAAGTAGGGAAGGCACACACGATATTGCTAGTACAATGGTTGCAAAACGAGCTTGTAGCCCAGGAGTTAAAAACAAGTGAAGGCATGTCCTTTTATTCCGTACACGATACGAGTAATGACAAGTGGCAAATAACTCATGCGGACCTATCTACTTTTATGTATACAGAAACTAGGTCTGCAGTTCATCAGACACAGATGTTCTCCATCCTCTTACAGGAACATTATAAATATATCAGCTTCTCGACTATCATAATTATACACAATAGCACTAGCAGGTAATTACTATAAGCTGATAAAATCGCTATACTAATGAATAATATGGCTAAAGTGGCACACCTGTAAAAATAGGCAGTTATCACTAAAATAGGTAGATCAATGATAGACGTTGACTCTTCCACTTCGTAATGCAAAGAACAAAGAAAAATTCATGTTCCCCTGGCTCTTAAAAAGAAAAATTGAGGTAGCAAATATGTGTACACACAGGCCGTCTAGGTGTGTAAGTAGTTGTCTTTCTCATGTGCTCTGCAAAGAAATCTTGTCACGTAAAACATATAAAGCTATATTGTTTAGTAGCACAGTGCAGCGCCATGTAAGTAAGTTCGGGGCACCAAATCTTATAAATATATCTGTTCTTGTAATTAGATGTATAGTTTAGCTCATAAATGTATATACAAAATTGTGAATAAGGTCATCAACGTATAAATATGTACAATCTCAAAATATTGTGATAAAAGAAAAGGATTGTGCAATTATTTTGTAAAAGAACATAAAGTCACACCACATCGTAAAAAGAAAAGGATTTTAAAATAACTATATAAGCAACATGCCATACTATGTTCTTTATTAACATTCAAGGATGATATGAAATCACGACGCTATTGTTAAATATTGCGTTTTAAAAGTGCTCTTCCCACATTTCCAACCTACCATATTCGATTCCGGGTTTAACAATTACATTTTCACTTTTTAAGGTGGTAACAATTTCAAAGCGGAGTCGAGCACTACCTTCTCCTTCCTCTCTAACCAGCACGAATACAATAACGACCGAAAACTAAGTTAGAGTGCCAGCAAAACACGTTTTTAGGAGTAGTGAATAAGTGAATTTTGTTACAAATTACAGTTCAAGTATTGCTGTACAATATTAACATATGCACTAGGATAGTAAAACACATCAATTATTGTACAGGCAAAGAACCTGCCAACAATGTTAATAACATTCTTATAATAAGACTGAGTAGGATAGGATAAAATGTGATAAAATATTTTATAATTCTGATACCTCAGAACAACATGTTAATAGAGTATATGTAGATATTGTACCACATTTCGTGTAACTTAAAGTGTCGAAGTTGTATATTAATTAAAACTCTATATAAAATCATAACTAGTGCTTTTGAAAAGCTTAACAATATTGTAAAATAAAGTCATATTTAACCAAGCAAATTGTATATAGCAATTTAATTCTTCCATTCTGGCTATAAAAAGAATCCAAAGAAAATGGCTTAGCATTGCCATAGGCTGCCAATAATGTTGCGCAAGCCCGAACCTACGTGCCTGACACCACCTTTGGGAATCTCCAAATGGGATTGGGGGGGGGGGGGATAAATCTGTCATAGGGTGAAACTCCAACTTCGGTACCATGCCTTTACACACGTTCTTTCCGGCGGGCTCCACAACTCCACCAGGGTTTGGCCGCCCAAGGTTCAGCAACGTCGCCTCCTGGACCGATCGCCTGACCTGACCCGGCCGATCCCCGGAAATGTTCAACCTCATGCTCCAAATGAGGACGCCTGGATACTGTGAGTGCTACCCCAGCTCCTGCAGGGGTAGCACTGTGTCACATTGAGGCGAAGCGCAGTGACCTCGGACAGCTGAGCCTTGTTTTAAACAACACTTGCCGGGGGATCGAGCACGAGGTCAGACAGCTCAGGGAGTTGGAGGCTCTGGGCGCCATCTTACCTACTGCTTCCGGAGGTGCTGCCTGTAGACGCCCAGACGAGAGGACCGCAGCCCGTGGTCCGCCATCGACGCCAGACGAAAGCCCGCCGCCGAGAGAGCTGTGCGACTGCGACGGCAAAGGAGGTAAATATTAAATCCCTGCTAGGGCGACTTAAGGCACGATAGGGCGCGGGACTTGCGGCGGCATTAAGCTCCCTCCGAGCATTGCTTACCCTTATTAAAGTAAAGCTACCTTGAGCTTAATTAATGGCATCAGCGCCTTTGGAAGTGTAATCGCCATTGTTTAATTGCTACATGCTATTGTCTTGTTGAAGATCCGTATCGGAGATTCAGAAGCCTACTTGAGGCTTGCTTGTAATTAATGAGTTTTTTTTTATAAAGTAGTATTTTAAATCCGACTGCTTATCATTTGAGTTGCCTTGATTCCCCTAGTTAATGCGTGGCCTGCTCCGACAGGAGAGGTCACATCAGTATGGTATTCTAGCCTTCTACTGAGTTGGTGTACGACAATCATCCTGGTAAGAATTTGGTATTTAGCATACAATTTGTGGTTTATGCTCACTGGTGTAACTATTTCTGGAAAGAGTCATCTCGAACTTATCTACTCTAAGCTAACTTGGCGCATATATGTTAGTGCGTGGAGGAAGATTGAACACCACAACACCATTACAACAACTTTATTCATATAATAATTTAAATGTTTAAAACCCAGTTCACACACTACACTATTTAATACGTTGAAATGAAATAGTAAATAAGGAAATTAATAAACACGTATTTATATACAATGTACACATAGTACATAAATATTTAACAATATTCCAACATTAGAGTAACTATCCTTTATATATTTCACGTAAGTTTTATCTAGCAAAGAGTAACGCAGTTACTCCTAAATAAGAAAAAAATGTTTAATTGATATCGTTTATTTTTCAGTTTTTTGACCCTAGTCCAATGAAAGCTAATTGACCAGTAAAATACATGAAACCTGTAGCTGAGGCAAAAGTTTAATAATTGTTTTGCTTAAAACATATGTAATCCTATCTAATCTAATTATGATTTGTACTTAAGGACATTTTTTTTGAAAATTTTATACATGTGTTACTAACGCATGTGAATACAGCTGCTACTCTCGTATGTGAATATGGCGATGAAGAATTCCTCCGAAACCAATTTGCAGACATCTCAGAGCAATTTGACAAAATGATACTCTATAAGTATAATAAATATTCTTGACATAGTGGCGCATTTTACGGACGGAAGCTAATGCACAAGATATTTAACTTCGTGGCGCTGAAAAAGTTACAGGGGCAAGATAACACGTAATGGGTAAATGCCATTAGCTACTTGGTCGAAGGAACGGGAAGTTCCATTAGGGGATGGTAACATAATACGACTGCCATAAATCTTAAGAAGCAAAGTTCACAAAAAGTCAACGTTCTTGTCAGTACAGCTTGAAGGAACTGAAAAGTTTTACCAGAAGAACTAGGAGTTTCATAAAAGATAAATCAACATCAAGCCACAGAAAAATTCCTAATTCTCTTTAGAGAACGTAGAAAGAAAAGCGTGGACAGGAAAGTGTTTAAGCAAAGGGGTTTTTCCTCGTACAGAAAATTTTTTTGGTAAACAGAATACTGGCTTCAACTTTGACGTCAGTCTGGGTTGTGGAGGATAAATTATCTACAAAGAAATAATAATTCAAAATTTGTTTAAAGCTACCGAAATTACGTTTATGTTTGCATGTTACTTTTTAGAAAAATGAATAGCTAAACTGTTTATATTCGTACAAATAACATTGTTTTACTTTTAAAACTTTTTATAAATATTAAATAAGTAAATAGCACATAAACTTATATAGAATGTGCGATGTCACCCATAGAATATGAATCTTTAGCAAACTACTAGTCATAAGAGTGGATTTACGATTTCAGGTCTCATTTGAATCTCTGTTACTTTCGGCAGGAGTCTTCATAAGGCGGAAACAGAAAATTCTCGTTAACTGGATGCCCCGGAAACACACGTTACTAATTGCAACAAATAGCAAAAGTGATATGAAAATGCACAACACAAAAATATTATCCTTTGCATAGAAACCCTCGACTTTAAGGTAATTCCCACATAGAACAACTGCGCATGCAAGAAAGAAAGTACAATTAATCCTCGTAATATAAATCTCTGCCCGACTGCAGTACTCAGAAACATGAAAAGTGAAAATGACACTTGTGCTCCGCAGGGCCTTCACTACACTTCGCTTCACGTGTCACATAAGAACTTTGCGTTCTCACTTTCCGTAATAGGGACGGAGAAACCAATTCTAAAATTTAATTTAATTACGTCTCAAAATTTTACTTCCTCTTCGTACCAATATTTTTACAATTTTACATAACACATATGTTGATTTTAACGATAACGATTTACAAATATGTCGTAATTTTTCATGAAGAAACTTATCTCAACCTAGGGTTGCAGAACTCATCAACCATTAAAAATATGGCCTCTTATTTGAAATCATTTGTATTTTTTCCCCCCTCGTTGGTTAGCCGAGTATGATGATTCGTATGGTGATGTGAGATGGACTTGAGGATGCGTCGGAGCGCGAAAACGAAATGAACGTACGTATATCGGCAGAAAATAAGCCGAATTTAGTGGCAACGTCCGCCGCATTTCGAATATGTGAAAATTTGATGTGACACCGCGTGGAAAAGAGCTCATTTCGCGCGTATGGAAATACGGCGAGCTAGGCACAGGACCACCACGTAAACCTCTTTGTTAAAGGTTATAAACACATGTGTCTATGCTTTTAATTATCACATACGAATTAACAATGTGAATACAGTATTTGATAACTAGGCCATTAAGGGCAATAAATCAAAATAGTTTTGATGTTACCAGTTTTTTAGCCACAAAATTTTTTCAGCACTCATATTGAAGTTTCTTCTTAAACAAACACGTATCACTACAATACATTTATTGATTTACCATTTTTGGATACCTTTTGAGTATGACTACAAAGCAATGGTGGTTCAAAGACAAATGTTAACTCCCTAACAAAGTCACAATTTCAGAAATTAATCTCAAACATTAGTACTGGCAATTTTATATATATATATATATATATATATATATTATATATATATATATATATATATATATATATATATATATAATATATATATATATACATATATATCAGAAATTATGAAACGAAAACGAAGAATTTCTGTGAATGAGGTTAAGCCGAGTATTATGGGGGAGAGGTGGATGCCATATTGGATGCCAATATGGAGTGAAATAGGGGTTCAAAATTTGCGTGGAGAACAAATGCACATCGTCAATATTTCTCGTATTTTTGGAATTACATATTATTAAACTTTATATTTTACAATGTGTATTCTGTTAATTATTTACAACTTAAAAATTATTGTAACGGAAAGGCGAATTCCTCGCGGACAAAGTCGCGGGCAAAAACTATTTGAAACACAAAAATGTCATTGTCAGCGATTTTTGCTCTATTCACCTGTTTACGATATTAAGTCTATCCTTCTGATCATGCGAGCCACAAAAAAAAAACTGATGATATCTATGGAATGGTAACAAGGTTTGCAGTGTACGAAGGAGATAGCATTAGTGACTTTTTGACGTCACAACGTCTTACAACTGTGCCTCTTATATTCAGAAAATGAGCGCCACGAAAGTTTACTCTCGGGTCCGTGGCAATTGCTCTCTGAGAATCGGCACTACCTTAAATGTAAATGTACGATAGTATAGGTCGTTCCTCTGGCTTCATGCCTCACACACAAACTTATCGTATTGACGTCATCAGGCCGCGTGGGAGCTGGGTTGCTAACCTCTGATTTCGAGCGGTTTAGTAAGCTTAAGGCCGCTGTAGCGACCGAACAGATCATACCTTCGGAGAAATACTGGGGTCAGTTTGTACGTAAAAATAAAAGATTAACTAAAAACATAACCATGAATAATAAATAATAAACGCACATACTGACTTTCTAACCAATAATCATTTTCTTTGCGGATTACAAACCAAAATAGTTAAAAATTACGAGTTAGGCAACATGGACAACAATGATATTAGTAACATGAGTAGTGCTCAACAAGACCAATCTAATACTGAAAGGATGACACAGCAAGCTCAGTCCATTCCAGAGTTTTATAAATAAGAAGTTTACAATTCCACGCAGCAGTGAAATGTGGGCGTGGCGATTGCGTCATCATCACACGCCACATCAAGGGGCGATACTAAGACTAAGATACAATCAGCGCAAACGCAAAAAAGCACCAGGATAGATAGCAATTACTCAGAGAATCAAAAGCAAAACGAAGGACGAAGTCAATAGACTCGTACCATCACCAAATCTCAATCGTTTGTACGCCGGCGCTGCACTCCCATTGCGTGCTAATAACAAATAAATAGATTTAAACAAAGCCACACAATCTATCACATTTTTTCCTCTCACCACCCATAGACGTCACGTAAAAATACCTACGGCCGTGTAAACTACAAAGCCCACCCCATTACATTTATGAACGCTTGGACTGCGACTTGAATTACAAAGTGGCCTTTAACGACGGGTTTTTGGTGTGGTATGATTCTCCTCTTCGTGAGTCTAGCTGCGTTTGGAGAAGCGCTGTTCAAACATTACCAGCGGCGATGCGCGGTGCAGGTAGCGCAAAGCGCGTCCGCATTTATCCACAGTCGCCGCTGTATTTAATCCGCCGACCAAACACACCCCTGTCCCGCTTGTTTGTCCAATTCTCTGTGTACAGTTTTCGCGTCCGCCTGTTGGTTCAGCGATTTCCGGCCACGAAACTCCCGTTCTTCTGCCGTGCAAACAATCCCACTGATGTTCTCATCTGGAACGTGCACAAGCATCCACATGTGCTCTAAAACTGAAATATCGAACACTTAAAAACGCCTGTGTGACCCCTTATAGAGATATAATTCGTTTTGGAGTCATAACAGAAGTGTCAGAGTCATTACTGAAAATGTTTCATTATAGAAGCATTAAATTTCACAGTTATGTGCAAATTTTTGTACCTGATAGTTAAATGATGATTCATGGTTGTCATTAAAAGGTGAGAATATATTAATATGCCTATTCAGAAATTCGTATTATGGGGACATTTCTCATTTTTTGGAATTTGTTTGTCTGAGAGAGGTATCGAAAAGTGCCCCCTTAATGCAGTTGTTAGTTGTCAAATCATTAGGCCTATGGTTTTCAAAATATAATACTCAAATTCCGACACAAGAGTGTTATAGTCACGTTCAAAGTGTTAAAATTGAGTCTAAGCGCGGCATACTGCATTTGTATTACAAGTTACAAAAGGAACAAAACCAACGTTTCTTCTGCAGTTTACGGTTTAAACTATTTATTGAATGAATGTTAGCAGTTTCGCTTGAACGAACAAAGATATATTTACGACAAGTCTGATCCCTATTTCCAACAATATTCAGAGTGCCAATACTCGCTCACCTGTTTATAAATCACACTCATACTGAATCAGTATGATCTGCACACTATACTGATTGCATTAAATGCAATTTGACTGGAAAAACTATATCTAGGAGCAAAGCCTAGTATGCTGCAGAATTCGGGAAATTAAGACTATTGAGTGTTATATTTTGAAAACTATAATGAGATTTTACAACTAATAACTTCATTAAGGGGGCACGTTTTGAAAGCTCTTTTTAAAAAAAAAGTGAAATATCACATTAAATCTTTCAGTCCCATTTTATTTCAGGCTTCATGTGTTTCAATCAAAAATATTGATTATGCATTCTGTACTTAGTCAACACAACACTTTCTTCGTTGCCCCAGCCAATGAGCTGTAGGATATATGTTCAGTTACAGTTATATGAACCAATTATGACCAATACGAGTACGATGGTTTGCGAATCATTTACCCAGAAGTAATATCAATGCTAGAGACCTGCAATATTCGCGTTATTACTTAGGCACATACTGAACTGCAAGTTACTGCGCATTTGACGGACTTCAGTCGTTCGCGGGAAATATGTCTGGCACGCCTTGGAGAACTCTTCAGCCAATAATGTAAGTTCAGAGGTGAACTGGCTAATCTCTTAATGGAGAACAAGCAGATTAGAAACGCTGATTAAATTTCAGCGGCCAATGAAACCAGGAAATGTGCTCACTTGTTTATAATGCTGTGGAAACTATCATGTCACCGAAATATAGCAGGAATTTTGCTCGTCCCTAATCTTTGCTCAGAGAGCTTCACAGTGTGCTATTAGACGAAAAATTACCTACACGTGCGTAATGTACACAATTATGTACAGATATTATTTTAAAAAATTAGGTAAAATTCCCTTATATGTAAAGGAAGCTAATTACTTCTACATGTGAGGTAAAATTACCTCTTAAATATAGAGTAAAATTACATGACAAGTAAAGTACTATTCCCTAATCGTACGGAAAAAAAAGTTCTGACAAAAGTGGGGGAATAATCATGTAAGGGAAAATTAACTATATTGTGTAATAAAGTTAAATCTAGAAATACTTCGGAGTATTTGTACTATTAACTCTTTTACTAGAGGCTATTCACGGTAAGGTAAGAACTTTTTGAAGGCCCGTCATTTGAAATAATAGTCAGTAAATGTATTTTGCTGTACCCTTAGACGTTTGCTTTCGAGTCCGGTGAAATACATAGCCTACATTGTGTTCATACGTTACATGGCGAATTTCATTTTAAAAAGTAGTGGATGGGTAAAAATAGCTGATAGTAAAAAAGTAACTACGGGCTCAAAAGTGCTCACTTTACTGTGAACTACCTATACCCACATTATTTGACGGATAGTAACCGAAACCTTTACACTAAAAGCCCCGACACTCGCTGGTGGATGGGCGCGAACCATGGCCCTCCATCACGAAAGGCCGATGCGCTATCTATTACACCAACCACGACGACAACATGAGGACGGTGAATATAAGTGTGTTAAAAGATTGTTTCTTCCGCCCGTCCCCCCTTCCCACCATCCCTCAGCTGTTGTGAATGCTGAAGAGATGCATGCGTCGTAAGGTAATTTTACCATCCATGCATGGGGTTTTCCACTACCATGTACGTGAATATTTATCCAGAGTGCGGTAATTTTACCTTACGTGTAAGGAAAACTACGTTTACCCCACAAGTTTGCGAATATTACTTTACACTTGTCAGGTAATTTTCCCATTATGTTTTACAGTGCAGTGTCTGAATGGGTTAAGTAAATTGCTGTGTAAGGTAATTCTTGAAGAACAGGGGCTTTTTCGAAAATCGAAAATTTAATACTTGGATATGTTAGATATGAATATTAGTAATCACAATTACTAGGAATTTTGGAGGGGCTTTAAGTTTTCTGTAAAAAAAAAAATGAAATATGATAGGAAAGAGGGTTGTCAACAAAGCTGTATTTATGATAGTTTATTTTATATAGAATATATATATATCGGGTAGCTTAATTGTTTTACATTAACGAATACTGTTTGCAAAGAATATTTATTGTGTAAAATCTCATATACAGGGAATATTTATGCCGGCCCACTGAGGTAATACAGGTATACAACGTAGGTATCAAACAGTATCTGAAATCTGATGAATTACTCGTGGCCTACGTTGTCTATATTCACGTACCTGATTGATATGTACGCTGGCGTGAGTATACAATAACTAGAACGTACAAAATACAGTAGTTCAATATACGAGCGGTCCGCATTGTGTGTTTTATTGCAATTCGTGTTGTTTGAGGTGTTCAATCTAATAATTGTGTGCAATTACGAGTGTTTCTATGCTATTTCAGCAAGGGAAAAGTGAAATTATAAAATACGTGCGGTAATTAGTGTGTCTGTGTAGTGTGGTCAAATGGACTGAAGTTTTGGATTGCGTATTCGTATAGGCCTACGTCGTATGAACGGCGAGTGATTTGGTTAGTATTGACTAAATTAAATGAATTTGCTGGGAAAAAACATTTCGGAAAGTGATATAATTCCACTCCACTAATTACACAGGACAAGAATTTACTAGAGGCATCAAAATTTGACCAATAGAAACCCCAAAAAGATAGTGGGAATAGTTATGAAGATCAGAGAAATTGTGGGGTAAAACGAGTGAAACTTATGCACATAATATAATATATATTGACGAAAATATGTTAAATTGCAAAAATACTGTAGAGATGTGGCCATAAATTATGCACCGAGCTAGAGTACCAGCGCCAGCAGGGGAGTAAATACCCAAAACAATGATTCAAGGCGCGCTGCCAATTTTGTTTTGGGTGTGACGCGAAGCGTCACTCATCAGTGAAGCTTTTGAGTTTCCCTATAGATCATTGTCATGTGTAGCCTATGTACACTGAGAAATAATGTGCGTGTGTTTTGCAATTTAACATATTTTGTTACTATTTGTTATATTACTGTAATATTCGCTCAAGTAAACATGTTTAATTGCAAAAAACAATTGAACTGAACATGATCTTAATTGACAATATCACCAATACAAGCTACACATACGATTGTGGGGAGGGCTATGGAGATCAGGGAAATTGAGGGGTTAAAGTTTATAGTAAAAATGTACTTATTTTGAATTTTTTTAACCCCACAATTTCCCTGATCTTCATAGCTCTCCCCACTATTGTATTTGTATCTTGTTTTGGTAATATTGTCTATTTAGTTAATATTTGGTTCCGTCTTGTTTGCAATTTAATGTCTTTTCATGAATAAATATTACATTATTTACATATTTTTCACCCATTTTACCCCACCATTTCCCTGATATTCACAGCCCTCCTCACTATCGTTTTAGGGGTTTATATTGGTCAAATGTCGATACCCCTAGTAAATTCGTGTTCTGTGTAATTAGTAGAGTGGAATTATACTACTTTCCGAGATTTTTTTTTCAGGAAAGCCCCTATTCTTAAGAATTACTCTGCATGAATATGTGGCAGTAGTTCGTCCGTAATAAAGCATTTAGCTAAGCTTATATCGTCGCATCTTATCAATAACCTCCCCCCCCCCCTTAATCTGAATTAGGAAAAAATAAATAAACAATTCAATATGTCGGGTGACACGGTCTCTTTAAGGTTCCTGCCTTCCTGGCAGTTGAACTGCGATACAGGATGTTAAATACTATCTTTTTTTTTTTGCGAAACTGTCCAAAGTGCCAATGTACTAAAATAACACACACTTTAGACGAGGGCTGTTGGGTGCTTTCAAGACGTAGCGCACATTAGGAACACCATTTTTTGAGTACTCTAAAATAGCTGAAAACGGCTTCTTTCAAAGCGTTGTATCTAAAAATATACGCATCAGATAAGGTCAGAACTACTCAAGGACCCTGCACTGAAACGTCCAACAGACTTTTCACCCCAGACTTTTCACCAATAAAATAATAGGGTCACCCCTGAAAGTCCCATAGGTTGCAAGCAGTGCGACGATAAGACGCGCGTGAGTTGCAAGCCTTGCGCTTAGTGGCGATGGCGTAATTAACGCGCGCGGCACTGTCGTCCTTATCGCTGCTGAGCCCCTCGAGGTGGAAATAAGCTCCAGGTCGGCAAGAGTCTTACAAGCTCGGCTTCACCTTATTAATACACAGTTATAATTACGAACGAAAATATTAATCAACTCTAAAATATAAATTTTATATAATCGCACTTTGTCAGTAATTACTATGAATCCGAAATTACGACGCGAAAGCGAAGAATGTCTGCAAAAGGTGTGAAGTCGAGCATAAAAGTTACAAAGAAGATACTGACTGACATAAATAATGAGACTACTTTTCTCTATATGGGTGAAAATAATTTTTACTGAAGTTCTTCAAAGCTTGGATAGTAGCTGGGCCTTGACGTCTCGTTGATAGCAATATCATTCGAGATGGAATAATCAATACATAGTATAAAAAGAAGTCCCTGGCGCGCGTCTGTCTGTCTGTATGACCGCGCTAATCTCGAGAACCACCGAACGTATTTGGATGCGGTTTTTACTGTTATGATCTGCATTTATCGAGGAAAGTCCGTGTGTATTAAAAATTGCCCTAGCACTTATAGGAGCTCAGCATTAACGGTGTTACTGTATCAAGTAGGGAAAAAAGTTTGCCGCCAGCGCGCTCTCATGGAATACGCGGGCTAATCCTTTGGAGATGTAACAAAATCACGTACTAAAGAACAGTGTAAAATTAAATGATACAAAAAAGTCAGCGGTGGAATATATCTATCTATAATAGATAAGTAGTAATAAGCGTATTTAATATTTAAATTACGCAATGAAAACAAACGTAACCTTCCCTGTATTTTCTAATCATAAATAACATAATTTTTATAATATTAATTAATTCATTATTAAAACGGTTTAATCTAGATAAGAAATGTCCTTTACATCATATAATTATCACCAATAATTTAAAAGTTAGGAAAATTTTTGTAAAAAAATAATTTCTATACGCGCGAGTTGTGTGGCGATGCGCTGGCGAGTGTGTTTCAAAGTGGGAAGGTGTACAAGGCGAGCGCGCGACAGGCAGAAAAACTAAATTGTACCCAGGCGAAGCCTGGCCGGATCGCTAGTAAACATATATAGCAGTAGTGAGACAATTGCAAATACACACGAATTTTACCCGGGACTCGAACTCAGAATACCTCGTAGCATAAGGTAGCGTGCAACAAACTTAATCATGATGGTAGGCTTCGGAGCAAAACTAAGGACGTAATCAGTCTAATGTTTCGGTATATATGATTTATCTACCTGAAATATTTACAGGGCAGTCATTATAAAACACGTAAGTTCACCTGGCCCACCGTGGCACTACTCGTGTGACCTATTTTGTAGACTCGTAAGTTTACCTGTGATCGCTGATCTCTCACGATATCTGTTCGAATTCGTCCCTTGTGTGTGTCGCTGATGAAAACTAAACTGAACTTAACAGTGACCCCAACATCGTAACTCAAAACCCATAAACCAAAATTTCCGGTTTACTTCGAAAGCATGCAAGGCGTTGATGGAAATATGTATGAAATAATTCCAGCTTGCTTGATACACGCGAGTGAGTGAGCCAGGTTGTTTTCACCGAGATTTCGGAAAACCACTATTGTACAACTTTACAACTTGGGGCATTTTACTCTCGCGAAGGATAACGAGAAACAGGAAATAAACGAATTCTGGGAACCCAAATACCCCACGGCTTTATGGAAAAGTGCGAAATAAAACGCGTGTTCTGTGGACGATAACGGAGAGAAAGAGAAAGAGAGACTGCTATCAGGCGCGAACTTGATACAGCGATATAGCGAAGGAAAGAGTCATTAATTTTGTGGAATACTGGTTTTGTAGATTTCTCCTGGGTGCGACTGTTTCATTTCAACCGGAATATCTTACAATAGTGAGTAGGTTTGCGCCCGAATTACACTCGGTGACTGCTTTACGTTTATAAGGTGTACTGACGTTCATGTTAAATACTACACAGCAATTAGGCATATACAAGAATAAATAAATAAATATATATATATATATATATATATATATATATATATATATATATATATATATATATATATATATAATTTATTTATTTATATGTGCGTGTGTGCGCGCGCTCGGAACAATTGCAACGCACTGGAACCTTACGATTAGGCGTCAATACACGTATTTAATTAATTAAGATATATAATATATTTTTCACGTCTATCAGTCGCTACCTACTAAAATATTTCAACGATTCGCTAATATATCTCCATTTGTAAAGTGGATTTCTATATTTCAAATTACGAAATACAAGAATAATGTGCAGGTAGTAATTATTGCACCCATAGTTAACTATGCGCAAAATTAATTGTAAAGCAATATGTCATTTGCAGTAAAAGTTATATGCAATGAAAATCAATTATTAATTAAGGTGTGTTTTAATTGTGGAACTGGATTAATTTATTTCGATATTAATTGAATACTACCAAGACAAGTTAGGATTTGGTAGCTGCTGTGCGAAACATAGTTAACCTAATCTACCCTAACCTAGAGAGTTTTGAGCGGCTCTTAATAACATATATATTCAGCCCTTTTTTTACAACGGAAAATTAGCATTTGTATAAACGAAATCTGCCGACCAATTGTAATGTCCGCCACATTTCCCACATGCACAAAATTTATTATGATCCTGCCGGGATTTGAATCCGGTTCCTTGCGGGAGGTTTAGATTTGTATTAGTCGTCCAATTAAACATTAAGAGACTAAATAAATTTATAACATCTTCACAACAATGGCTTAAATAAACTGTAAAACTGAATATTAAAAAATTGCCTATTGTGTTCATGCAAACAACATAAAAATTCCTGGGGTTTAAAATTTTTTGACATTTAGACTATAAATTTCGAAGAGCATTATTAAAGAATATAAAAAAAAATTAATAATTGATTTATAAAACAATTTGCTACTCAGTAAATTATTTAAAAACACTGCGGATTGATAATTTTCACGTTGGAGACTTGTGGGTACACTGGTAGACTACTTCATTAATACACTAACACAGCCGAGAATAAATGGTTTGAATAAGCTGATTCGCACTTGTAATATTATAATGTGAATTCATATTGATGTATTTCCAAATCTTGCATCGATTTTAGTTGAATTTCGAGTACTCAGAGTGGTTCTCATACTCGATCCTGTGATGATCATGCGCTACTCGTGCACAGTAACTCGATTTAAAAGAAGGGTTGTGGTGGTGGGGGGGAAGGTCGAATGAGTCGAGTAAAGTAACTGCGATTTCACTTTAATTGCACTCGACCACAATTTCAAAAATCATATAGTTTTCACCGTTTGCCCCACTAAGTTTATTTCTCATAACTGATAGATAAGAAATAGCCTAATCTTTATTTAGATGACAGTGTGTTCGCCTATATCCCTTGTGAGTTTGTATATTTCAGCCTCATCTTCTTATGTGTTTCTTACACGTAGCACTTAATTACTGAAGTGAGTTTCCGTTAGCATATGAAATTTTGTACTTGTGCCTGCCAGGCATTAAATGGGCTCTAAATCGGAATCAGTTATTTTTTACTGATTGTTAGTTGAAACTGCTCCATCTGGAATATGAAGAAAAAAATATCAATAATTCATCAGTTAAAAGCAATCTACTGATTAAAGCAGTAGGAAACTAGTTATTTACAGTTGATTAATAAATAAGCACAGAGCATTCCCATGTGATGTAAGTTAGGTACGATTTATTTTGTCGCAGAACACAAATATTGTCTACACAATAACGTTTTTGTAGGTGGTTGGGCTCGAACCTTCGCCCATAAAGCAAGGGATGCTGAAGCTGTCAATAACAGCCATAGCCACTGCCCTACTTTACCACTGCCAAATGTGTGCTCGTATTATGGGCACTGAACCACAAAATGTAATGTCAAATATTGTTGTAAGTTTCGTGATGTGAAAGTATTTCTTGTGCTTTTTATTGATCGACTATAAATAACTGATTTTCTACTGTTTGTATTAGTGGATTTCATTTAACTGGAGAGTTTAGTAGTTTTCTTTTTCTACTGATTCCGGATGGAGCGGTTCCAACTGACAATCAGTAAAAAATGACTTATTCCGATTTAGAGTGTAAGTAAATATGCCAAAGATATTTGGCGAAATGCCTGTAAATTTGTAATTAGTGTGCAATACTAGGGAAATTAATTCTTTCCGTCATAAACAAGTATTATTAATAGGGTATCATTCAATCATAATTTCAGTCAAATAAATCACAATGAGTTATGTACGTAACAAGCAACTAATTTAAAAAAATATATGTTACACTAATGTAGAGCAAATAAATTTATAAATCATTCTTAAACTTAAATGGTCAATAACAACTTCTGCGATGCCTTCGCACAAGCACAATATGCACATCTACCAATATGCTGTACGTCATAGCAAAAAAAAAAAAAATAAAAAAAAACATTAAAAATGCGTGTGCAATAAATAAGTTTGGCGCAGGATAAGTCCTTTTACTTCTATATTTCGACTGGTATTGCAGCCCCTTCTTGCTTTATAATATTAACCAAGCAGGGATGTTAGTTTCATTGTTTATATCGACCAGTCTGAACAACAGCATTGAGGTACCGTGTCACTCCGATAATATGTAAATATATATCAGCGTTCAGAAATTAATTACATTTTTTTTGTTTGGTTTTGATAGATTGGAAAGGGCTTATTAACGTCCCCCAATATTACGCTTGAAGGCTTACAAAACTGAATGATAACCTAACTTAAACTAACACCCATGCCTTGCCTAGGATTCGAAACCAGATCTTCTCACACTGTAAGCCATCGGCACATTAACCGACTGTGCCATTGTGTACGTTTAGTTTGGGAACAATCCACTGTATTATCCCAAGATGTGTAACGTTCCCGTGATCCTCTTATATTCGTTTCGTGTACGTACTTCTGCATTGTTTCATCTAAGTTTTTGAATACATAAAAATTTAAAAAAATTACCTAGCCATTTTTTAAACAAGGGAAATCGATGTATTAAGCTTTATTTTATTTACGTGACTTATTTGATTATTTTACTGTCTTAATAAATATGCATAAATTTTGTAACTAATGAAATTGATTTTGACAAAATATGTTAGATTTGTTTGCAAAATGAACAAGAATCAATGGAAAGTTTTGAGAAAAAGAATTTGCAGGCTTCCGCGGTGGTTGTTCTTCAGACTTGGATTCTGGGTTGTAGCTGTGTCACAGCGAAGTGGTTACAACCCAGAAGCGAAAAGTGTTTTTGAAAAATAAGTTCCAAAATATTCGTACATTTTACTTTGAAAAAAAAAAAAAAAAAAAAAAAAAAAAAACCAACACCACCATGCGTGTACATATGAAATAATATTTTTTTTTTTTTTTACGTATTTTGAAACTTTTAAAACATTGGTGTCTAAACTCGTTTATGTTCGCTCTATGAACTTTGTAAAAAAAGAGGAATTGGGGGACATTCACAATTACATTATTGTGCTTTGAACAAATGCACACAGCCACTATATCGAAGCGTGAATTTCTAGTGTAAACGTAAATAACCAGATTTACTTTTACATGTGACAGATTAAGAAATAAATCATAAAAAATTATCCAATGATGGGTTTAAATGTGTTCGTTGAACCACGTATCAACTATGCACCTATTAGGTATAATAGTCCATTCGTGGTAACTTCATACTTTTCTGAAGCCCTCCTAAAGTTCTACTTCCAGGATATTCCTCCGCAGCATGCAAACAAAGGTTAACCCAGACTAGAAATATACACGAGGAGACGACGCACCACATTCCTGCGCGCTCATAATAAAAATACTCTTTGCATAAGAACGATTTCTTGCTAGACATTACCAACACACCTATTTTGTTCCTCTTTTAATTCGGTTAATTATAAGTGAAATATTATAATTTATGGATATAATAGGCATAAACACAGCAGTTCAATTTAACAAATATAATTAATTTAATGTTAATGCTAGTATCAAACGCTTTTTATAAGTGATACATATAGGGAACAAGCAAACTCGTCATACATGGGGTGTATTTTTGGAGGTTTGACTGAAAATGCGCGAAGACACCGCGAATAGACTTTATAGTCTGTTCACGATTTCTTCGCACTTTTAGAATCAAACCTTTAAAAAATCACCCCATGCATTACGTGTTTAGTTTTTCCCTAAGAATGGCACGTAACGTAAGCATTTTATACCTTTGTTGACATGATAATATCTTATTATTCGCTAAATCCATGTTTTATCTATTTTATTAATCAATTTTCATACGTCATTTAAAATAAATATGAATAAAAACAGTCGCAAAACATGTGTGTTGATAGTGGCTAAAAAATTGTCCTTATTCAAAACATTGTTACCACTGTGTGCACACGAATACGGTACGTTGTCCTTTGGTGTAATTTTGTAGACTTAATTACACTTAGTTTGCACGAGGCAGAGGAATATCCTTGGAAGTAGAACTTTAGCAGGGCTTCAAAATAGTGTGAATTAACCGCGAATGGACTATATATAATATTCACGGTACATGCACAACAAAGGCAGTAGTCTGTCCCTGCGGTCGGAACGAGGTAATGTATAGTCGGTTCACGACTGGAACAGACTTTTGAAGAACACTTTAGTCATCATCTGCATACATCGTTACTACAAACAGTGACAGGCGCGGGTACAGTTAGTTTGGCAGCACGGAGAGTGAATATAGTTTGAATGTTTTAACGTATTAAAAAAAAACTATTGCTTAAAAATGGGAGTAGGAAATATTCCTAGAAAGTCTGCTCCAGTCGTGAACGGACTATACGCGAGTTTTCCAGTCCCATCCGCACGAACAGGTAGCTTTGCCGAAGCAGAGAAGAGCTGACAGGAGCGCGATGTTCTATGTGCCGGAATATAGTTAGTTACGCCCTGTAACTTCGCGGCTGCAGTGCGCGAAGGGAAACGATGAACATTTCTCGACGATGCGTGCTGAGCACGGTAATGTTAACGAGGTTTCAGCTGCACCTCGGGTGTCAGCGACCAACAGTAGAACGTCCCTCACTTTGTCCAGGGGGAAAGTATAATTGATGGAATATTACACCGACAAAAAGGTTTTGTTGAATCAAATAAAGTTTTTTTTTTACGCCACCAAATTAATTGCTTTCATAGGGGCAATGAAATATTTCGTTGTTGTAACCAAATTGTTTTGTTGTACTTATTTATTTGCCCTAAACAAATATCTGGTTGGTCCAAATTAATATTGGTTTGGCTCTATGTACCTTAAAATGTTTCGGTTAATATAAAAAAGAAAGTAAAATTCCTATCCTAGACCGTTTCCGCACGAGCACTAGGCCCTAGTAACATAATGTTACAAGCTTTACATTTTAGTTTCGTGTTGAACTTGTTTTATTACCGGTTTCATACCTTTATTAAGCATTTATAAATTCACTAACAAACACTGTTACTCTCTTCACTAAAAATTCAAGGTAACTCACAAACAGTATTTTTCAACTAAGGCAGTCAAACGAGTAATATTTCTTAAATAATCCATGCGATTTTTCATCTGGCTACGATTTGTACATTTATAAATTTTTGACAAATTATATGCAATTGTTTCGGGAAACCTGTGTGTGAATCCCATTTTTAAGCTAACCTACGTCTGGTTAATTATATCGACGTGTCGTCGGCTTCCACACGAGCAGCTTGGAAATGGGGTAAGTTTTTGTATGGTAAATCATTTCATTTCTTTGTACGTAGTTGACACGTTACGTTATAGAGCTTATGAGGGTGCGGGTGAGGTACACTATTGTGACTAGCTTGCATTGGAAATATAAACCGGTGAATTCATAAGCAGGGAAAAATCATTTTTATTGATTTGTGAAGTGTTTCAATACGTAATTTTTTTGACTAGTTTCCTTTTGTGCTTGTGGAGGAGTCAATATGTTGCATACGAGTCTCTGCTGTTTGTCATAAATTATATTCCTAGCATACAGGACGGGTTAGTAAACTGTCTTTGTGGATTTCACACAATAATTAATTTTTCAACAAAATACTCCGCCATAACTTCAGTCTACAATCAGACGGTGGCCGAAGCAGACATATGGTTGTTCCCGACACCCCGCCCAGCCTATCATTCATCGCAAGCAATCTCAGTCCTGTACCAACTTCCCAAGTGAATGGATGTGTTCACCGTATTAAAATATAAGCTATGTGTTGTAAGTTACATGCTTATTATTGTGTTTAGCTTCCACTGGAACAATAAACTGATGCATACGTAAGCAGGGATTAATAATTTTAATATTTCACCTTTTTAATTACTTCAGAATGTGTTATTCTTGTGTTTAGTAATAGTTGTATATATATTGGTAGGACAAGATTTTTGGGTGTTCATATTTTGAATGTGAGATATTTGACACAACTTAAATATTAGTAGGGACGTAGTTTTTGGCTTCGTTGTAGGATACATCGTTCTTTTGTTGTAGGAATAGTTGTTTATTCTGTCGTAAATTATATTGGTTGGGAAATATACTTTTGGTTTCATTGCTTTTTTTATAACACCAGGATAGCTGGGCCGGTCATTGAATCTTCACATGGAAATAGGTTCTGTTGGCTGTAATTTGTTTGTGATTTCTCTTTGCGATTCCATAGTATTTGATTCGATGAGTCCTTCGTGTTATTTAGTTTGTCGCGAATGATATTGGTAGGGAAATAGTTGTTCTTTTTTTTTTTTAAACATTCATTGTTTCATTTATCTAGTACGGGCGTCGTAAACATAACTTTGATTGATTTTTCAAGTATTTCACTATGTAAATTTAACTCCTTTCCTTTTTTTTTTTTTTTTTAAATCGAGGAGTCACATACTTGTGTTGGTTTTATTTAGATTAGTAAAGTGTTCTTGTGTATTTGTGCGCAAATCTTATTCAGGTCTCTTTTCATTTAATTGATTTTCAATCAAATACTCTGTCATAACCTCAGTGGCAATGCGTGCTATAATTTCATGTGCAAGCTAGTGCGTGCAGGGGTCAGTAGCGGCGTTGATCTCCCCAGTAAAGGGAAGGGGGGTCCGGGGGCTCTTCCTCGGGGAAAATTTGGATTTCAAGGAGCAAAATGGTGCTATTGAATCATCTTTCCGTACCTAAAAATAAATTACTCTGCTTGTAAATATATTAATATTTTTTAACATAAAATTTGCCCAAGTGAACAATATTACAAAGATACCTTGATCAAACCCGGAACCTTGTCCACTCATAATCAATATTATTTTAATACCCTTCGACAGTGAGGTATTTACATACGGAGCAATTTTATTTGCATAGAATTGTAGCCAGGAAAAATGATTATTTGTTTGCGTAAAGAAGGATAGCAGTCAATGTGAACGAGCAGGAGACAGGAAAAAACAAAGCCGGTAGAGAGCGCATCAAAAGAGAAGATTCTTCTAGCACAGCATTAGGGGAGGAAGCACAGAAAAGGTGTCCAGTTATAGCCTACAGGAGGGTGGGATCACGATTGGGGGGGGGGGGGGGGGGGGTTCCGAAGTTATAACAGCCGAGCTGAAAACATATTTACCATTATCCTTGTGCCCGTGTAAGTTACCCTGTTCGTACCATGCAGCTGTCTTTCACCAAAAATAAACCGATTATTATATTTCAACCAGATGCAGCACATTTGCGAAGGTATAGGGACATATGAGCAGATCATGCGGCGTGTGCGCGAAGACTGACCACGGGTGTAACATGTGTTTACTATACCCTAATGTCCTTGAATTGCTAATCAGTGTAATTCGACGCACCGACACTGAATATTGTCACCCACAAAAATAGTTCGCGCCACAAAGGTTGTCTCGCAACCTGATGCAACCGTAATACGTCTAGATTAGACAACACAAGCATCCCACAGGCCACATCACTAAATAGCTACATGAAGATGTGCCATGAAAAGCCGTCAGAACATGTAGTATTGATACATTCAAACATGTAAAGGCTGTTCATGATCAAGCGAACACTGTTGAAATCAACCTTAGAAAAAATCACTCCCCATACCAGTATATATTTTAACGAGTGACCTGAGTAACATGCGCCCAGTAAAGTTGGTAACTGTGGATGGGAAGTAGTTCCGTATCTTAAAGTCGAATGAAATGTGTTAGGTATTTATTTATGACAACTTAAATTATTTATTTCAATTTCTGTTTATTTTTTTAATACGTCGAAGAGTAAAAATTAGCCAACTTGTAAGACATTTACTTTTCAAGTAATTTAACTTTTTCACTTGACCGACGTATGAATAAAGTGAAATGAGGCACACGGCAATGTTAATGTTACATAAGGCGGAAGACTACACAACTTGCATACAAGTAGATTTTAAGCAGGGCTTTTAAAAGTGCTCATTTTACCGTGAATAGACTTTACATAGTTTTATTGTACTTATAGAGCAAATATTTACATCAGCCTTGAAATGTGCATGTAAACTAATACATACACATGCTTTTGCAGTCTGAACAGTGTCCGAGGTTATTGATTGTACAGATATAGCACATGCCATAATCATATTAGAAAACGATTTGATTAAAATAGCCGCAAACTCATGACTGCGGCCATATTATAAACATCACTTTCATTACGCTTAATTTTAATTTTCTACCATATATACTGAAATCGAGAGTTTACAAGGATTCACACCGGCACAGAGTTAGATCGCATATTATAGCATTGCATTAACATTTCTGATAAATGAGAACAGATTACACTTATAATTATATCATCAAACATTCACGTCACAATTAATATACAGTAAATTAATGTTTTAACGTAAAATTATATTACGCAAATAGTAAATGATAAATTTGAATTAATATTTTTACAAACTCACCTACGATGCGCAACATCCCAGGTGTTTGAATCACTACCAAGTCGCTCAAAGCAGTATACACTCTTCAAAAGTATTTGCGTTGTTGGTTCACTTTAGAGGGCGTAGGGGATTTGAAACAACGAACAACCCTAATTTTTGTACACAAAATCACTATTTTTTACTATTTCCGCCGTGACACGTTCATAAAAATCGATGGCGAGTTTCTTTTTTGACAAAAGTCTCTTTTCAATGGAGAGAAGTGCAAGACCAGAGAGTCTATTTTCCCTATTGTGTTCCATGAGCATGTCTTTAATCGTTATAGTGTTGAAAAAGAATGCTCCACAGATGACGTTATACATGGTATTGTTGCCACTAACGTACATAATTTATGGAACTGTGGGAGAGATTCTTGTAAATCATTTTCATGAATGTATTTACGAAAATTTTGAACACTTTTGGTTTTCATGGCATCTCGACTATACACAACTTTTAAGTTCAGACCAATGCTTATCAAGGTCAAAGTAACTGCCATAGTAGTAGATTAGGGATTTCAACTGGACCTCAGAAAAACTATGAGTAAACTCCTGGGATTTTGTAACATTTACAAGTTCTAAAAATCTTAATTTGTTCATGTTTTCGAAACTTGTTTCGATTTGTGTTACAATGATGTCTAATATTTCGGCGTGTAGCCTGGAATACTCTCGCTTTGGTTCTACTTCGTCTTTGCATTTCCAAATTTTTTTTTTCTGGTTCCACCCCAAATTTAAGTGTGTCAGAGAAAACTTTTTCTAAATTGTGTCTGAGTTTACATAGAAATATAGAAATAGTATAGTTTCCTGTATCTCCTGAATACAGAAACTGATGTTCAGTTGTTTGGTCTGCATTACGTTATATCGGTGTCCAGTGCTATCTAAAATGTTAGAAAACAAAAGTAGGAAAAACACATTCTCAAAAGTTTCTAGAAAACTGATGAAACCTTTTACTGAAGAAATAGTGTTAACATCCCATTCCCGTGGATTTTCCAATATTGTGGAAAACATTTCTAAGAGGGAATCCCTATTGTTGAATGTACTTTGAACAAGTCTGTCATTATAATTCCATCTTGTTGGCTCAACACCTGGAACCCGTTTCCAAACTATCTTATCTAGCTATGCTACCCGTTCAGAAGAGTGAAAAAAAAAGCAGACAGGCTGTAAAGGGTACTGTAAAATACTCTACACTTGCTAACGTTATTTACGGACTGGGTTAAGACAAGGGTCAAAACATGTGCTGCGCAATGTACAAACAATGCAGTGAAAAATTTGTCTCTTACCAGTTTCTATAAACCATTTCAATCTCCCGCCATTACTCCAGATCCATAATAAGACTACGCGACAAGTTTACTGCCAGAGTTAGCTGTCATAACAAATTCAATTGCATGACTTTCTATGGCTCCCACAGACCTATTCACAGCTAAAATTAGTGAATCCATAAAAACATTCATTCATATCTCCATCACCTGTTACAAATCGTCAAGTAAAATTGAAACAAAGACTGATTTTTCATTTTAAATTTTTAATTTCATCTAACACAATATTTTGAATGGATTATATTAGGTCGTTCTGGATATTGCATGAGAGGCCAGAAAATACTGTGGACTTCTCAAGATGCTGCGACATTACTGGATTATAAGTTGCAATTAAAGGATGTAATTCAACATAATTACCACGATTTTATGATTCTTTTTTCTCATCATTACCACGAAAAGGCAGTTCCTGTACACCCAAGAAACAAGAAATATCTATTAAAAGCTTCGAAATCACTGGGTCATATAAATGTCTTCCAGCTCAGAAAACTGCGCTGCATCATACTGGTGCTTCAGACGAACAAACATCATAGTATCAGAGCTGACAAGGCTACGTTTGACCACTACAAAGTCGAAAACATAAAGATATTTTTGAATAACGAAAACTACCTATATATTGATCTGAACACTACATTCGACCAAGAAGGTTTCACTTTGCCTAATTATATGTATTCGCTATTCCAATCATCGTATTATGGAGGTGAGATGCATCCCATCCTGATCTCCAAAAATTTCCGAGACATTGCACCTTTGCTGGTGTTCCAAACGTCGAAGCAGAACGAACGTATGCAAAATGGTTTTGCTATGTGCAGCAACAGGCGTGCTAGCCTGATTGCAAAATCACAAACATACTATGAGGTAGTGGAACAAAGCCTTGAGCGCTTAAAAACAAACTCATCCAGGCAGGGCCTGTGGTTACTAAACACGGGCCAGATATTACGGCTGGAAACACGGCGAACGGTGTCTTTGTCGTCGAGACACTGCAACAGGAAGACGTCTAGAGATAGGGTCGTGCCGTCCACCGACATACGTCTAGTCATCAGCCTACGGCATCATGAACAAGGTCCTTAGGAACTATTCATAGTGGCTTTAATGTAATTGAGTAAGTAAATAATAAGCATAATCATTAACACGATGTAACCAATTAATATAATAACAGCTTCTCCGAGTTAAAGACTAACTAAAGGGTGTGTGAACGAGATGTAATTAATAGAATTTCAATACACGGATGATAAAGCGACAAATAGTGTTCATATTTGAGTTACGCCTAACCCTAACTTGTACGTTAATATGAACTATAACATTCGATGCCTTTTATATAAAACATAATGGTATGGTCGATTGCCAGATCTGAATATTTACCAAGGAAATTGTGCCTTCGAATACCGTGGCCTACTACTTGATACTCCATGGCAGGATCTTTTAGCAAAATTGTTTTTCTGGCCTGGTAAAAATCATCAGTTAATTAAGCACGTAAATATGCATGGATTGGGGACTCATATTTCAGTTGTAATAATGTACTGTAACTTCCAAGGTTTATGGAGCCAAGAGGGCTTCGTGCTCAAGTAAATTGGAGTCACGGATTGTCATGGCATGAGACTAACCCGCAAACTTTCAGCCTCCACATTCGTGGAAACTGTAGGACGAAATGAGCAAGAATACAAACGCCTGGTTGAATACGTAAATACCACCAACTGTGCTAGGATAAAGGTAAGATTCCGTATTTTCAGGTGGTAAACGTGCTATGCGACTTACTGATGCATTACCGGCGAGGACCAATTTATGTGGAGGGACCCGAGCAGAAAAAATGGCTGAGTAAGTTTAGCAAAAAGAATTGGAAATATTTGACGTACAGGACGATCATGGACGTCCTCTACTTTGTAAAATGGAGAAAGAAACGGATCGAAGTACTTTGGTGAGCGCTTCAAAAAATTCCCAGATTGTTTACGAGTGGCATGCTCATTTCACAGATTTATAAACATGGTTATATATTCCGTATCATTCGCATTTTTTTGGTTTGCTAGCCAGCATTCTAGAAGAACTTGCAGACATCATTTCGCGTGATGCAAAGTTGGGGCAATAAATACAGTTGTGTGCTGACGTATAAGCAATATTATCTTTAATAGTTGATGTGAATTCCTGCTGGAAGGACTATGCGTGATCTTAGGCTGTGTGAAATACGAAGCTACCTGATCGTTACAGTAATGTGTCTAGATTACATCATTCGACAATGTGAAATAAAAATAGGGAAATAAAACGAACCAGAAATATAATTAGCCGCCCAGTCGACCATGCGTCACCGTAAGAGCAAGATCATGCCATTTCATCCGGAGAACCTGTATGTCTTCTCATATCTGGACGATTATAAAATCGCTTATTCGCTATGGGAGTCTGGATCACTACATACCTACGAAGAAAAAAGTGATGGATGGGACCACTGGTTATATTCAGGAACTCCAGGTGATTGTAAGCCTATTCGCCATTTAATAATCTGCAGTACTCCTAGGAACTGTGTTGTTTATCACATGAAATAGGATACGAATCTTCCAGCAACTGTGTGCCAGGTTGTGGAATTTGCAGCAACTTCGAGTTGAGGCAAGGTCGTCCATTCTCCTACAACCACCGAAATTCATACCCGTGACTGCTCCACCCAGGACTGCATACGTCGGCAAAATAATACTGTCTTACAGCAAGCGCTACCGCAGGAAACCCCACCACTCCATGACAGTCACCTTCAACTCTTCTTCTTTCCATTCTACTCATTTAAGCAAAATGATTATTACCAAAAACCTTCGAGCAGCAGAGTCTAAATAGCAGAGTACAAACAAAGAACTCAGATACAATAAACTGCGACAATTCAACATTCCCCTGATATGAATTGGAATTCAAGAAAATTAACCCCCAACATTATGGGAAATGATTTAAAACACTGCTAGATTTCGTTCCCTATAGCTCTGCTCTTATTTAGTTATTTTTTCTTTTCTCATAAATTGCCTATATAAAAATACAAGCATTAAAAATATTAACAGCCAAACATGATTTAAAAAATGTTACAATTATAATGTTTGTTATGAAAATTACATGAAGTTATGTTTAATAATGGGCTCTCATAGCAATACATAGGCTACTTAGCCTAAATATTGTAACATTGCAAAATTACAGAATATAAAATTAACTTATCTTGAAAGTTTTCCGTACTTTCCCTACAAAATGGCATCAAACATGGCAGCGTATGCCATTCGCCAAGTTATAATTTTTTCAATGCGAGGTCCCTATCCATTCTCTCTCCCAAGACGAAAGAAAACCTCCTCTTTTAGTCGGGAAACACGTTGACCAGGGTATCGGGGAACATCTCAGAAAGTTTCGTTGGTTCGAGTCCAGTAACATTCAAATCTTGATGACGTCGAAGGTAGCGTCGGACAGCTGCTAGATACCATTCATACACACTGTAGGAAGGGTGGTATCGGTGGAGTGAGGGATGGGGGCAGCTTCAACCCTTCACGCCAACTGCCTGTGCTCGCCTGGCATGCTTCGCAGCCGCGTCGGTACCAACGTACACTATGACTTACGTCGAACGGGTCAGCGACAAAGTACCCAACAAAGTAAGCCTGAGCTCCCTCGTCGATATATCCCCGTGTTAGGACGTTCAATTCTCTATTCCGGTATTAATACTGGATAAAAGGTGTTCCAGCACCGTCACAATACCAGCAAGGCTTCGCCTCACATGGACCCAACTAAATGTTGAATGTTGTACCGCAGCCACCGTGTTGACACCTCGATCCATGAAAATTCTGGGGAACTTGTACATAACTGTGAATCATGTCCATATAAACGTCCACGTGTGACATCACCTGCAGCTGCCAACATGGGTTCGACCACGGTCGACTTTATCTTCGAAGAAGGCACTTCGAGCATTGCCATTCTACTGCATCAGATTGAATGTAAAAGACAGCAAATATTTTCTTACGAACATGTTTTGGCTCTTACATTAAATTTTTAAAGACTCTCTAATTTTACGTGCATTTGAAGTTATTTAACTAATGTAAATAAAATATACCTGTAGAAAAAATAACTATATGTGTGTTTTATTTTGAACCTTTCATTCGTTTAAAATATAAGATTCAATATTTTGCTAAATTAATAAACTGTGGAAAAAAATTAATTTTTTACAAATTTTATTTAATGGATTGGCTTGCGGGAACATACAGTACCGAAGGAGCAAGGGGGACTGCTGCCACAGACGTATACGTTATTAGTGACCCGCCCCGGCTTCGCATGGGTGCAATTAAGATAAAAAAACTGCTTAATCCGGCGTTAATTAGGTTGGGTAAACTCTCCTAAAGCATTAAAAAAGCACCTTATAATTTAATAATTAATTAAATAATTTATAATTAAAAGTTTTTTTGCTATTTTTATTTGATATTTTTTTTTACTTTTTTATAATTTTTCGTATTAATATACATTATATTACAATGCAATTTATCTGAGAGAGAAGTATTTAATATGTTATTGGCTAAGAGATTCTCTGTAGACAATGTTTGACGTCTTGTTATTGTTTGGTAGCAAAATGTACTGTTTCTCGGGACTTTCAACTCGTGATAAACCAACATATAGTTGGCCATGGGAAAAACACTCTTTTCGTAGGTCGACTCCAACCAAAGAGAAAGTTTGACCTTGGGACTTATTAATAGTAATAGCGAACGATGTTTTTACGGGAAATTGCAACCGTTTGAAAGATATTGGCAAATCCGTGGGAATCATGGGAATCCTCGGGATGTTTGCCAGCAGGCCGGCTGCTGGACCAGTGAGGATGGTCGCGAAAATCAAATTTTCTTTCACGTCTTTAATGAGCAATCTTGTGCCATTACACATGTTAGGAGGGGTTATATTCCTTCAAAGCATGATAGGAGTACCGACTTTTAATGATAGTTCGTGAGGTGGCAAGCCAGAAGGATTAAGCGAATTTAGAAAATCTTGAGGAAAGTGGACGATATCGTCAACATTGGTGACTGTGTCAATCGACTTATAGGTTTTGACTTGGCCGGGAACTCTTTGTATAATGAGATTGTTGATTTCATTGACAGTGTCGTTCCTAGGCGATACTATTGCCCTGGAACACAACCAGTGAAAGTCTCTTACTAGTAAATTTTCGAGGCACGAATATACTGCTTCTATAAGATGCTGCAGACTGTGGACTATCTGACGTAATGTCTCATTAAAAATGATTTCAGCAGAATTAGTGCCCAAATTTAGAGAAGGAAAAACTCCTTTTCCAAGTCTGAGCAATTGTTGTGGGAAATCTTTATGCGTGTCTCCGCCAAGATAGGCTCTCATATTCGTTCGCAAATTTAGGTGTTGAATAGAACTCCATAAGGGAGATGATTTATGACATGCTTTGATGATATCTGCACGCGTCCCTTTTGTAACTAGAGGGAGTGTCTACCGAAAATCCCCAGCAAACACAAAAGTAACTCCCCCCATAGTGGCAGTAGAGCTTCTAAGGTTGGCGCCGTATGCAGCACGCAGCACGTTTTATTTTCCGAATCTGTCCGTTCTGGAAAGCCGTAGTACATTATTTTGTTCTATCGTCAATAGTTTTCGCAGCGCATGCAATGTAAGGAATTTTATAGGTCATTTATTAACACTTTGGGTTACGTTATTGGAGTTTTAGTAGGGATCCCTATTGATTTTTAAAATAAAATATAGCCTATGACACTCAGTGATAACGTAGCATTCCACTGGTGAAAGAATTTTTAAAATCGGATGAGTAGTTTCGAAGATTACCCCCTACATCCAAACACACAAACACACAAAGTTACAAACACTACCTTTTTATAATATTAGTATAGATTTGAGCGGCTGAAGGAAGCAGGAAAACTTTTGCTGAATAATTCTTCATGGCGCACAGAGACAAAATGTCACACGCGCCCTGCAAGCTGATCGAAATCTCCTTGCTGGATGCAATACGAGTTTCCTGGCGGCTAGCTGCATCTCCGACCTCATGGATGATTTGCTGTGTTCTCGGCAAAGCTGACGACTAGCACCGTTCCGCTGGTGTTCTCTCGGAACCGATCCTGGGAGCTGCCACATAGCTCTTACGGCAAGAAAAAAAACCCATTCCATTTATTAGCATTTGGCAGTCTTCCTACTCCATTACTTTGGATTGGCCATTGCGAGAATTTCGTTGATAAAATATTAATACTTTAATGGTATATATATATATATATATATATATATATATATATATATATATATATATATATATATATATATATAAGGAAAAATAATAATGGTAACTTATATTTAAGGGCTGTGTCTACCTAGCAATAAAATTTTATATATAGTTTTTTTTTTATTCGCAGGAAAACAGACACCTGATGAAGGGGAGGCAGGCTGTGGAGAGGGTGTGCGAGCATTATAAGAGGACGATTGGCAGTCGCTTATAAGCTTTAATTTTGGGCGTCGATGCGACACAGTTTTACTGTATCAGGCTGTGAAGGACATGCCGATGCTAATTACGAAGTGCAATGTGTGATTTGGAAGTTACCCTCTATGTAGTGGGTGTGATTGGAACATGATCGAGTTCTGGTACCCTTCTCAACCGTACCCGCGAATATGGTGTGAGTCGCGCAGAGCGGAGAAGGAAGGCATCACAGGAACGAGAGAGTGCGATTTCGTGACGGGGTGTAACGTTTGTAGGTCATTATACGAATATTTTTGTTCGAAGCCACGACCTACAGTCAACAATTGAATTCATTGTGTACGGCATTATCTTACACCACCAACTTCATAATGCCATCGATCGATTTCTGGTCCGAGAGTTAAGAGGCTCTCCTAATCAGAGCACGCGATTTATTCGAAAAGACGGATGCCTCTGCATCTATCGCCTCAGGGCGATACGACGCTGCACCTTCAGAGACCGTAGTAGATTCTGGCGCTGCACATATAGCAACAGTCGGCATCAAGACGGAGACATCCTTACAGAGCACCCAAAAGGTTTCATTCCACAGCACCCAGACGCCTCTCTTCCGGAGCGCCCTAACGGCATCCTTCCAGAGCACCCAGACGGCATCCTTCCAGAGCACCCAGATGGCATCCTTCCGAAGCACCGAGAGGCCACCCTTCCGGAGCACCCAGACGGCATCCTTCCGGAACACCCAAACGGCATCCTTCTGGAGTACCCAGATGGCATCCTTCCGGAGTGCCCAGACGCCACCCTTCTGGAGTACCCAGACTGCATCCTTCCAGAGCACCCAGACGGTATCCTTCCGGAACACCCAGATGGCATCCTTTGGGTGCACCCAGATGGCATCCTTCCGGAGCGCCCAGATGGCACCCTTCCGGAGCACCCAGACGGCATCCTTCCGGAACACCCAGATGGCATCCTTTGGGTGCACCCAGATGGCATCCTTTGGGTGCACCCAGATGGCATACTTCTAGAGCGCCTACACGCCATCCTTTCGGAGTGCCCAGACACCACTCTTCCAGAGCGCCCAGAAGGCATCCTTCCGGAACACCCAGGTAGCATCCTTTGGGTGCACCCAGATAGCATCCTTCCAGAGCGCCCAGACGCCACCCTTCCGGAGCACCCAGACTACATCCGTCCGGAACACCCAGATGGCATGCTTTGGGTGAACCCAGAACGCATCCTTTGGGTGCACCCAGACGGCATCCTTCCGGAGCACCCAGAGGGCATGCTTCTAGAGCGCCTCCACGCCACCCTTCCAGAGTGCCCAGACACCACCTTTCCAGAGCACCCACACTACATCCCTCCGGAGCATCCAGACGGTATCTTTCCGGAGCACCCAGATGTCACCCTTCCAGAGCACCTAGTCAGTATCGTTCTGGAGCGCCCAAATGGCATCCTTCCGGACCACCCAGACATCATTCTCTCGGCGCACCCAGATGGATCCTCCCGGAGCGCCCAGAATAATAATTATGGTTGATTAATTTACCTATAATATAAAAAAATTACTGTAAAATTTGCTGCAGATTATTAGTTATCTTCTATATTTACAATTACAAAAAATAACTTGTTTGAAATATTTAGCAAAATACTATTCCAAGAAGGGTATTCGATTAAAAATAATGTGCCCGGCACAAACACAGTGTGGTATGTATTGTACCACTACTGACCTACATTAACTACCTCTCGAGTATGACGACCTAAGGGGAGTATGCTGATGGAGGAGATGTGATCGCGTGACGGCCTTCATTTTGTTATGTCTCACAAGGATACCGCCAGCCTTCGTCTGTCTGTCTGTCTCCCTCCCTCTCTCTCTCTCTCTCCCCCCTTTATATTACTTACATGTGGCAGCAATCAAAACATTCGCGTAATTTTAAAATTATTTCCATATGAATGAAAATATTATACAAATACTTGTAACAAAATTTAACTTACATACCATATATAGATATATTATTTCCAACAAATTTGTAAGAAAATACATACATATCATATTTACTCATCAAATGGAAGAGGATATTTGGCAATACATAAATATATATTTTATTTACAAAACATATGGGAGAAAATATTCTACATGATGAACATATATACTAAAAAGAATGCAGAAGATTGGTAAACAAACAAATATATAATTAAACACATCAACATTTATTTGTACACATTAATGAATTTTGTTACACAAAGAATAAAATCATTGTTTTATTCCATCAAAATTTAAAATCACATAGGTCAAATTTTTTCCCACGGTAGGATGTGTATATTTCTTCAAATAAAAATTACAAGGAAAATGGAAGGTTTTCATGAACTGAGTTTTTCTATATATAAATAAATAAATAAATAAATAAATAAATAAATAAATATATATATATATATATATATATATATATATATATATATATATATATATATATATATATATATATATATATATATATATATATAGAGCTAAGCCCGTATGCACAAGCACACACGAGCACCTCTGGCCATGGGTCCGGCGGCGTTGTAACCTCCAAACTGTAACAAACGCCATCATATGGTCCAGAGAGTACTTTCAAATTCTATCGGTTTTTAATTTCATGATTAAATTCGCAATTTTTCCTCTCGTAGGTACTTGCTTGAACGTCGTTCGCCCACAATTTATTTTTTCATTTCTTCGATGTTTGTGGGAAATTTTGTTCTTAGATAGCACAAATTAACTGTGCACTCGTCATTATCTCAATCTTGCACTGATAATTCAAAAATCCTAACATCGAAGATGCTTCTTTCAAGGAAGAAATGGACAGTTTCGTCACGTGGCTCCACGGTCACGGTAGCACACTGCTAGTCCGTGTAGGTTACGCCGTACAGTAGAGGTTATGTACTTACGTATTATTTCTTGGGAATAATCTTATGACCAGGACGTGATCCACCATTGCAAGAAAACTTGATGGAAGGACTCGGCCTCGAGCCTAGGTACACTTCGCATGCAGAAGGCGTGCAGTTGGAGGCTCATCCCGGGAAACTTGTTTTTTGACGTCATTATCACCCTCACATTGCTCCTGCCATTTGCACACATAATTATTTTTACTTTTTCGGAACAGTTCCTGCAATACAATTTCATCCGCTCTTGTCTTGCTCACGTGGGCGTCACAATTAATTTTTTTTACCGAATCCTCCAGCGAATAAGGAAGCGTAGAGTGAGGACATAATTTGTAAATGTAACAGTTATTTATATTCGTAAGTTAATGCGTCCTGCACATAACAGCGTTCGAAATGATCGTAGCCGCAGAGCCAGTGAATTGAACCATCACAAAATTGAATTTGCAGAACGCCTCGAGCATCTCGAAAACTTATGCGTCGGTATCCACAATTCAGTTCACTCTACTTGATCACATTTTCTGACCTGAATGGAGAAAATTCGGCGACGTGCATTTCCATTTCTTCTTCGATATCAGTTTATTTGAAGTCGGATCTGATAGGGCTCTCGGCGAAACTGGGAGAGAATAAGCTGTAGGACGTTCTGACCGATGGGGGCTGGTACGAGTTGCCTGATGGTTGCGGGTTCGTGCTAGTAGACGACATTAACGAAATTGCTCCTCGTGCCAGTATCGTGCGGATGAGCTTAAGAATATTATCTCCATTTTTTTCTGGGATGCTGTTGGTGTTATTTTATTCTTTACTTGACACCATAACTATCGTTTACTTAACAGGTGTTTTAAGCCCTGCAATGTTCGAAATAATTACCAGGTTTTCCCTTTAAAAAATCAAAAAATGATGACAGCTAGAAAATGACTGATTTCCCGTCGGGGGTTCGGGGTGCGCCGTATAAAAAAGTAGGCCGCTGATTGGTCGAAACGAAGGTTTCCGAAAACGTACGAAATATTAACCAATGAGAGAGATTGTCACATGACAATTATTGGAGGGAATGGAGTAATTCATGTATCGAACGGAGTAAGTAGCCTATGATGATTGGGAGAAAGGGGGGGGGGGGTGAATTACGAAATTAAATATATTGGAAGGGGATCGAACGAAATTGAGTAATTAACCAAGGAGAATCATTGGTAGAGGTGATCGAGTGAAGGAGTCCGAAAACACACGAGCAATTAGCCAATAAGGAACATTGGAGGCCTGCCGAATAATTAGCCAATGTGAATCATGGATGGGGGTAGAGGCCTGCCAACTAATTGGTCGAGCGAAGGAGTCCGAAAACACATGAGCAATTAGCCAATGAGAAAGATTGGATGCCTGCCGACTAATATTGGTGGTGGTGGTGATCAGTCGTCTGAGGGACGTGGTGCTGGGGGAATCTCAGTAAATGCCAGTTTTTTAATAATAAATTTTAATAATATTTTTAATTGTAAAATTTTAACAATACGTTTTTGAAACACGTTTTAATATACTTAAATAATTCTTAAAATTAATATTTTAACATTTTTTACATTTATTTTTATTTTTTGGGTTTTCAAGGTCAAAGGTCACCGGGGTAGAGGTTAAAAATCAAGGTCACCGGCATCAAACATGGCTGATAAGTGGCCGCCGGGGGACCGCAATGACAGAGCAAGCACAGCTCCGATATCCGACGCCAGAGGCCGATGTCCCAAAACATACCAAACCATTCTACTGACATGCTCGACTAAATAAGCTGATCGTGGTGTTTATGAAGTATTTTATAGTTATGTTTATTTTAGGTTTGCCCAAGACCTATTCAGCTAGAAAGGCAGTATTGTCACTTCTTTTAACCAACCAGTTTTGGATATAACGTATTGTCTACCAAGATATTTGAATATATTTGTATGATATATACACAAATATTATGAGAGCCGATAAAATAGGATAGAGCTATACCAAACACTCAAGCAGCAGAGTATATTATCATATGTAAAAGAGAACCAACTCATGACAATTCACTTGGTCCAATAGCAAGAACTAAAATGTTATCATTTGAAGATAAACCCAGCCATATAAAACATCAGCGCGAAATTATTTTATTAAGACTCACAAACTAATATGGTTTGGTTTATATCCGCAACTCACCTTGAAAACTTTAAATTTACTTATTTTCTCTTCACTTAGTCTTATAACACCTTGCAAAACAGACACAAAGTTATAACTTAAGATTTTCTGATTCGCTTTCCACTGCACAACTACTTTTTAAAGTATAGTTATTAAAAATTTTCCGAAAATATATCATTGCTTTCAAACATTACAAGTTTGAGAAGTAGCTTACTCTGCATACAATTCTGCTTAGTAGATCATATGTATTCTATTGAATCTTCAGATCATTTCCAAACTTACAAGTGGTTTCATCTCATAAACTGGAGTTATATACGTATTTATCAAATGTTGCCACGCACTAAAGAAAATTTTTCCTGTGCTATTTATTTTATGATATTAAAAGACACAAAAATTGATAATGACACATCATTTTCTATAATGGTTATTGGGATAGATGCAAAACAAGCACATATTTACAATCCTACAATAAATATTATGTTTTCCCCAAATTACGAATTTGCTACTCTCGCATAAGTTTTGTTAATTTTTGAGATATTTAGTATTTACTTAAAGAAATCATGAAATTTAATGTGCCTTCTGCCATTTTTAAGTAATTTGCTTCAAATTTTAATAACATTTTTTGTTGTAGCATAGTAAATGGTAAAATTAACAGTCCCGAAATATGAGAGCTGATGCCTACCACGTTGTCGAAGAACATGTCTATAACTCACATAGATATGAACACATCCAATTTCTAATACACTTTTTCTTAAAGAAAATTGTATTAGAATTTTTTTTAACGTGAGTTAAATATGACTGAAGCAGGTATGAACTATTCTAAGTGTTATTCGAAGTTCAGGGAAAATATAAATGTTGTTAATAAGTTCACAATTGAGAGGCGTGCAGTTAAGGGTTAAGAGAATATTCTTCGCTTACTGAATCTAAGCTCTGTTCTTTCTTATCGTTCCGTCAATTCTATGGTTTTTTGGTGCCTGGGAGGGGGGAGGGGGGTAGTGTTGGTGAGGCAGTGCAAATTGTGGAAAGGGGACCTTCCAGCTAAACAATCTTTCAAATTGCCCTTGCGTCTTATCGTCTTGTCTGCTCCCAAGAAATTATTTTGAAGGGGAACTTAGCAAAAAGGAAAAACAAAGGAAATCCATCCATTTACCACTGCCATGCTTTATCATTTTCGCAATTATAATACAATTTAAAATGTTATAATTTTCTTTGTACCTAAGTTTATGTGAAATCTTCCGCTTCAAGGAGGAATTTTTAAACATATATAAATATAAAACTTAATTTTTATATGTTCCTCTTATAGCATGGCAAATTGTGTTACAACAAAATAACATTAAGAAGAGAAAGAAAAAAAAAATGTAAATTGTGTATTTCAAACAGCACATGGGGAAAAAGTAAAAAAAGCAAATGTTTTAAATAAAAGAAACAGCAATTTTCTTTCACTAGAAAAATAATCCGTCTGAAGTTGCCTTAGGTCGAATATTCCCAACCCATGGCCCGCGTGCCACTTTAACGTCCAAACAAAGCATTTTTTTGTACACTAAGAAAAAGGTTGTGTTGAATCAAACAAGATTTGTTTGGTGCAAACGAATTATTTGTTTGTATAGGGGCAGTGAAATATTTTGTTATTGAAACCAGAGAATTTTGTTATTCTTATTAGATTGCTCCAAAACTGTAAGATTTGGTTGGTGCAGCTAAATATTTGTTTGGCTACACGTACATTAAACAGTTTGGCCCGATATAAAAAATTGTACAAGTTCGACCGAAGGTCACGTGCGTCCGAGCGTTGCGCCTCAGTAATCTCAGCTAATGCGACAACTCCTGATGCTGGAAAGCTTTTAAATAGATATAGTGAAAATATTGGGCAACGTGTGCAAACAAATATTTCGTGTTTTACAACTTTACTTGTCAGTTTTTTATTGCATTGTTTTAGTGATATGTTTATACGATTGTTAAGCATCAATAGCTGAACTAACAAACACGGTTACTAACCTAATTGACACAAAAAAAAACATACAAACTCTCGAGCTGTATTTTCGAACGAAGGCAGTCAAATGAGTGGCCAAACATTTATATACAGTTGATACAACAAAATAGTTAGTTGACAGTCTATTTTTTTTTTGGCCCAGCACAGAGATTTTGTTTATTCAAACATATATTTTGATAGACGAACAAAAGTAATTTTGTTGCTTTTAAAATTTCGTTTGCTCAACAATATACTTTGTTAGGGCAACTAAATATATATTTGACCCTATACAAACAAATATTTTGTTCGATTTTCTCTCAGTGTAATGTTAAACATAAACACTAACTGCCCCGCGTAGAGTTTAAGAGGACTTTCTACCCCCTGAAGTATTGTTTCCCAGGCGAGATTTAGTGATGGGTACTTGGCCTAGGTCATGGCCCCTCTCTGAATCTGCGCGAAATCTTCTTTCGACCGGTCCTCATGTTGTATAATGCATGAAGCATCTGCATTAATTATCAGATGCTTGCCCCCGTGATGAAGACCCACTTCAGTATTCAGCAATGGTGATGAGTATGTGCAGACGGAAACTTTGCTGCTCGCACGTCACACGAAAATTTAATGAGCCCGAGTGACTATGTTTCTGGCAGAGGATGAGCTATAGAGAGTTTTCTAGTAATCTATTAATATTTACACGTGACTACCGTATACACTGATACATCTAAATCTGTGGGGAAACATGGAGATAGATAATTAATTTCAGCTTGCAGCAAAACTGTACCGAATGCAAAATAAGCCAAGTTAATTAACGAACTAATTTATTTCAAACAAGTACAAACAAAATATTTTCTCTACAAATGATTATTCCCGTTTATTCATGTGTCGTGTGTATATATGTGCAGCTGTATACACAAAGGCACCAACGTATGTATTTGTGTACACATATTGCCATAAAAAATACAAACAGCGAGCCATTAGATTCAAACGGAACTTTATTAGTGTAATGGTATAGTTGCCTCACGACACTTTCTGCCCACTCGCGGCACATAAGGTCACATTTACCATCTCGTTACACAGACTCGTGCTTAATAAAACTATGTGTAGTGTTCTGCAGAATATTTACTCACAATTGTTGCAAATTTTGAGACAAATCTTATACATTTTAAAACTGAGGAAAGTGGAATCCCAAGTTATTCAAAATATAGTGTTCGATGACCGATAAATCAACTATACAGGAAACAATATGTATTGAATCATGAAGAGAATAAAGGGTGGAACCCACAGCTGTTGAGCCGAGTTTTATCTTACTGCAAACTTGACTCCTGGGTACTCAGATAAGAAAGGTAACACATGGATATGCAGAATGTTTCCAACCTACTGTTGTGCATGTAATGGCCATCGTATCATTACTAGTAGCGTACGACGATCGTACGCAATGGCTTTCCAGACCATTATGTCGGTAGCAGGGGACGTCAGTGAGTGAAGAGATCTGAGCGGCTCCTAACATCGAGATATTGAGAGCCGATGAGGGTGATTGATGTGAGAACAAAGCAGCGCCGGAATTAAAGGGCGGGGAAAACGGGAGATCCCCGAGAAAACCCGCCGAACAGCTGCATTGGCCGGGGATGGATACCAGTTCACCTTGTTAGAGGCGAGCTGGCTAACCACTCAGCCACCACGGCCTCAACAGGGCACGTGTACCATTCTAAAGTGAGGTAGGGGTTATAATGTGATCTGCGTTCCCTTAAACTCTGGCACATAGTGTGATGCATTGCTAAAAACAGTATGTCATCTGTCGGTATTGTCCATTTCATGTAAGTGAGGTAAACTTTGGCAGTTCTAGAAAAGTAGCACGGCCACAGTGTATCCTTCCACCGCAGCTGTTTTGTCACTAAAGAAAAAGACGTTTGTAAACAAATGTTTTGTGTCCAATGCACACTTGCATTTTCCTCCTTCCTCGTGTTCCCTGTCATAGCAGGCACTGAAAGGCTGACGTTAGCTAACTTCCGTCCATTAATTAATGTAGGATATTTAAGCTAGGTTGGCATTCAAAACTGTTTTATTTTTTAGTTACAGAGTTAAATTTGTTAGAGTTCTGTTTATTTTATTCCGAGAGGGAAAAAGTAGAAAGAGACGGCGGGCGGGTAACGTCTTTCGTGAGACGGGATTATTTTGATGTTCTTATGAGTGTGTGACATTTTGTGTTGCTTATTGCTCTGATGGAGCAGTGGAAAATTTTGCTCGTATGGAAATAACCTTTAAATTAATTAACTTCGAAAATTATAACTTTAATGAAAACACAAAACACGATACACACATCGCTGCTCGTATTCGTACAGATGCAGCAAAATATACACGCTCACACTTTGACCGTAGTTAACCTTACACTCGAATTTACGATGTAGACAAATAAATATTATTCACTCACTACAAAAGTGTGGAAAATGCGGCTTTTTTCATGCCACCTGCATTTCAATAATTATATTAACGGTTTAAAAATACATTTAAAAAACACGCAAACTTATTGTTGTAACCTCTTGAACTCGTGTTTTTCTATGGCAATCCTTGCGAGTTTACTTCATTAAAATCACGTTTGTCCATCACTAGCATTATAATTATTTATTTGCACAATCATTCAGTAAAATCAACACTGAGTACGTGATAAAAACAAACTTTAACTTATACACGGAAATTATCTTCGTGTCACTTCATTGTGGAGGGCGGTAAGGAAAATGGCGGAACGAGCAGTTTTAATGACGTGCCGATTAATATTACATTTCACTCAAGAAAACACACTACAACGGTACCTACAACACCGATAAAATATTCGCATGTAAACACGATGGGAAAAAAAGCAAACGCACAACGGCCTTCACCGGGCTGGAAACTGGCAACATAGACATGGCTAGCCATTGGCTGGAAACGTTATTACTGTTCGTATGTGTCGATATACTCTCTCATAAATGCTAAACATGTTTTTAAAGTTCAGTAACTAAAAGCCAAGAAAATGTAATATTTCTTTAAATACATAGTTTAAACGATAAATGATGTAAGTATAACTATGTTTTTTAAATTACAACTTTTAGTTCCGAGTACTATTTTCTTCCAAAGCCAACATCAAAATAGTCAACCTAACAACACGAACCCCGCAGAAGTTCATCAGCTGATACAATACTGTACGAGCGAGAGCATTTACTGTTTACATATAGTGTAGGTTGGTCACATTGTCTGTCAGATTTTACCCTACTTATGTGAAATAGACAATATTTTACTTTAGCATGGAGCGGTGCACGAATGTGAACTGCGTATACCTCGGCCAGACTTATTCGTGGATACCATAAGAAATGCTTTGCGATAATGCGAATGTGTTGCTGCTGTGTCGCATGGACGATATGAATTTGCGACATGTATACAATGATCACGTCAATGCAGACATTACGTTATCGGAGTTCAATAGCCTGTGTTCTTGTACTGGAAAGAGAAGTGTGTATTTTTGGTGATCGTAAAAGACTGGTCTCTACATAATGGCAGGTACCGACGTGGATTCGATCAGTTCATCTCATCAACCATCGAGAATGAACGGCTAAATAAATACGAAGATGGAGGTTGTTTCGTGATAAAAACTTGCTATCCTGGTAGAATAATAATTCGAAATGTTGGTGAACCCGAACGATCCAAAGATTCTACTACCAAGCATTTCGTCCTCGAAACTGGCAATAGCTTCATCTCGAAATCACGCATTGTGTTGGCTGATCAGAGCAAATTATTTTGCACTTTGTCCGAGCTCGGGGCAAAGATGGATCGTGTGAATACTGAGATCGTTCGCGATTTGATGGCAATGGACGAACACGTAATGAGTGTTCAATGGCAATTTACTGACAGATTGAATGTGGCATCCGCACAAAATGATGAGAATCTGAAATTGCTTAATGATTCCATAGAGAATACATTCGCTACCTCGTTTCGTAAGTAGTCCTCATTCAAAATATTATTACAACAGAGTGCGCATTAATTAAGTGCGTGGTTCTTTGGTGTAATTTTGTTGGCCTAATTAAGCCTCGTTTGCACGAGATGAAGGAATTTCCTGCGCGCAAGGCGTGCAGTGTTTCTGCGTGACGCTGTACTGTGTAAATTTGATATGTAACAATGGGGTTTTATTACATGCCATGAAAGCCTACATATTAAAATACGCCCGTTTATTTTTATTTTCGTCTTGCCGGTTAAGGAAACAGCATAGCTAAGCTTTAAAAATGCGATATTTGACCATTTTCACGAATTTTTTCTCTAAGATATCACTTCACATGACAAAAGTAAAAAAAGGGGGGCATATATAATGGTTTTTTATTTTTTCTGACAAAAAGTCGTATTTGCAAAACATTTATTTGCCGAGATACGCGTATTCGCGCAAACAACTATATTACAAAAAACGCGCGGGCCCATCCCACTCTTAAGTGCCGCCAAAATCTCTTATAAATGTTTGAATAATTGTTTGTCAGAATCACAATTTCAATGTTTGCGGAACATATAAATAATAATAACTTACATAACTAAATGAGATGATTAGCGTTGAAATAAGATAACAGGAGTTACTCCAACATTTTTTGGAAATCACTATATAAAATTTTTAGCAGTTTAAAAAAAAATTATTTTAAAAAAATTATTTAAAAAAAATTCAAATTTTTGCATATTTTCTGGTTTGTAGCAGTCTCCAAAACTTGTAAAATAAATTTTTCTTAGTGTACTTTAAAATGAATGAAATCATCAGTCACTTTAGTTATATTTACTGTAAACATTTTTGTGTGTTTAATCTGTTCGTTTAAATTACTAAAGTTGTGATTTGTCATGGCATAAAGTAAAAACAAAGTGATATATTTTTTTTCAGAGGAAAGATTACTTACAAGTAAAGCCTACAAGTTGAAAGCCTACAAATATTCAATGATTAAATTTTTGGTGATTACCACCGTTAAGGGCTTGGGAAAGGTTTCGTGAGAAGGCATAAAAAGTCGCGCGGTGATGTGGCTTATAGTGTCGTAATTCCATGGATTTCTGAAGAGGGTCCTTGAATCCCGAGGAGCATCGCCAAAATCCCTTCTTGCCACGGCGGCTCAACTCCGTCGCTAGTCACGCGCTCCGCGCTATTTCGAAAAGCTTCCGGAGGTTGAACCGCGCCGCGCAATATCGCCGGATGGGAACCGCATCTCCAGGGGGGATTTCGGTCGCTCCATTACGTAAGAAACCCCAGCGCGCATCCCCGGCCTTGCTGAACCTTTCTTCCATTAGTTAATTGAAAGCGGGAAGATGGCGCGTCGCTTTGCTTTATCGGCCTCGAGCGAACTCCAAAGCTTTCGTCGCATGCGGCCTCGTGGGGAATTTGCCAGAAGCGCATCCTGGAAGTACTGTGCTTGCCCCAAGGGCAGAAAATGCCGGAGTTCTGAAGGCGACAGAGTCACGCTCATTAGACTCATTAAGGCCCCCGCCTATCTGGAGATTTTTTCCGAAGGAAAGAAAAGCTTACGAGATCACGTTCCGGTCTGTGTGTAAGTGCGTGTTTCTGTGCGTGTGTATCCCCACCTTTCGATTTTTAACGCGTGAACCGACTTTCATCTAACTAGGTACACTTAAAAAATGGCGGCCATTAAACATTTTTGGGGGATAAATTTTATGTTGACAGCGCATAGTGTAAGTGTTGAATTTATAAATTCATAATGTTTTAAGTCTGCCTTCTTGAAAAATAGCCCTATATGAAAAAATAAATATTTTGTGTTATATCTTGAAAACTATTTAACCAATTTTTACCAAATTTTGCATGAAAGTAACACTATGGCAGGCTATGTAAACGTATATCGTTAAAAATGATGATGCACTTATTTTCAAAATTGCGTTTATACAAATATTTATTTTTGTTACATTTGGTATAACTATCATACCATTCGATCAATTCCAACCATCTCTGTGTTCTGACAGAATCTATTACAAGGGTCATATTTGTCAAGAAAGGACCACTTTTGTCGGCAATTTTGTAACATAGCATTATATTAACTAATATATTTTTTGTCATATTTGGGTAGTAATTGACCGTTTCCTACCAAATTTCGCAAACAAGTAGTAACAGCAGGTGATGTACACAAAAACTGTTTTTAGATCAGGCATTTATTTTCAAAATGGTGGCCATTTAACCATTTTAGAAAATCATACGAAATCGTATAACAAATGTAATCAATTCTAACTTAATTTTGTTATGGTTGCAGGATATATGCCAACGAACGATTGAGTCTACACAGGACCTATTTTCTTCGCCATTTTTCAAGATACCGCTCCAGGATGTAAATTAACATTTATGTCTCATTTCGGAAAACAATTTACCGATACCTATTAAATTTGGTAAACAGTTAATACTGCTGCAGTAGAAGTAATTGGTATTTCTGAAGTATACGTCAAACCCTTATTTTCTAAGTGGTGGCCATATAGCTATTTTACATTATTATGCTTTATCGTCGATGCCATGTAATTAATTCCAAAATAACTCTGTATGCTGGTAGCATATATTACAAACTTTAAATTTTTACGCACTAAGTACTTTTTTTTCGCCATCATGCATGATATCACCAAACGAAAATTTAACATTTTTATGTCGTATCTCCGGAAAAAACAACAGATTACCACCAGATTTGGCAAACAAGTATCACTCTGGTAGTCCATGCGAACTGAAATGCTTTGAATACGTCAGAAACTTATTTTCAAAATGGTGACTATAAAAATTCGTTATGTTATACCTACGAAACTACGAAACTAATTTCTACTTAATTTTGTGCGCTGGCAGTATCTATTATTTCCACCAAATTTTTCTATAGAGATTTTTATTTCTTCGCAATATTGTAAGACAGTTCACACGAAAAATTACAGTTTTTGTGAGTTTCTCCAAATGTAGAGAATTATATGTACTGTGGTAAGACATATTAATTGATATGTCTTAAGAGTGCAAACCCTTATTATCAGAATGGCGGCTATAAAAATGTAGCTGGGTGTAGGCCTACTATTTCTACGAAACTATGTAACCGATTTAACCTCATTTTGTATAGCCTAATGTATATACGAAAACCATCGTATATACTATAACCTTTTAGTCCTCCATTTATGAAGCTCTCCAACATGAAAAAATGGAGAAATTTGCTTTATCCTGAGGGACAATCAACCGATTCCTACCAAAATTTGACGCAATTAGTGCTACAGCAGGGTATGTAAACTAACATATTTATTTACTAAAAAACCTATTTTAATGGGTTTTATATACATAACTAAAATTTATGTGTTATATGTGTGAAACAGTTCAAACAAATTCAACCAAATGTTGTATGATAACGGTATTTATTGGAAGCATGAACTATGCATACATAGATCCTCTTTTGACATCATTTTTGCAAAATAATGCAGGTGTATATAAATTGAACATTTTCCCATATTTCCGGAACAATTCAACTAATTTTCACCGAATTAGGTACACCATTGGTCTTACAGAAGACCATGTACCTCTGCAGTCATCCATTGATTTTCGAAATGTCGGCCATATCAATATTTTGAGAAGTTTAACCATTTAACCAAATTAAAGCAATTTGCGCTACTGTAAGCTATGTAAACTTGCACTCTAAATCTGAATCAGTGAGAATTGCACTGTTTCATTCAATCAGCAGTACGTGACTGATTTAACAGTCACTTCAGTGAATTTAACCAATGATTCAGTGTTAAAATGCCAGATTTCCTTCACTTAATGATTCAGTGACATTTTCCTCTGATTCATCAGTATGTTTTTCTCTGTTTATTATTGTTTATTAATGACTGCTGTATCAGTTAAACAGCATGTGAAAATGGCCGTCAGTCCACGTTTAAAAATAGCCGTTCAACAATCTCAGAGCCCTGTTTGAAAGTTTAAACTGCATATAACACGGTAAAGAGAGTGCCCTTTTATATACTATTATTTTTTAACAATCCTAACGGTAACAATTAAATCAAAAAAGAAAATTAAGATCATACAATTTAAATCTTCACGATTTCGATAATAACTATAAATCACGTATTTCCACTTATTTTGTAACTTGGCTTCGTAGAATTGCACTGCCTCCATAGCTCAAAGGTATGGTGGTCGACTTTTTAGTAGGGTAGGGAGGTGATGGGGGTGGGGTGGTCGCGTGTTCGCGCCCCCGCCCCTCCGCAGTAGATCCACAGCTCCCTTGTCGCACTAGGAATCTGTCAACATGTTGGTCTAACTTGAACTTAACAACAACAAAACACCATAAAAAAAAGGAGCTGAGATGGCAAGGTGACGGCCTAACATCATATTGAAAAAGGGTGTGTGTGTTCAATCCCGGCCACCTGCAATTTTTTTTTTACTTTTTAAATGACGGTAATTTTCGCAATATAACTAGTAAACTATCGTAAATATGTTTATTTTACATTATAATCTGGCTACGTTTAATAAAAACAATATTTAATTCGCCACTGCAGTCGGCTGTCACTTATTTAATCCGTGAAATAGTTTCACGTCACTAATGCAATCAGTGAAATTTTTTCACTGAAACAATCATTGGTTTTCCACTAATTCTACGTGTAGCCATTTTCACTGATTCGAGTAGTTGAATCTCACTGTGAATCAGCGGTTTCCCACTGATTCGAATTTAGAGAGTACGCAATTGTAAGGACTCAGATACACAATTTCAAATTATGGTCATGTAAATATTTCGGGTTAGTGGATTCTGTCATTCAAAACATTATACTCATTACAACCGAATTTGATTCTCCGATGCCTACCGCCATGTTGCTGTTGATTGAACGCTTGCTTATTTTTACGAGGTTTTACTGGTTTCGCGTCCCGGGTAAGGCACGCGTGTCTGCAAATGTCTCACCACTGTTGCATATGTTTGATTTCATCTCTAATTGTATCGCTTTTCACTAGACGCCAAATCCTACCTACCAACTCAGTTTTTAAGAACTTATCTAAAAATTAATTGCAGCCATGTTGAGGGAAGTAGGCTCATTAGTAATATAAGTAACTTCTTGTTTTTCTGGTTGGAAAGTGTATACAAATGTTCAGTGCAGAGCCCGTGCGAAATTTTGTATTTATCTGACGCGTATATTTTGAGATACAGCGCTTTTAAAAAGCCGTTTTGGGGGGCTGTTTGGAGTACTCTGAAATTGTGTTTCTAATGTGCGTGACGTCTTGAAAGCATCACTCCACACCCCTCGCCTTAGGTGCGCTGCCGGTCTGGGGTGCGGGAGGTACTGGGTTCGATTCCCAGGTAAGGAATGGGTGTTAAATTAAGTTAGTTGATACGTTAGTTTGTCAACTGTCCCCTGATAAGTCTTCAGGCATAACACCGGGGGACGTTAATAAGCCCTTTACAGAATAATACAATTAAGTGCGTTTTCCCTTCCGTATACCAGCATATTGGACGCACGTTTTATAGATTCATGGGATAACTTCGATTTCAAACACTCAGCAACTCAGTTGTACACTGAAAAAAATATTTAGTGGCGGCCACTAAATTATTTCTTAGTACTCATCCTGCCAAATTTTTTGTGGTGTACACTAAAAATTTTGTAGCTGCCACAAAATAAGATTTTAGTGGCCACAAATGTTTACTGGAAGATGATGACGGCAGGTCTCGTGACCAAAGGAAGCCCAGGAAGAAGGCACAAACACGAAAAGACAACCAGTGAGGTACGCAGGCCCATATTTTGGAAGAGGCAATCGAAAGTGCAGGAGAATTTTTTTGTGTGAAGGGTACTGGTATTAAATATTAGAAACACGCTAATAATCACCTATGCAAGTGGAGGCCCAGGAGTTTATCCCTTGGAAAAATTTTTGACTTCCAAGGTTAAATTTTAATAGTATTCAGGCTTGTTTTATTATATAATCATGAGTATTCCTGTGGCACTGGTTTAATTTTGAGCCAAGACGTGTAAAAAGTTTAACAATACAATAGCAAACTTCTACATTTTATTAAGTTGGTAAATTACATTTATTAAATTCAAATTAACTTATTTATATATTCTTCATGCAAGGTCAGTGAGGCATGGAAGTTACTTTCCAATTCGACAACAACATACTGCGTTGACTATACAAAGATTCAGATTCTTGAGAGGAGGGGTGTGCCGTCGTCCTAATTGCTTTCCGGGGCCGCGGTAGTTTAGTGGTTAGACTACTCTCCTCCCAACTAGGCGAACCAGGTTCGATTCGCGGAGGGGTCGATCCCAGATTTTCGCATATGGGAAATATGCCAGACGATGCCGCTGCTCAGCGGATTTCCTCAGCGATCTCCCGTTTTTCCTCACAATTTAATTTACTGCGCGCTGCTCCATTTTAACCTCGCTTCACATTCATCGGCTTTCAAGTTCTCAATGTTAAGAACTGCCCATATCTGTTCACTCATGCTCCTCTACCTCCTCATCAACCCCTACTTGCGCCCCTGAAACCACAATGCGCTGTCCCGTCAAACTGTGAGTGAAGAGTGGAGAGATTTCGACAGCTCTTAACATCGAGGTCGTGAGAGCCGATGAGTGTGATCGGGGTGAGTATAAAGCAGCGCCGAGGTGGAGAAACGAGAGATCCCCGAGAAAACCCGCTGACCAACAGCATCGTCCGGCACGATTCCCACATACGAAAATCCGGAGTTAACCGGTCGGGGATTGAACCCGGATAGCCTTGATGGGAGGCGATCAGGGTAACCGCTCAGCCACCGTGGTCCCCCGTTAAACTATGCCGCTCGAGCAGTTCAAGATTAGTTTGTATAATCCGTTCACGGTTACTTCACACTTTTCTGAAGCCCTGCTAAAGATCTATTTCCAGGATATACCTCCGCCTCGTGCAAACTAAGCTTATTTAAGTCTAGAAAATTACACCAAAGGACAACGCACCGTATTCGTGTGCACTCAGCTGTAATAATATTTTGCATGAACACAACTTCTCACTGGGTGCTACCACCATACTATTTTCTCACTGCATTTATTTATATTTATTATAAATGTCATATTATAATTTGTAAATAATACATTGGCGAAACTTCAATTGAACGAAAAATAAGATACTTTTATGTTAACAGAGGTATAAAACGGCTGTGATACATGGCGTATTAAGGAGATAACAAAACACGTCATACATGGTGTGATTTTCCAAAGGTTTGATTCATAAATGGTGAAGAAAACGCGAATAGACTATAGCGACACAGTGTCTGTGAAATCGTTATTTACTCATATTCGTGTATCTTTGTAAATTAATTTTCAAGAAATACAAATTTTTACCAGGTAAGGTAAAAATACAATTATCTGTGCCTCTGTTTTTTGTACTTCTACTATATTTAGTATACTCATGTAGAACAAAAAATGGTGAAAATTGTTAAATATCTCATTTTCAAAGCTTGCCTATATGCAGTTTCCATGCCGTAAGAGAAAAGCAGGACTATACAGGCATAGTTGAATGTGTGGGCTTTCATCAGATGTAATAAAGTCACATTGTGACATTTAACTATGCACAGTACAGGATCGCGACGGTAACATTCCACGTAATTACCTAAAGTGCATTTTGTTTTACAGAATTTGTATGCCTCCAACGGTTTAAATCACAAACACTATTGGATACAGTCAGTTCACCGTTACTTCCAGCTTTTACGAAGCTTCGCCAAAGCCCTACTCTCAATCAATTCATCAATCTCATGAAAACAAAGCTTAACCAAGTCTAGAAAAAATACATCGAAGGGACAGCGCACCGTATTTGTGAGCATTCAGTTGAACAATAACCATTTCTTACTTGGCATTATTAACATACCTCTTTTATCTCTAGTTTTATTCATATTGATTATAAATAAAACATTCAATTTAACTAAAAAATTCTTTACTGTTAGCAGTAGTATGAAACCCTTGTGAAACGAGGCATGTTTAGGAAAAAAGCATACACATCATACATGAGCTAATTTTTCAAATATTTATTACAAAAATGTGAAGTAACTGCGAATAGACTACGCGAAAATTCCGATACATAACATTTGAAACTAGGCGAAAGAAGAATTGCACTTATTTATTGCTAGAACTACGCTGTGAGATGAGAGATTGCCAGCCGAACAGAGATACGTTGCCAAGGCGAAGTCTTCCTGCACAATGTCTTGTACGTAAAGGCGATGAGAAACCTGAAGTTCGAGCCTGTGTCGAGGTGTACAGAGATTGAGAGTGGGATGGAGCTCCGCATTTTTTGTGAAATAGTTGTTTGCGCGAATACGCGTATCCGTTAAATAAATTTACTGCAAATACGACTTTTTTTTTGTCAGAAAAGATAAAAAAAAAATTATCTGTGTCCCTATTAGTTTTACTTTTGTCATATAAAGTGTATTCTTGGAGAAACAAATTCGTGAAAAGGGTCTAATATCGCATTTTTAAAGCTTGCCCATGCAGTTTCCTTAAGCGGCAAGAGAACAGTACAAAGATACGGGCGTAGTTTAATCCGTGGGCTTTCATCGTGTTTAATAAAATCGCACTGTTACAGATCTAATTTGCATAGTAGTGTTACGGGGGAAACACTGCACATCTTGCGCGTAGGAGCGATGAGGCACTAGGCGTGCATGTTAGTGTCGACCGTATCGCTCCCTCGTTTCTTGACCTTGGACGCGGGATTCCTACGGGGGTGCGTTGCACTCAAAGATCACGAGAAACAAGCGGAAACGAGCAGGTAGATTTACACGGAGAGAAAGCAACAGGTGGGCAAGAAATTTAATTCGAGTGGGGACGCCGAGATTATTCAGAAGAGACTTTATCTGCAGGGGAGAATTATAAAAGCGGCGAGGAAAGTGACGGGAGAATAGGCGAGCTAAATTAAATCAGAATGGTAAGTGCAAGGAGGTTATTTTTTAATGGATAATATAAAGTTTTTTAAAAAGCCGTTTCCTCCAGTAGTTTTCTAGATGACTGTAAATACACCAAAATATACTGACTGAAATTATCAAACCGCAGCTTTCTTTATTAACTGTTCGTAATAAACGAAAATATTTAATTTTTTCGTAATTATTTTTACGGAACTGATAATACTTACTGCAGTCAAGCATTACCGAATCGAAAAATTAATTCACCTGCCATGGCGATGAAATATTCACATATTTCACGAATATTTTTAACGACAGCTAGACTTGGAAAACGGATATTGTTACATACCCTGCAATATAACAAATTATCAGTCACACCCTAGGGGAGTATGAGTTAGTAACTAATTCGGAAGCATGAAGTAATGGATCGCGTTTGACGAGGCGTCGGGAAAACATGTAATCACTGGGACAGCAGTCAATGAACATATCCCCGAAGCTCAATACAAATGACTGCAGTCTAGTCTACGGGTCACCGAACTCCCGATGTTTTCCTCATCTGTATCAACGACATGAAGAGCCATTTACACTCGTTTCGTAATTGACTTTTAATTAAATCTTCTTGTATTCTTTTTGGGCTGACACGCAGCTGAAATTTAATATTTCACGAATTATATTAATTGGCGGGCTATGCAGAATAGCTTTATTATTCACGCTTTTCTCATTTTGTCCAATATTTTGTCTGACATCGCGTGGTTATACATGTAAAGGAATACGACGCGGTCTGTTTATACAAAGAGTGTTCCAAACCCCTTTCTCTCCAGTTTGGGGATTATAATTAATTTAAAATGTCGTAATTTGAACTTTTTATATTTCGTTTTACTTCTGTGGTTTTATAAGAACAGGTTTAGTAAAATAAAGTTAATTCGTGTATGGAATAGCTTATTTGGAACCAGAAGCACTTACGTTATGCTGTATAATTATATGCTTAAAGGTCTCAAAAGCACACGCTCCTAATTCTAGATATTTCGTAAAGGTTTTATTTGACATTTCGACTACTTACATCCAAAAAGTATCAAGTAGTTCTCTATTCAGATTGAACTTTCATGATATTTGTATGCACAGTTAGTGCCATATAAGAAGCGGTAGTTGTTTCACTGCCACTTAAATTTACTTCACAACCAACTTTAGAACGTTTACTGAGTGTCTGCTATACCGGATATTTGAAACAAAAATTAAAAAACTCTTACATTATAGCACTACCAATGTTTTTCATGGGATGCGCTATGTAAAGCTATTTTATTCGAGAACAACGCCCGTTATTTTTTGTTTAGGAATTGAAACGTAAGGAATTAATACATACGGAAGGGGCATGCACCTAATGGTAGAGTGAAAAATACCAACATGGCAACGATCTTTTCTAGGTGTAGACGGTAGGTATTAGTCGTTTCTCAATTTTAAAGTAAAACGTAGCCAAAATATGATGTGCGGAAGGACTGCAATGGTGGAGAAAGTGGAAGAACCCCGAGGAACCTACGGGCAAACATGCAAAGCCCACGCCTCATTTCGATAATGGAAAAACTCCGCCAATATACAAAGTTCAAAATTAGTTACAATATTCATGTTTTAATAATTTGTAATACTCCTTTTTCTTACCAGGACATCGGTAACATTTTTAGCCACATTTAGCTCATGGTGGGTGAAGTTAAATTATCATGACGTGTGCACTAATTTCCAGAAAAAATGTTTTACCTGTGCCTAAAATTATTGTCCTACAATACTATATGATTTCAAATATATTAAACGTACTTAAAAAATTACCTAAACTTTTTACTTTGGGGGAGTGTTAAAATGATGAACAGAACTTGTATCATTATATATTCAAGAAAATTGTATGTGTGGCAACTGAACTCGCGACAAATGATTAGCGAATACGAAAAGGGTAATTGTGAATCTGAATAAGTTGTATTTGCGACTTTACACGAAACATGAACGCACAATTGCATCTGCAAATATTCTCTTTAAATCGCGCGCTACGTACGTAGTATTTCAGACTGCATGTTCTCGTCTTCGTTTTAAAACTGGACTATGAAACCTTAAGACATTCGTTGATCTTTGCTCTTAAGTTAGTTCGCTGGTCTCCCACCACGGCGCTCTGGGTTAGATTCCTGGTTGGGTCGCGCTGGGATTTTCGTGTGTGGGGGATATGACAGGTGCAAACCCTTGGGGTATTTTCCCCTTCCCTCGACATACTATTTGGTTACTTATCTCCAAAAGTTTTGTACGACCACGCCCATTCTTCAGGGTAGCTGAAGAATCAAGTTTTAAGCCTCTGGCTCCGTTTTCCATCAGCCTGCTATCAAGTTTCGCACGTCACCTGCTTTCAGGTGGGAAAAACACGATGTTGGTTAGTAGTCGGAAGCTTACCCATTGAACACTTTAAAGTTGAAACGATAAAAATCATTCCATATCGCTAGGTTTAGGAAGAATACCTTCTTCCACTTGACGCACGGCAAAATTATTTTTAGTGAGAATAATTTCTGTCTATATACAAGTAATAGCACTTGAGGATCCTATGTACTCAAATGTTTTCTGTGAAATCATTGTTTGCGCCTGAACGCGTGTCTCGGTAAATAAATGTACTGGAAATACGAAGTTTTGCCAGAGAGGATCCAAAAATATTGTCTATATCGCTACTTTTTTACTTTTATCATAATAAGTTTATTAATGGCGAAAAAAAAAATCGTGAAACTGGTCAAATATCGCATTTTTAAAGCTTGCCCCTATGAAGTTTCTTTACGGGGTAAGAGAAAAGTACGACTATACGCAGGCAGTTTGTCGTGTGTACTTTCATCGCGTGTAATAAAACCCCGCAGTTACACATTTAGTTTACACAGAAAAGCGTTAGGACGGAAACATTGCATGCCTTGCGCGTAGGAGCGATGAGGCGCTATGCGTGCGTGTTAGTGTCGCCCGTATCGCTCCCTCGCTTCTTGAACTTGAACGCACAGGTACATAGGAACCTTAATTGGGCACGCATACCGATCGAATCATATCACAATTTCAACTATGGAGAAAAGTAGTGAAAGACAGAGTTTGACGTTCATAATCAAGTGCAAATGTTTGCTATGGGTGTATATTGATTTGCATTTCACTATTCTGTAATCAAGAAGCACTGTGAATAAATATGTGGTGTATATATGACTAATTATCCTATTTTCGTCTACGAGCAATAGCAGGTTATTTTGTTGCAGTACAAAGGGCGTAGTCAGTAAGATACCGTGGAGCAAAATAAATAGGCCAAAGTCATTTCTTAGCCTATTTGCTGAAAATCGTTAAAGTAGTTCTAATATGATGAAGTACTTTGAAAACAACTATTGCGATAGTAATTTCTAACCTGCGGATGACTGAAGGTAGTACCTCATGTATTTAGCCCACGCAGTAGCTATCACACCCTATCAAAATTGATTTAAACTGTTCTAATGGTCAGATATATGGTACGTAATAATAAAAGAACATCACCACCATTCTAATAATCATAGGACTATTTTTAAATACTTTCATCTGCCTTTCATTGCAATATTTTGTCGAATGTGGCCGGATAAGCTTGAAAAGTTAATATGATAGTATAATTGATTTAATTAATTCAGGTAACATTATCTAACATTGAGGATTATATGACTTATGAATTTGAATATATAGTTCACACAGTAAGAGCTGCCAGCATGCAGAGTTTCCATTAGATCGGTTTAATTGTTGCAGAGATATAATACGTAATTATAAGGAAGAAGCAGTTCTGAAACAGAATTTTAATTTACTTATATCAGGCGCGCTGCAGTCACAGTATTTGATAATACATTTGTTTGGTTTCTCTTCCGTAGTTCCTGAAATATCATATAAAATATTCATTCTTCAGGTAGCAACATTTTATAAAATGGCGAATAAAGAAGACTTTAATTCGCTAATTTAACGCTCAGTCAGGCACTGACAGTTTAAGTTTGATTAAAACAGGTCTAAATGTTTGGCAGATATGACGTAAACCTACTAACATGAAATATTTATAATGCCACAATTTTGGAAATAAGTTAAAATTGTACTAAAATCATTTAATCATAGTTTGCCTACCACGGCACTAAAGGTCTGCCAAACTTGGTACCAATAGCTTTAATGGGAAAACATAAGAACGTTATTAATTCAAGTGGAGCTATTTGTTATAGTGACACATAAATAGAAATTAATATTTGTTTTCTATCTCACTGTTATATTGTGAAATACCAACGCACTGATTTGGTTGAGATCGGTGGAATGGTTCCGAGATATGATAAAAAAAAATCTACCCAACGGATATATTCAAAAGAATCTCGTGTGTAATAATATATCCTTTGGAAGTGTTCAGACCCACTTTTTTTGGGACATACGCAAGAAAATGATCTCGTAAGCCTATTTTTTCTTTGGAAAGTAGGCTACAATGGTTTTAAGGTCACTATGTTAAAATACTGATTCTAAGTCGCATCGTAGATAACAGTCATTGAATACGAATCTGAATCAGTGGAAAAAAATGGATTGCAGGTACTTCTCTTGATTCATGAGTATAATATATTAGATTTCTTCACATTTTTTTAAAATCGTATCTTTGAAAAACACATCATGTATTACGTGTTTAGTTGTTTCCTTAATATTTATTATATCACACGCGTTTTATACTTGCGTTTATATAAAGATACCTTATTTTTAGTTAAATCTAACTTTTACTTATATTTTACCTTCTTCTTCTTCTTTTTCTGTTGGGGTCTTCTAGGGACCACGAGCCAAATTCAATGCTTCGTCCTTTGTTGTTCCTTCTTCTTCCTCCAGTACCCCTCCATCTTCTCACTATGTATCTTTTTCCTCTCCTCGGACCATTTCGAGCCTGTTTTCTTTTCATTCCTGCCTTGGAATCCTTCCATTTTTACAACTATTTTCTTAAAAAAATTTTCTCTCTGTTGCCTCTACTTCACTTATATTGTTTCTTTCCAAATCTTTCTTAACTTCCTGAATCCAGGTTGTTATTGATTTCTTGTTCCAAATATATTTAAAGATCCGTTTGGTTAACCTGTTGCCATCCATTCTATATAAATGTCCAAAAAAATAGCAATCGTCTCTTCCGTATTGTTTCTGATGATTTTTCTATAATTAATATTGATAAAGGCTGTGACAAAATAAGATGTGCTGGTAATGCCTAGTAAGAAATAGTTCTTATGCAAAATATCATTACACTGAATGCGCACGAATACGGTGCGTATGGCCCTCTGGTGTAATTCTCTAAGCTTTGATCATTTGAGGTGGAGGAATCTCCTGGAAATAGAACTTTAACAGGGCTCCAGAAAAGTTCGAAAGTGAGCGTGAATGCAGTACATGTGAAGTATCTGCGAGGTTTGGATTCCTAGCGTCTCCAACGCTTCCTGCGTTGGAACCGTTAAACGTTGGACACTCGCGAACTAGTAACATTTCACGTACTGAAAACACTGCAGGAAGACACCGGCTGTAAAGCTGGAGAGGAAATAAAACATCGACGCTCCTTACGACACAGTTGTAATTGGTTTCCTTGGCTAACTGTAGACAGGTTTTCGTCGACAGTACTCAAACTTTCAGATCTCTGAAATAGAGAACTTTCCCGAGATCAGGTGTTGAGTCAAAGTATTAGAAGTTTTACGAACAACATTCGGCAGTGGCAGTAACCTACGTACTTGCATGGTTGTGCGCTCAGTCTTAGTGGAATTTAATGCTCTAAGGAATGTGCCCTTGACAGTTCGGGTTATGTTACACCAAGTGCTTTTCACATTAAAGAAATATTCTCAAGAATATAGATGCAAGGTTTTGCTGGTGTTTATCAGGATCTTACTAGATCATCATATCCGCTGTATAAAAAACTCCTTGTTACACATGTCCGAATATTTTGGTTCTGACAGCAAAATTGCCACCCCATTTGTTGACAGCAAGCAAATAATGAACGCTGTTTAGTAGCGGTTCCTTTCTCTGTCTTGTCATGTTATCTATGGAATTTTTTTTATCGGTTGCTTATAGTTGTGCAATTGTGGTGTAACTCTCATTTTGCTTTGAGCGTTTTAGTTGTCTGGTCGTAATGTGTTTCGAAGGCATATTAGAGTCTCTATGTATTATCCTATCGTGTCTCTGCTGTTTAGTGTTAAACAGTATTATTGTGGCAAGTAGAAATAAACAGACAAAAATGAAGATTTCTAGAGACTAACTTCTAGAGCGTATTGAATGTTTTTATATTACTAGGTAGTATATAACTCTGTTATATTTTTCTATCGTAATGATACGAACAAAATAATGCATTAAAACGTTCCGAAACAAAAAATTTTTTTTAGAGTGATGTTAGAAGTATGTACAAAATGAATATCTTAAAACAGGCAATGTTGTTTACTTATAAACGGTTGTCATGCCTGGTTCAGCAAACGTATTTCTATGGTTAATTAAATCAGCTAAGAATAGTATAAGACAATGTTTACACTTGTGATTGCATGAAAATATTCGAATAATTTCTTTTACGTTCTGGTTTTCTCCATTGAAATTTAACTCCCGTGTACCTACTTACATTTAAGCCTCTTGGTTAAAAGGGAGTGAATAAATGTTACTTAATATTAGCATATTACGTAACAGAAGTCATGGAAAAGAACTCTTCGCTTGTATATTTTTGATACTTACACATGGAAGACCCACATGGTTGATCAAATGCATAGTTCCTATACCGGGGCTTTCGCCGCTCCCCGCCTCTGCAAACGCACGTCGGTAAATAAATCCGAACCCAGAATGTTTGCCGAGTGAACTCTCCTCATAGCCGGTGAAAGCTCCTGCCCGAAATTTACCGACAGAGATAGGGCAGGAAACACGCACACACACACACACACCGCATGATAGCCATGGCAGCAGAGCCTTGAGTGGTGCCAACCTCGCAGGCTAAACCGAATGCCGCATAATGCAAATTTACGGCAAAGGCTTGCAAAACCGCAAGGTACGTACATGTTCGGAAATATCAGCAACTCTCGAATATTGAATTTCTCTTCGTATGGATAATTGTTCACTATAAAGTGAACACTTTAGGAATCAACCTTAGAAAAAAGTCACTTCCCCTACCTGCATATATTTTAACGGAAGCCCTGAGTGACATGGGCCCAGTAAAGTTGGTAACGACGGATGGGAAGTAGTTCCGTGTCTCAACGTCGAATAAAAAGTGTTAGCTAACAATTTGTGAGACTTAAATAATTTATTTGGCTTTCTGTTTTTTTTTTTAATGCATCGAAATGTAGAAATGAACAGATTTGTAAAATATAATTTTTCTAATCATTTCACAGTTTCGCTTGACCGACGCACGAATAAAGTGATGAGGCCCATGAAAATGTTAATCTTACATCAGGCGGAAAAAATCCACAACTTGCATACAACTAGATCTTAAGCAGGGCTTTCAAAACTGCTCATTTTACTGTGAATAACCAATAAATAATATTCTCATTCAGAAGCACAGATGAGGTTATACGACGAGAACTTCACCGCTGGCAGACGGGTTTTCTCGGGGATCTCCCGTTTCCCGCACCCTTTCATTCCGGCGCTACTCCATTCCCACCTCGTTTCATCCTCATCGTCTCTCACAACCTCAATGTTAAGGGCCGCCCGAATCTCACCACTCCACTCCACGAAGAGAGCTTCGTCGTCACAAAACAAACTACTGTTTCCACGGAAGATATAAAATTAATTGTATGAGGACAGGGTGTACTAAGTAAACCATCGAGTGATGCTATCTATGGAGAGAGAATCTAGAGATCCAAGGTATGGAATATTTAAAATCATAGAAGAGAAACGACAGCTATAAGCTGCTCACGGTAAAGCGAGCACTTGTTAAGCTCCAGTTACTTTTTTCTATCAGCCGTATTTTTTTCCATTTAACCACATTTTTAAAATAAATATTGACAAGTAAATAATAAACAAAGTGAGTATATTCCATCACACTCGGAATCAACTTCTAAGGCTAAAATAAAGTATATTTATTGACTCTTATTCGAAATGAGAGAGTTTTCAAACGTGCTCACTTCACCATGACTAGCCTATATCACCGTGAACTACAGCGGCACACGCCAGCAACATGTCGGGACTATAAACTAAAGATGAGGTAGACCGTTTATTCGTGTTCTGCGCATGTACCCAACATTGACATACCCCAAAGGAACACAACTGTCAAAGTTACTTGGTCAACAATGATGAACGCGTTTGTTAATTATCTTAATTTTTAAATTACATGCACTACTATACAAATAAAATAATGTTGCCAATTTGAATTTATCAAACTGCATTATTGTTTGGTTAGAGGAAGTTTAAAACATCTCAAAGCATTTGTTTACTAAATGGTATTCTAACCTCAAATCCCATTCACACCGCTTTGGCTTGTAGTATTGGTAGGAAAGCAGTCCAATGTTGGAACACGGAGATTGGTTGTGCACAGCCAGCGAGATCGGTATACCTCATCTTTAGTCTATAGTCGGGACACGCGTTTGAAAGTCGTCGCCTGGTAACTTTATTCCAGCCTGTAGCCCAGCTGATATAGTCCATTCACAGTTCCCTCCAATTTTTCTGAGGCCCTGCTAATGCTCTACTTCAAGGGTATTCCTCCGCTTTAGGCAAACAAATCATAACTAAGTCAACGTAATCACACCATTGAGACAACGCACCGCATTCGTGCGCACTCAGTTCAATATAATATTGCGTGAGAATGATTTCTTCCAATGTATTACTAGGGACACCCGAATTTCGCGAATATATTTCCGGCATGCTATATTTCAATACCATACAGGCGTACTGCAGTATTCCTTTGCTTATTGACCACGTGTATATATGAGAGTACATTTTATAACTTGACTGGCCAATCAGAACAAGGTTAATCCGGTACTGTACGTCTGTGATTCACGGGCAGACACCTAAGACGCATAACACTTAGATCGTCCAATTAGGAAACTGGATCTGAGCTAACGTGTTATGAATTGCAACAGGTAGTGAGATCTTTTCGTTAAACGCGGGTGTCTCTAGGTATTACCAACACACATATTTTCTCACTGCTTTGATTCGAATATATTATAAATGAAACATAATTGATGTATAAAATCTAAATAAAAGTTCAATATAACTGATAATAAGATACTATTATGTTAGCAGAAGTATTATAAACGATTGTGATATATAAGGCATTTGGGAAACAATCAAACACGTCAAACATGGGATGATTTTTTTAATGTTTGATTTTAAAAATGCGAAGAAACCGCGTATAAGCTAGACTGTAGTAAACATTTCGCTTCGCACCTACGTCAAAAGAACCGTGACGCCTTTTCCGCTTCTCTGTGTTTGGATACTCCGCGTCCCTGGCGGGTGATCGTAGAATGCGATCCTGAGAAGAATCGGAGATGATAAGTACGATTGCACGAGCGTGAGTGCCGTGAGGAAAATCGCTCGACCGACGGCAACGTGCGCCAACTTTCGTACGTGCGAAAATCGTGGTGTGACCCAGCCGGGGACGGAACCCAGATTGCCTTGTTGGTGACCAGTGTACTATCCGTCCAGACCCGCCTTTAAACCCATTCACACCCAGTGCACAGTGTACATAACGCGCTCGAAGGTTGTACTCGTCCTGTACTGTACACTACGGGGCTCTGTGACCAAGGATTTTCTTTAAGCATACACTTTTGTATTTTATGTATTGTATATTATATAATATACACTATTGTATATTATATATTGTACATTATATATTACATATTTTATATATTATATATTGTACATTATATACTATTTCATATTATAAATAGTATATTATATAATATTGTTTGTATATATCATACACTTCCGTATAGTATGTATTGTATATTATCTACTATTGTATAATATTGTGTAATGAATATTGTATACGACTGTGTATTATGTAATTTAGATTATATATTTTTTACTACTGTACATTATAATATGGAGGGTTTGAGTGAAACAAATAACAATGAAGAAGCTGAGTTGCTGCTAACCCAGTACTTGTCAGTGAATGAGGAGCAAGATATTTGGCAAAGAGATGATAAAGGGGGGAAGTAGGATAGCTATTGGAGGGTTGAAGAAAAGTAAAGAAGTGGGTCCAGATTGTATAAGGGATGGAGCCCTAAATTTTTGTGGGAGAGTGCTGTATAGTTATATTTTGGATATCCGAGCCATATACTAAAGATGAAATAGACCGCTTATCGTATTCTGCGCTTGTACCGAACGTTGGTTTACCCCACACCAACACAACTATCAAATTCACACGGTAAGCACTGATAATTGTGTATGTTTATTTCTTAATTTTGAAAAGGCATGATATTCCATGCGGATAAAATAATTCCACAGTTTTGAATTTAATCTATTCGCACTGAAATTCGTTAGAGAAAGTATGCGAACATCTCAAAACACTTCTTTACATAAACAATTCCAATGCATGACTTTTATTATAGTCGTACAGGCAGAAAATAAGCCCAGTTTTGGGACACTAGGTGGCCACTGCGCTTCTTGTAGCTATGAAACAAGTGCTAGTGTCGATTTAATTACAGAAAGCATAGACTAACATCGTGCTTGAAGCACCTGAAACTTTTAATTAAAAATGGATCTGAAAAGGTAAAGTTCGTCCCTCCTATGTTCTGAAAACTACTAAGAGCACGTTAATACAACACAGAACTGACGTGTCTTATCTGTGATCGGTAGAAGAGTAGATAAAGAGTAATGGCCAAGCAACCTCATTTCCTTCGCGTAAGTCCTGGTGAATTGTTGTTCATGCCAGTTATTTGCGTAATGGCCACACGTTGGCATTCCTCGATCACAATCGGGAGCATGCTCATATTATTGTTGGTTATTGATTAAAAAATTTTGAAAGGGGTGGGAGGCGTAGAGAAAGAATTGATTTTATAAACTGGTTCACCGAGAGTCAGACAGTGATTTACTATCGGATTTTGTACTATTTGTTTTTTACTTTAGAATGATTGTAGTACTTTTGTTTCCAAGTGAAGGGCGAACGAATGTCACTAAAACAATGCAGTATAGAATTATTACACAGTACAAAATTCGTATTTGTTAATTCAATCTGTTCTTAAATTAACCATTGATGAAAAAACCATAATCCATTTCCGTTATGAAATTTTATTCCAAATACAGGGATCAACTGTGGTTTAAAACATTTAGTCAAATCACACACACACATATATATTATATATATATATATATATATATATATATATATATATATATATATATATACACACACACACACACACACAACTTTGTTTCAGCTTTTATATCTTTTGTAATATTGGCAATTAATGAATAGGCCATCTTTAACTTCAAAGCCATATGCTGCATTTAGAAGATAATTGGGCCAAAAAACGTATTGATATTTTCTAATTATGTCCGGAAAACCTGACAGTCTATGTTTTTATTTGATTTCATGTCTTCCTTATACGTGTGAAGTCCTTCATTTTTCAGCAATGCAATTTGCTAGTAAATGACCAAGATTCCTTTACCGATCCACCATTCTTGGAAATGGCAAAAGATCGCAAATTTCTTCAACGTGCACGGTAAACCCTTGGGTTCTGTTAGACCATCGCCAGATAGGACATGGAATGAGCTCCGGTGATTCGGAACACGCCCGTCAGACTATTTAACGAGGCGCGGAGACGATGTATGTTTACGAAACTGCTCTTCTTCATCTGCCACGCCTCCGCAGTGCGAACAGACACGTTCTCTCCGGCAAGTCGGCCATCGACAACCTCGACTACAACCATTCTTATAAATAAGTCTGACGGTGGAGATGTTTGTACCTGGTAAAAGAAAAATAATCAAAGGCATGTTTACGACGAAGTCATCTGAAAGAAACTCGTAAACCGTAGATGAAAGAGTCGGTCAAACAATGTTCACGTACCGGACTCATAAAATTAATACAGCGATCTTGTTTCCACGTATTGTGACTCAGGTAAAAAAAAAAGAAGAGTTTAATAAATGTTGGAATTCAAAAGGTTTATTTTTAGCATGAGGTTAGATTAAAAAATCTAAAATTGCTGCTGAAAGAAAATATGAAAATATAAAATGCAAGACCAACAATACACAGTAAGGATACCGTGCGATGTATGAAGATTTACCGTTTAATAAAAAGACGACAGTATAAGTGAATATACTGTAAGCTTACATATATCTGGACGTGAGTAGTAGGAAACAGATTATTCGAGCACAACGGGATCTCGGATAGCAGCCACATGGCTACCGCCGCCAATTTCACTATCCCTTTTTTTCCCTTATACTCACTTTTTTTCCTTTCCCCCAAAATCAATAGTTTTTTCAATTTGAATTTCCCCTTTTCTTTCAAAGTTTTCTTTCCTTCCCTTGAAATTCCTATTTACTCTTAAAAAAAATACATATTCCACCATTTGCAAAGAATGATCCCCTCATTTTCAAAAACAATCCATCAGAAAAATTTGGTGGAATCGTTTTTACTCTTGACCGTGACCCCATACCTGTGACCTTGCACAATCTTGACATCAAAAAATTCAAAAAAATCCAAAAAATTCGAAGAAAAAAAAAATTTAAATAGAGGAAGATATTACATTGGCGTCACCCGACCACCATGTTAGATATGGGTGTCGTATTTGTCCTGTGACGTTGACCCTATACCCATAACCCAAAATAACCTTGAATCCAAAAAAATTACAAAGCAACTATATAAACTTCTAAAATTATAAAAAAGTAATTTATTAATACATTTATATAACGAATTAAAAAAAAAATCATGATTTTGGATGTTTGGATTTAGAGGGGACCGGGGACTGGGGCCGACCAGCTGCCATGATATGATGGCACCCAAGTGCCATATTGAATCCAAGTGACCTTGAACTTGACCTTGACTTTCAGCCTGTGCTCACGCATTAAAAAACTTGAATCCAAAATATTATAAAATCCTCCAGAAAATTTTAAAATAATTAAAAACCGCCTAAAATGTATAAATATATTATAAAAATGTATATTCGAAAAACATACATTTATAGAAACTACATTAATCACCATGTCCAGCAGACGACTCACTCACTTCCAATCAATCAAATTGTATTAACACCCACTCTCACACCCCTCCTCCGCAACACCCCCTCCTAAATAAAAAAAATTGAAAATCACATAAAATCGTTTATCGATTTGTAAAATCAGGGAAAAATTACATTGTATACCCACACCGCAATATTAGATATCAGTGATCTTAACCTTGACCATAGATACCTTTATTACAAAACATCTAAAAATATCACAAAATCAAAAAATCTTAAAAATCGTTGGGGAAATTACCGTACATTATTGGCACCGACTCCCATCTTGAATTCCATTTTGCTTAGTCACATTTCCATCATACTCAGTCGTTTATTCTTATCCTTGCTACATCCACCATCTTGTATTTTATCCATGCTTTGTTATTCCTCGTCAGTCATCTTAAATTTCATCACTACCACCATCTTACGTAACATTTTCACTATGTTTCCTACTTACTTATGCTCTTCCATTCCCTATCAGCAATCTAGGATTTCATTAAGCTACCAGGTGAGCTCTCGTCAACACCTTTCTTTCATACTTTGTCATGGCATGTCCGCCATATTTGGTTCCATTTTTCTCAGCAATCTTCCTTTAATTCTATACCATTCCTTCTTCATTTAGTCTACAGACCATCTTATTATAATTTATTCATTCTCTGCCATTCCACCTCGATTTAGTATCCTGCTGTTTAGTCAGTACCCCTCGAACCATCATATTGGTTTACATCACTTCTGCAATCTTTGATTATAGCAAATTATATTGACTTTTCACCATCAAGATCTTACATTTAGTTCGTCACTTTTGTCTACTAGAAAAGTAACTGTGGTTTATTATAGCAAGACTAGGCATGTAAACATTTATGTAGAACCTCTCTTCGCCATATACTACACTAACGCAGGTCTGGCTAGACCCGGCTCGGCCTTCGCCCTCCCCTCCCTCCATGTAACAGGGTAAAATTTCTAATACTTCAGCATCATTCTTCCAAGACTCTTGCATCTAACCCACTCAGGATGTATTACAGTATCAATCCATTCTCTTTTTTTGTGCGCTTCAATATATATATATATATTTGCTACCATATAATATTGTGCACTTTCAACATTTGGCCTACACAAGAAATCTTGAAGCACTAACTTTTCAAATTAACCCTTTTTTTACCACTTAAATTTACTTATTTTATATTATCATGCTCACTTACAGTATCGGCTTGAAGTGGCAGATCTGAAAACCAAATATTACCACATACCCTATATCAGGGAAGTAGGCATGCTAGGACAAGGCACATCAACACCAGCGAGAAATAAAACCATTTTGTATATTCACTGAAAAAAAAAAAAACATAAAACTACAAACATAAAAAAATTCCTCACATTCTCCGTACTATACATGCAGTGTCTTTTCAGCAAACATCTTCACTTTTCATGTAATTATTATAATCTGCTAATAGGTTACTCGAGACAGTCTACACTAGAAAGCATCCGCCCAGAACCCTTAGCCACATATTCTTCTTCTTTACGACAAAATGTTTTTCCAAGGCCTCTACAGCCTCTGAAATGCTATGAACTTAGTGCAATGCTTCGTTCGCAGTCTTGAATGCCCGCCGGCTGATTTCGTCATTCAAAGATTGAGGCTTTTCACAGGTAGACTCCAGCCAAACATTATAATTTATGGGTCCTGCTCCAACTTCTTCTGTAAATTAATTGGTTATCCTTTGTTTAATGTCGTCGAGGTATGTACAAATGTCTTTCGTACCAACAAATTTATTTCAAATTACATAATCTTTTTAAATGCCCTTGCATACAGATTATTTAGGTAGAGTCCATTCGAAGTTGTATCGCCAATAGCTAGTACGGGACGTTTCTTAGCTGCAGAAACTCTACCTTTACAGTTGGTGATATGTCTCTTCAGCTTATCACCTCGTTTGAATAGACGTTTGCACTTGCCACATTGTCGCATAGCACAGGAAGGGCCCTTAGCACAAGTAGTTCTTTCATGCTTCCTTGCACCTTGGCTATAGGCAAATATCTGGTCACAGTAACAGCTACGAGCCTTGACGTAGTCATAGATGGTAACACTGCCGTAGGGGACTCATCGGAATATGTCGGTGGCACTGCCAACTTCATGCCTATAAATGTCAACAGCACTACCTAGATCTCATTAGCTCTGGCACGTCCGAAGACATCGCAGTTGCAGAATAAGACTTGGACTCAGACGCGAAGCCGTAGAAGTTAGCCGAGACGATCCACCTTTCACGTCAGCCGCTGTCAAACTAAGCCTCTGAGTTAAACCTCCCCCCTCCCGAACCTCTTATTATTTAACCTATATGCAAGCCCTATGACGTCATGCTGACATTGAACCAACTATATTGCACCAATAAAACATTTTGCTTAAATCAACCATCCAATCACCGAGTTATCTCGTGATTGCAGCTGGCTAAAAACATGGAGGCAAATGATAAATTGGTTTATTTCGACAGGAGAGGAAGGCGTCTTCCATGTAAAACCTACAATTTTATTTAGTAAGATTTAAGTAGGAAATAAGTAAAAATAGCATATAGGTATGAAATAATATTAAAATAAAGTTTAGTTCTATATCTCTTTGGGATACTTACAAATTATTCTATTGTAAGTTACGGTCTCTTCTGAGAAAATGTTTACCCTTGGTGAATGTAAAATATTTTTTTTATTGGAGATCGATAGAAATACTTAGAAGTTTTTAGACCTTGTTAGAAATTACTTACCGATCCCTGCGGGCCAATCAGTGTTTACTACTTGCGTCAGTCACTTATGAACTTCTTATACCTCAGCTCTATAGCCAAGATGTATCACAGACACCGCAATAATCATTCTAGAAGACACCGACGACACCATGTTGGCACTTGGAGCACACAGGACAACGCCTTGAAATTTTTTGCCTCAAAACCTGTCGACTTCCCATTGTGTGTTAGCCCCATATTTCACTGAGCACGCTGCAGGAGTAAAGCAGACAAGAAATCTGGTAGCTAGGATTACCTTCCCTTCACATTGAAGAGTGAGGTTACATCATCTTCGTTTCGAAACCAGTGGTGACACAGGATGTATAATAATTTTTCGTTTTGAAATGTCCCATTGTGAAGGGAGAGTTGTGTGTGTGTGTGTGGGGGGGGGGGGGGAATTCTGCATATTGTTAAAGGTAATGTTCGTGGTAGATTGCGCTTGACTGCGCCAAGAAAACGAAATGAGAGGAAAAATTTGGCGAATTAAATTGAGAAGAAAATATAATTATTTTCCTACTGATTTTGAGCCGAATATTATCATCATTGCACATGACACTATTTTGGAAAAGTATGTTATTTTTCAACCACACGATGAATCAGCTTGCAAATACTACCGGAAATATATCAAATGTGGAGCAGCAAGTACAAAAGGCAACTGTTCAGGGGATTCTGTTGCTGTTACAGAGCTCACCAGCTGCAGACCAGTCTCCCCTGTTTCCTCCTGGAGAGATGCTTGTGACACAACAGATCAAGCTACATTTCACAGTACAGTACTGTCACGAGTGGTCACGTTTTCGCGGTTTTTTACTTCTAAAGTCACCGAAAAATGCTCGCGAGCTAATGCGTAAATATAAATTAAACAACTGCAAGTGCTAACGGAACAGAGAATATGTCCAATTATAGAATTGAATTAAATTATAAAAACTGGCGTGACTGATATGCAAGAAACCTTGTTATTCATGTATGCAGTGATACGAAGATAAATATGGAGAATATACGGAGCTGTCCGGAGAATACGTCTGCCATCGAGCAACCGTCTGCTATGACAGTTTCCTACTGTCATTTGCCATATCCCAACGCTGTGCCCTCGATCATATTGCCTGTGGGAGCATTTGTGGTGCTAGAATCATTTCCATTTTATTGTTAACGAAATTTCTCGTGCCGACCTACGACATGTTTGTTGTTCGTACAGGCTATTATGATAATATACTATATATTATGATGATGTATTTAGTATATAATTGTAAGAAAAATATAGGCGTTTCACGGTAAAGTGAGCACTTTTTTAGGCCATGCTGAATTTTCTTTACTTCAGATTACTATCTTCCTGTCACTTTTTGATATAAACACTGCTATACGACTAATAAACACAGTGTATACATTTCACAACTCCCAAAAGTTAACGTCTAAAGCTGCAATAAAATATATTTATTTGTGTTTAATGCCTGTCGCAAAGGCCTTAAAGGGTGCTCACTTCACCGAGAACAGCCTTTTTTCAATCACAATCTTTTTTAGTGAATTAATTTGTCTAATACGAAAAGAAATTAATATTCTACATAGGTTGCACTATATATATATATATATATATATATATATATATATATATATATATATATATATATATATATATATATATATACACTAAATTTACCAGATCGTTTAAAATTACTATAGTGTACATATCTAGCTGTCTTTATTAATGATGGGTTACGAAAAAGTTTATTTGCGTTCTGCGTGTGTTTCACTGTACTTACACAAAAATATTAATTAAAAACTGTATTGTCACAAATGGGAATTGAACTCAAATAAAAGTTTTTAATAGGTTTATTCTAACCCCTTCGCTAACACGCTTTTACGTGAATGTAGTTTTTTTTTTTTTCCAAATCCTAACAATGTTGTGTGTTCGAAGTGTTTCTCTTTGATGCAAGTGGCATGCGCAACTTTCGGAAACTTGAAGATATGCGTATAAGGGACCTCAAAAATTTGGCGTTATTAATCAGCACCAGACTAGACTCCACAATGTATTGTATGCCCTAGCCTTCGGTGAATGTTATTTGGCCAGAGTCTGGGTAATAAGCTTGCTTTATTGTGACTAGACTGTACAAGATTCATTTACACCAGCATTAAGTATTTAACCATTGGCACTGTCAAGTATAATGTGGGCCAATGACAAACTTATTCCAAAATAGATGTGTTTCAAGACTAACTTGTCCCCAAATGATATATTAAAATTTGCAGGTCTCAAGCTATATGTATAAGTAGCATGAATGTCGTAACTAAAAAGAAAAAAACGATCATTCTCTGGCTACAGCAGTGAAGGACGCTTCTAGCTTTGCTCGTCACCGAGAACAGAAGCTATATAGAATTCGGAGACGGTTTGTATTGTACAGATCTCTGTTCCGTTTTTCGTCGTAGTGGAGTGTATTTCCGTATATTAACTATGTATTGCTGTAAACCTTTTCGTAAATATACCGAAATATTTAACACTGTGGTAGATAACTGTAGTGTAAAGTATATGAAATCATATTTTTTTAAATGTGGGTGGTAGTAACACATAACAATTAAAAAAACAACGTATTTGTACCTCTCGGCATCGCTCAACCGGAAAATGAACTTTTTTGTTTGGTAAGATTAATATATATATATGTAATTTATTGTAACTTCTCCTGATAGGAGTTTTGTGGGTGCGCATTAATATTTTATCTTTCTAAAACTTCACCCCGACTGGAATTTGAATTTTTAATCGAATTAGTCTCAGACTTATAAAGCTTTCGCCCGTGGCTACGACCTGACGGAAGTTGAATATTATTTCTAATACTGATTTCGTCTTAAATAGTTTTCGGAAACAAAGAGTGTGATTATATTAATTTTGGTTTACGTATCATTGAAGAATCCATGAAAAGATATTTTCATCATTTTGTCTCAAGCTTATTAGATTTCGTAGCCATAAATCTTTATTGGGGAGGGATTTTGTAAATGTTGTGTTTTAAAACAAAATAACACCGATATCTCATTGTGTTTAAGAGAAGCTGATGTTCTGTGAAAACATATGTTAACCATTCTTATATAAACATTTTCACCCCTTCACATTTTGAATATTAAAAATCCTGACGTGTGTGTAAAGTAGGCTATGAATTATTTTAAGTTGAAGGCCCTCCGGGTTCAAGGAAATTCGAGGATTCCATGAAAACATATTTCACCACTTTTCACCCCAGGACAAATTCCGGAAAACGCTGTCTTAGTAGGTGCTTACACCCAAGGGGGAAAGAACACACAAAATACACACCTGAATAGAATTATGTGATGTCGCAAAACTAAAGATTTTGTTTTCAAACATCCCTTCGTTCAAAGTTGTTAGGTTTGTAACTAGTAAAAATTTTTGTTTGCAAGCAGGGTTTCCGGGCACAGCCAAGAACAATGTGAACCATACGTACTGACGTATTTCATGTTTTATATGAAGCCCTATTTTGATATTACTTGGTGCCCATATGACATTATTTATTGTGTCACCTAATCCTACCTCTCCTCCTCAAGAATGGTTGAGCAGGTCGCAACTGATAAATTAATCTATAATTTCCTCTTTATTTATGGGTTTTGTTTTACTACTAATTGCTTTCATTTTATTTACAAGCTGCCATTGTCGGATTCCATTTTTCTTCATACATATGACATGGGGAATTCAGTATATATATCTATTTAAATCTCGCAATTTTTTTATTTTGTCATGTCGTAACAATTCATTCTGGTTCGACCTGTGGTTAACAGCTTTTGTAACTGCATTGCGCAAGCAGAAAATATTTTCTCGAGTTTTTTTCGAAGCATGATGTAGCCCAGCTTTCGGTCTTTCACAATATCTTGCAGTTTTTTTTATCATAATGACGTTGAAGTTGGTTGTAATATTCTATTTTATCCACAGATGTCTACGTACGGCTTAACACGCAACGTTTTAGAGTAGACGCAGGAATCTCCATCGCTTATAGGTTGTTCGCGGTAAAATCTGCCTATATGCGTATTCTGTATTCTTACTCCATTTGTAGAATTAACGTTACCATGGGCCTGAACACTTTATTCGGGCGTCGGTCACGGTCAATGTAAAATTTCTAGACAAAAACCATACGAATATTTTTATTCTTACACTCATGTGCATTAAAATCCCGTAAAATAGAATATTTTAATATTCACAAATAATTACCCAATACTTCTAATTTAAGGTTAACAGAATTACATGTACACTTGCAAGGTGTTTGTGAAGTCGACGAACTCCAAAATAAACGGTCGTCGGTTCTAAATACCGATTATGACCATGTGACTCCTACATAGAAAAGTAAACTTGATATTGAGGATGAAACCGGAGGTGAAGACGATCATGAAGAGAACATTGATGTTAATGACTATCGTGACAGTGTTGATGAAGTATCTGATGAGAAGTATTATGATTCCCTCGAGGTTCCCACACATTTCACCAACGAGTTTCCTTCGACAAGTGATGCGAAGAAGGCAGAAGACGCCGAGAATACGGGCTACCTACCTCCCGAAGACCCGAATGAACTTGTTGACAGACTCAGATACTTCATTGACCTTCGAAAACGTGGGTATAACACGCGCATTGTTGAGATATCTTCAGTCATTATTAAACTGAAGGAACGGGGCTACACAGAACGGTGTGATGAACTGCAATAACCATCGTTTCTCTCTTCCTTCCATGTCCACGTCATCTACATACGCACCGCCAACATCAGTTCCTGCACCTTTTAGGCGAGCCAAAACCTCCTGGAACCAGCACTGTACTACCAGCGTATCGGTATCACTTTTGCTGCGCGGAGTTTGCCTTGAAACTCGCCCCTGCATCGCCATGAAGTTCACGAGTGTACGAAAGCTGGGTTTCGTTCACAACTGAGACCAGTTGATGCGAAGACTGTGAAACAAAAAAACATTTTTAATGAAGTAGTTGAATATTTTACCGAATAAAACATTTTAGAAATAATTGCGAGTTTTATTTATTTCTTTTTGTCATAAACGAAATTTGGAATTTAAAATAGAAATTGCATATATGTAAGAAATAATTGCATATGGTGCAATGGTACCTTAATTGTATTAAAATGAGGAATTACTTTTTTTATAATTGGTTTTAAGGTTTTTAATATGTCTATATTTTAGTGTCATCAGCACAGCTGACAACAGAATCGAGAAGGGCGCTGACAGCACAAGCTATACTTTAGAAACATAAACAAATATGTCTGCCGATTGGTGGTAATATCGATTAATAGTACACTAGCGTCACGTAGGTGTTGAAAACATATGAAATCCATTATGGCGTCCTCCAGCAATGTATAAGCAAATGACAAACCAAAAACAAAAATGGTGTCCTCCTGCAATGTATAAGCAAATGACAAACTAAAAAACTACAAACGAGAAAACCAAGATGGTATCCTATAGTAATGAATAAACAAACGACAAACGAAAAAATTAAGATGGCGTCCTCCAGCAATGTATAAACAAATCAGAAACAAAAAATCAAGATGGTGTCCTCCAGGAAAGTATAAACAAATGACAAACGAAAATAACAGGATGGCAGAATGAGTATCGGTGAGGGGTGGTTGGGTGGGAACCTACGAAAATGCAAGTTTTTAAAATAAATATCTTAATAATTTTTAGAATAATTGTTAATAGTTTATATTAATTTATAATAATTCTTCAGTGATCTTTGTAGAGATTATCTTAAAATTATTTCATAATAATTTTTTGGACTATTTTGGAATTTTGGAATTTTTTGAATTTCTTGAATTTTTTAATTAAAAATAATACAAGGTCACTGGGGTCAAGGTCAAATGTATCCAATATGGTGGTCGGGTAACGTCATAAAATGATGGCTGATGTTTAGGTCTGACTCCGGACGGGGTCAGCTCTATTGATCATCCCCGGTCCGCTTGCCCTGGCTTGGAATCACGACTTCTCCTCTCCTGCTCTAAGGTCTAAGTTTCAAGTGACTCATTCCGCTTAGAGTCTCTAATCTTCTTGCTCGCCTGAGAATTTGTCGGCTCTTGCTTCTTATACGCTTCCCGCATTTTCCTACATTTTTCTTTTTTTTACATTTGTTGGTGAAAAAAGGGAAATTATTTTAAGAAAAATCAAAATTTTGTGAGAAAAGGTAAAATTTTGAGGGGGAAAAGTGAATGGGTTAGAGGAAAAAAGGGAAAATTTTAAGGGGAAGGGAAAAAAGAGAAATGAAGAAGGCGACCGGCCCCCAAACAACCCCACCCCCGGGGGTCCGCACCATAATAATTTATCGACTATATATATATATATATATATATATATATATATATATATACACACAGAAATATACACACAGGCAGCAGGTACACATCAAAACTGTGGGTACGTAAACAGGACACGGGGGAAGAGACAATGAACATAGGTCCGGAAATGATTCAGTTTTCTGCTAGGGCCATTGTCGTGTTCGATAAGAGCCACTGGATCCGTGTTACGTGGAATATAAGATCAGAACAGTACACAACAAAACATACCAGAACAGTAGAAAACGCACACAGAAACATTACGAAACGTACAGTAGGAAGGTGCAAGCCATGGTGAACTGCGTGCAATACACAACACACCCAGAGCAACAGGCACCGTTTGCATGCACTCCCACGAAGTACGTGTGGTGTGTTGTGTACTGTGCACACTATCGGCGATATAAACATTACACGTTACCCGGATCCAGTGTGTCTCAATGTACACGGTAACGTTTATATAGGATATTCACGGTAAGCACTTTTGGAAGTCCTCTCATATGGAATAATTGTCAATAAATTTATTTTACTGTAGCCTTAGACGTTAACTTCCGAGAGCGGTGGAATATACACACTGTGTTTATTACTTACATGACAGTATTTGTTTTAAAATGTGTTACAATGATTAAACACGGCTGAAAGAAAAACGCAACTAGGGCTTCAAAAGTGCCAACTTTACCGTGAACATCTTATACCCACAAACAGAAGCACATCCGTAACTATATTAATTGACGTTTCTGCCTCTTCTCCATATCTTGAAAACGTACCCACAGTTTTGTCGTGTATTTCAGATGTATAATATGTGTATATATTAAATGCACTTTATAGAAGGCATATATTTCGTAAACACAAAAAACAAATGAAAGCAACAAACTTAAAAGAAAAATCGATTAAATTATTAATTCATATAATCAACGTCACGCAACTAGCTTAAGCATAGAGTAACACACTGCGGAGAACATTTTATCTCAACTTAAATGTCTACTTTAATGATGCAATTTTAGTAATGTCGTTATAATATCTGCTAATACTTCGAAACCAATGAAAACTGTTTTATATTATTGAGTGTAGCTCTCTACGGACCAAGATAACGGCCTGAACGATAGAATGGATTTTAAGGTACGTTATTCGGCGTTATTTTTCAGATAAGTTGTACTTAAACATCAAAATACGATTTACGTGCAATTTGCTGAATATGACGGACATGTTTGAATCACGAAAAATGCTATCGCTTACAGATATCCACATATACTTCAACTGTTACCATAACTATAAAGATTTAACTGAATCGCGTTTAACTCTTTACAGCTATCGCCGTAAAGGCTCAAGGTTACGGGGCCTCCTGAATATCTTGATTTTCGTACTTCTTGGTGTGCCGACTCGGTGGGCAACATTCTGAGCCGTCGTTGATGCATCGTCTAAGGACCGTAAACTTCTCGACCTCTTCACTGCACGAATAAAACGTCTAAACATATACCAATAGAGAAGTGAACAGCTATATGTATCACCGACCGCAACAAAATTGGCTTATATCCTGGCAACATGGTGAATGGAGCCATCCGCTATAGAGCACCTGGAAACGAGACTGCATTATAAACAGCCGAGAAAAAAATGAAACAATGAATATAGAGCTCGCGGAGTCAATTAGACTTACGGCATTTTTCGTATAAAATGTAGTGCTCGTGTATCACAATGTTTGACTATGTGAATATTACGATTGTACATGTAGGGTAGGTAGGCAAAGGCTGTTCACGATAAAATGAGCACTTTTAAAATCAAACTCTGGAAAAGTTCACTGCCGAGTAGTGGGGGCGGGCGGGTTTCACCCCACTTTTGATTAATTGAAAGGGGTAAATTAATAGCAAACGGTTAATTAAATTGATTGAATGAGCTAATCAAAATTGAAATAGTTAATTAAATTGAAAGGGTTAAATTTAACGAAATGGTTAATTTTATTGAAAGGGCTAATTTTTAATTAGATCTTTTTTTTTCAACTTTCTAAATTTTTTTCTTGATTTTGTTGTTTTGTATAATTCTTTCTTTCCTTTTGTGGGGAGCTCTGGCACTCGACTGACCAGTGTTGGGTTGCAATGTGTTATATAGGTGTAGAGTTTAGTGCAAGAGTGTGCTAACGGTCTTTTTCTTATTTTCTTCAAATTTGGATGTCTTTGTATAGATATTGACCATAGACTTTGGTGGTAGATAGGCCACTGCGAAAGACAAGCCACGTACGTAAAGTATTGAATAATAACTACATAATAAACAAACGAACACCCAAGTACATACCTAATGTTTTGGAACAAAGCTCATTCGTACGCTGCGACTGTCGTTTGTTATTGCAGGGAAGCGCGTTTTTATGCAATAGGCTAGACGGTGCAGGACGTATTCGTGAGTGCACTCGACCAGACATAGGTGAGGCGAAATGAGAGAACCCTCTGATTTTCAACGATGACAGATAGTTGCAGCGCCGTTTTTTGGAGCAAATGCATTTAAGACTGCTAGTGTGGAGTTGTATAGAGAGTAACAGTAGCCAAGGTGATGATGGCATACACAACTCGCGGCAAGACATCGACCACGAGTAACAGTGGACGAAAACCAATCCTTATTGATAGGGATTACCAAACATTGAAGAGGATTGTCATAAATAACGGTGGAATTGAGAATGGGACGGACCCCCGCGTTTTTTTGTAAAATAGTTATTTGTGTGAATACGCGTGTATCGGTAAATAAATGTTCTGCAAATGCGACGTTTTGCCAGAAAAGATTTAAAACAATTATATATACCCCAATTTTTTTACTTTGATCATATTAAGTGTATTTTTGAAGGAAAAAATCGTGAAAATGGTCAAATGTAGCATTTTTGAATCTTGGCTATACAGTTTCCTCAAGAAGCAAGAGAAATGGCCAAAGATACGGGAGTTGTTTAATATGTGGGCTTTAATCGCGTGTAATAAAACCCCACTGTTACAGATCTAATTTGCACAGTGCAGCGTTACACCGGAAACACTGCGCACCTTACGCGTAGGAGCGATGAGGCACTTAGAAGTGCGTGTTTGTCTCTTCCGTATCGCTCCCTCGCTTCTTGACCTTGGACGTGGAGTTCAACCCCACTCTTAATTCGACACAAGTGACATCAGAACTCAATCAGAATCTCTAAGAAACTACTTCTGCAATAACAGTCTGACGCTAGCAGAAATCACGTTCGTTCATGTGTTTAAATTATTTTCATAACCATCTGTAGGTAGACCTACGCTTACTTTCAGCGAAAAGATCCAAGTGAAACCTAGAACTCGTCTTGACGGGCACACCTGCAACTTTCATTTGGTCATTGGCTATTATTTAATGTGTCAGTACTTTTGGTTACAGATAAATGTGGCAATGAAATATAAATTTTTTTCCACAGGTGTACTTGTACAAGAGCAATTCTCTCATTCACCTCCCCGCCATTGGATAATGTGTGTTGAACGTTACGTTGCAGGCAGTAGCATTTGTGGCATTTATGAACGTAAGGCGTGGCGTTAACAACTTTTAACACCTATAAGTGAAGCACTGTACACTCCTTGTTGCCCAATGTTTTATTACTGCGTACAGTTGAAATATTTAACCTGATTCTTGTATTACGCCCTCTCTGCTGTACAGCGCAACTGAAAAAGTGAAAATGTAAATATATGTTATCTCTTTATAGTTCTCACTTTAATGAAATTAATGCCAATGAAATTAATGCCAATAACAATATTTATATTTCCTTTTATGAGAAAAGGCTAACCACGTTTTATTGATCGAAATGTTAACGACAGGAAATTTCCGTCTGCGAAGGGACGAAAAACAACTTAGGAATAACCAATCTCTATTGCAGCAGCTCATGATCGAAGTCACAACCTCCCGAACGCGAGACAAGAATGTTTTCGCTCCGTTTAGTAATACTGAACATCGACTCAAAGGTAGCGTATATTTCTAGGCACATAGAAAAAACTTTTTTTTTTTTTTTGCGAAAATACCTGTTGCGGTCAAACCGTTGTTAATGGTTCCCGTCCGATTAAGCAGTTGTCTCATTTCACTCTCGACCTAAAGATTACGTGCACTCAGTTTCTTCTTCTGGTCATGCAAGTTACGTCCACGACATTGACTCGAGAATTGCCTGAATTCACGTGGTTTGTTTGCATTTCGTTTTAACCTCAAACCGCGATTTAAAAGAAACATTTTTCACGAATTAATAACTTCGTATTTGCACTACAATTTAGTCAAGCTTAGTTTACCACCAAATAAAACCACTTCTGTATCGAAACTTGATTGTTATCTTAGCCGTATTAAGTGGATTGGAGAGATTTGGACTGCTCTTAACATAGAGGTCTTGAGAGTCGATGAGGGTGAAACGAGGTGAGAATGGAGCAGCGTCGGAATGCAAGAGCGTGGGAAATGGGAGATGCCGAATAAAACCTGCTGAGCAGAGCATTGTCCAGCACGATTGCCACGTGCGTAAATCCGGTAGTGACGTGGCTGGTAATAGAGCCCGGCCTGCCTTGGCAGGAGGCGAGAGTCCTAGCCGCTGAGCCACCACGGCCCCCTAGCCGTGAGAAGAAAATCAGTTCAATGTTGGGACGCGAATGTTTATTGCGCATCTAGCATGCGCATTTTACCCGATGTTCGTTCTACGGTTTCCAATGAGATTCAGGCTACTTTGATGCTACCAAACAATCCGTGATTTGCCTTTCAAACCCCTACACTGATTCGTAAACTGCAGTATTCGACCGTAAATTTACAAATAAATTACAAAATACTCAATAATATTTTGAAAACATCTTAGCACGAGAAACCCTCCCCTTAAACCATTGTCTGTGGTAATTATCTATAAAGTTTCAGTCGTTTTCACGCGAAGCTCAATCACACACAAACACGCACGTGCCAACACCCACCTAAGAAACTATATGCACGTTCACCACGTCAATGAATTCACATATTAACAAATAAACAATGGAAGAACTTTTTTCCATGCATGAATCATAGTTTTCCTACATTTATTAAGGAAATATTCATTTTTGTAGCAGATTTCTCGATTTGTTAAAATAGCGTTCCTATATTTGCATCTTGGTGTGTGGTAGAATCTCCCATGCAATGATAGGTTAAGAAGTTACATTTCAGTTATGGAAGTTTACTGAAATATTTTTACAAAGCACAAGTAACCAAAAAAAAAAAAAACTGTAAGGGGAATGAAACTATTCTTACTTCGAATAAACGTACTGTCGCATTCTCAAATTTCCTAGCAATACAATGCTTTACTTCGTCCCGAACATTGGCCGGCAAACAGCCGAATTGCTTGCGAGGTACTTTGCTAGTCTCCGAGGTCCTCAAAGCTTCTTTTCCGTCGGTCCGGAGCCACTCACGAACATCATGTTTGTAAACCGTCGCGCATCGTGTCTCCTGCCGCCGGTCGAATGAATTGTTTAGTGGCGTTGCGATCGACCGGAAGGGGCGATCCTTGAACGTCCCGTCGCGGAATCGATTGTCGATCGCTCGCCTCGTTCGCCACGGGGGGGGGGGGGGGGGGGGGAGCCTGTCTTCGCTGTTGCTGTCCGCCCGACATACGTCTTTCACGGTCAAGTGAGGACTTTTGAAAGCCTTGCTTAGAGGCCGTATTACACGATAACAGATTCCGTAAAAGCTTGAGCAAGGTACACAATAACGGCCGTTATACGGGCTAGTATGGCACCCCCCGTCATGGCGTTTGCCGCCTTCTACGGATAGATTTCGTACCAGTATTTGTAATAAGACACGTCCTATTTTTTGGGTGGCAGGTTCCATACCGTCTTTCGTACCTGGGCAATCACATCTCAGTTTCGTAGCGGAGGGCGCTCCCCGTGGTAACTACTTGAAATGAGTTGATTATGAAACCAAAAAAGATGCCTCCATCATGATTATACATCCGTAGGGTTGAAATTCGTTGAAATAGATTTCAAATACGACAAAGACGAATGATATTGGCAATGACAACTTTTAATAACAGTTTATATGGTTATATATATATATATATATATATATATATATATATATATATATATATATATATATATATATATATATATATATATAGTATTAAAATACTGCAATTCCGTGTAAACAGGAAGCACAGTGGGAAAGTCAATGCGCAAGTGATTAGAGCGTTGCTTTTGGGCGTTAGCTCTAAAATCTGTCAGATGATTTTTTTGTTTCGTTCAGTGTTTCACGCGGGAAGTAACTTGGCGCGTAAAGAAAACACTACATTTTGCAAACGGCTAGTAATTTCCGTCGAAATTATAAATAACATTCTCGTACTCTCATGACTTCACATCATTTCCAAGAAAAAGAACAAAATTACACCAATAAGCAATTAATTGATGTAAAGGCCAAAATTAATACAGCAATATTATAACATGTTACCTGGTTTTTAATAGGCCTTCCAAATCACGGCTGATAGCAGTTATGTGAATGGGGTTCATATTTACTATGAACAACTAGCTGCGCACACCCTGAGAGTGTGAAATGCTGGTACACGATCTGCTGCCATGTAATATGAATCTTCCATGGTGGCTCATATAGCAGCTGGTATACCGGCTCGTGCACCATGGCTTGTAGAAGCGTAAACAAGACTAAGAGGGAAAGGACAAGTGTTTGAATTCCACCTCGGCACTGAACGAATTCGCGAAATATTCTGGGCTCTACCCATTAGAAGTAAAGTTACAGCACGCCACTAACAGTAACTCACCACTACTAAAATTGTCTGAGAAGTGAAACAAGGGTGAGCTGCCAAACGAGCAATATATATGGCTCGTGGTGCAGTCGGTTGGTGCGCCACCGATCTGTGGTGCGGGAGACTCTGGGTTCGAATCCCGGGTAAGGCATGAGTGTTAATTTAAGTTAGGTTATAAGTTAGTCTGTAAGCCGTCCCCTGCAAAGCTTTCAAGCATGCATTAAGCCTGGGGACATTGAAAAATTCCTTTACAATACAACACAGTATACATATAACTCCCTTCGCTTGCTCATTGCGCCATCTAACAATAAGAACAGAAAAGTTTCTTTAGTCTTTCAGAATGTTTCTGAACATAATAAAGTTCCTTGATAAACAATTTATCAAGTTCTCTGAAATTTTCCCTCGTATTTTGGTATTCAATAATCTATTTAATTTTTGCTTCTCATTTTGTATCCGAAATGATCTTAATTGTTGAGCTTCCTATAATTTCGGACCACACGTTTCCAGGTTTGAATACCAGGTAATCTGTTGATATGAATCAAATTTCATCTTACTTCCCTTTAAAACGATGGACTTATGAGACAGTGTAATAACCTCTTCGTCTGCATTTCTGTGTGTGTGTCTTCGAGGACCCCCCTACCCTGCTCTCGTATACTTTTACCTTCATATTTCTACTTAAAACAACAGTAAACCTACACCGAATTTCTCCAAACTCGAGGAAAGGAGAGCAAAATAGAATTTCATAATATTAAGTATGTCAGATAATAACTATTTAAATATCGACAATTTGAGGCCTATAGCAGTTCCAAACACACAAATAAAACTCATAGATATATACTGGTAGGCCAGTGCTACTTCGTTAACATGATATTTAGGACTTTGAATCGATCTAGCCACTTCTCTTGAGAAGGAAAGGAGTACTGTCCATAGAAAAAAAAAAAAAATTTCTTTTACAATTTTTTTACTATGCAGTAATCCTAAAAAAAAATCTTAATCCAGTACCTATTTACATCCCTGATAATAATATCGCTATAGCCACTGCGGCCCCATTTGATATACATCTAACCACTGGGTCACTACCGCCCCGCTTGATATAGTTATATCCATTAAACCACTGCGGTCCCACTTCCCCCTCAGGTAGCAGTAATCCTAAGGATAGCTTAATCCAGTATCTATTTACATCCCTAATAATAATATCGCTATAGCCACTGCGTCCCCATTTAATATATATCTATTCACTGAGTTACTACGGCCCCATTTAATATAGTTCTATCCATTATACCACTTCGGCCCCACTTGAAATAACTCTAGCCAATGGGCTAATGCGGCTTTTTGGAAGTAAAGGATGACAGCCCATAGACAAAAAAGAACGTTTTTAAACAATGCTTTTTGTATGCAGTAATAAATCCTAATAAAAATTTAATCCATTACCTATGAAAATCCCTGATCATCATTTTTTCCGGAACCGTTCGAGATATCTCGACGAAAGAACGATTAAGTTGGTCCTGGGGTTATTATCTACAGACTGTATAAAGCTTATGTCAATACGTTCTGTGGTTTTTGTGTTAAATGCGGTCGGACAAACAGACAGACACACATGAAAAAAATTAACATTAGATATGGATTGGTTATCAATTATACTATATAAAAAATAATTACATATTGAAAATTCGAAAATCACAGCCAGGCACTTCTATGTTATTTACTAGTATAAATTCTCAATCCACTATTTTAAAAGAAAGCTATATCATATCTCCGAAAACACTCAAAAAATTTCCGCAAGATTTGATGCTTGAATTCGAATAGTCAAAATATAATAAATATATAGGATTCTAATATAACAAAAACTTATATTCAAAATGGTTTAATTGAGAGCAGTATGTATACGAATTTATAATTAAACTGCCACATTTATCAGACTATATCATTAAATTCAACTGAACTCGACAAGCTGGCAGAACTTACTCCAGACATTAAATACCTAACTAACGGTCTCATTTGTCAGGCATTTTGGAAGATAGTGCCGCCTGGAAATACAGAACTCTTGGATCGTTTATCAAAAAGTTATCAACATATTACTCCCGAAATACAAGAAATATCATATACCTATAATATACAACTTTGCATATCTGGTTTTAATAAGCAAGGTCCTAATTTTCTAAATGCTAACCCTACAACTACTTCTGGTTAACCTGCCATATCTGCTGCTGAAATATTTGACCAACTGCACTTAAACTATCAATGCTGTCAATACCTAATTTCAACATTAACAAACGCTATTTGCATCTATATTTGTCCGCCCTGTCAGGTAGCGCCACTTTCAAAAGAAAATTTCTTACATAATATTTTTGGAAACTACTCAACTGATTACCCAAAATTAGCCATATTAGTTATATGATAGACAGCAATAAAACTTCATGATTTTTATTAGATGAAACCATTTTATTTTCACAATGGCGACTGTATGATTATTTACGATAGTGTGTCATCTTCAGCAATAAATTTGAGATACGTCAAACCAACTTGCACCTTGGCAGTGCCTAGGTGAACAGTGAAAATTAATTTATTCGTACTATATTTTCTAGGTTTTTTAAGGATGGCCCATGGAATAATAAGTTATTAGTTTTTGTTTTGGGAACTTCCGAATGAAATTCGAACAAATCCTACATGCCAAGAGTTAGGGCCTATGTTAAATTAAAGTATGAATCAAATAATATTTTAAATAGAAAGTTGCTTTTTTCTTAAGGTCTGTGTTCGTACATTTTGTGTGGCCAAAGACTGGAACAATTAAAACGATGTGAACATAAATTGGCAAGCTGGCAGTTCCTACTGCTTACAACGAATACGCTGCCGCAACATCAAAAATAATTTACTCACACAAACTAGGTGGGTACAAGTACCTGCTGTGTATACTATACTTACTAAATACAACTTTAATGGACCTTCACTTTACTGTAGGTACTGCCACAAGATTGATATAGGTATTTAATGGGCTTACATTATATCTCTCTAACTACTCAATCGATACCCATCAAATGTGGTGACAATTTCCTTATTCTCTACCGTTTTTAACACATGTAATGGTACTCATTTGAGTAACTCATAATATATACTTGATTAATCAGTAGAATGGGCGGCTCTTCAAAGCCATAATTTAAGGTTATTTTATGTGAAAGACATCGTTTGATTATCCTTCCAGCACAAAGCGAAAACGTAGAAAACACCAGTCCATAAAGAAATATTAACTGCTTATTCTTTTCCCGCTTTTGAAAATCTGGTGCTATCAATGTGTAAAATTTAACCCAAACATGAGAAAACGCTCCGAGGTAAATAAACCGTGGATTCGACAGAAGTTCGCTTTATCGTCTGGCTCGATTCCGTCGTTCTTTCAACTACCGTTGACAGAGTTACCCAGGAGTGTCTACCATCCCGTCGTGGAAATATAAAATATACATAGGTGGGACCGCGCGGCCGACAAAACTCGCATCCTACTGTCCAGGAAGGCTGCTCGTGACGTCAACCGCGATTCAGGCGAGTATTCCTCACTGCTGGCCAATCTATACGACGCGCGTGCTTTACGAAATTAACTACGCGATACCATGTTCCCCCAGACAAACGGGGAATTGTCACTCTGTAAATTTATGCGGATTGTACTTTTTGTCAGAAATGTCTCAATACATACCTTGTATTTTGATACGTTATACTAAATGCAACAAAATTTGCAAGTAGTTCTAGCTTCTTTCTTTCGCTTAACACATAAAACATGACCACAGATTTTACCCACATGCAGCTTTAGGGATATACAAGGTCCACATGGTTTTCATAGAGAGAAGCGACTAACATCATCCTATCGATATTATAAGCAACATAAAAATACGCGTCTTCGTCGTGTAATATCCGCTGCAGATAATCCCTTCCTTCCTCGATGGGACGATCAGAACATTTATTTTAGACAAATACACGCAGGTTTTACTGGAATAAATACAGATGTTTTTCATTGGAATGAACAAAAATGAAATTAACATTGAAAAAATATATATTGCTTGGCGCAACATTACCAGTAATGCGGTTTATAAGGTAAGGAAGTTAGTTGTAAGTTATGAGTTGAAAAATTCATACTTCTCTTGTATTCCACAACTAGCTGACCCGTGCGACTTCGTTCGCTCCACTTGGGATCGCTCTAGCCACTGCGCCACTGTGGCCCCACTTGATATATTTCTATCCACTAAGACACTTTGAATAGCTCTAGCCGTTGGGCCAATGCGGCCCCACTTGATATAGTTATCTCCACTAGGTCACTACTGCCCCACTTGGAATAGCTCTAGCCACTGGGCCACTACGGCTCTTGAGAAGGAAAGGAGGACAGCTCATAGACACAAAAGAAAGGAGAAATGACGGAACATTTTTTAATAATGCTTTTTTTAATGTAGTAATCCTAAGAAAGGTTTAATCCAGTACCTATGTACATCCCTGATCACCATAATATTTTCTGAACCGTTTGAGATATCTCGATGAAACAAAGACTAAGTTAGACCGGATGTTATTATCTGTAGACTACGTGAATTTCTTGTCAATACGTTCAGTGGTACTTGAGATAAATCCAGTCGGACAGACACGGCAGACATGAAACATTTATCGTTAGATATGAATTGCTAATCAATTATACTATATGAGAAAGTCATTAGAAGTGGAAAAATTCAAAAATCCCAGACAGACACTTCTATTTTATTTATTTGTATAGATATGGACAAAAATGTGTAGTTGTTTGGTAATTGAATTAATTGTGAATTAATTTGAAAACTTAAAAAGATTAAAATTATTATGGATAAGTATAACTGACAAAATCAATAAAGTAAATAAAAATTTCACGGACTGAGTATATTTGATTTAATGAAATTTGTTAAAGTCTACTGGCATGTTAATCGAACAAATTACTCTTAACATGCAAGAGAAATACACCACGCGAGTAACATGTGAATTTTCATGATCAGGCTTCATCGCCTAGCTGCCCAAGGGCTGATTGACAGCTGACCTGAACTGGCGTTACCCCCCCCCCCCTCCTTTCCCCTCAGATGGAGTGGTCAGCGACTGCGAGCTATCGCACGAACTTTTTGGTTATCTCCCTCCTCGGAGGATCCCCACGTCTTGAAGATATGATGTTTAGAGATTTAGGATACTTTACAAATAAATTAGTAAATCTGTATTACCTCAGTATTGGGCTTATGGCGAGTCGGGAGCATGCATTATGCATCAGGATTCAGGATCCATCCGCCAACTCAGTAGGTGTGGCCGGTGGCCATGTTAATCTGTGCAGTCCGCCATATTTGTTGGTATCGCAGCTAGGGCTCGTGGCCATTTTGGACGTTCTTCCCTATGTCTATCCTAGAAATTATTTTAATAAAAAAATATAATATATATAAACTTGTCGGTCTGCCACCTTGAATTTTTAATAATTGTATCGGTTTAGAGTGTCGCTGCAGATCATAATTCCATTTTTCGAAGCAATGTTCCCTAAAAACGCTTTTAATAAAAATTTAATAATTTCGGCCCGCCACTTTGGTACCAAGTGCATCAGGATATGTATTGATCTCCCCTCCTCCCTCACTAAAATTCGTAGACCCACAAAATTTATATTTTAATTTTAAAAATGTGTAAAAGTTAAATAGTTTCGTCCCACTACCTCGGATTTTCAGAAGTTGCAATCACACTTTTAACTGACAATAGCTTTGTCAGCATATATATATATATGTATTTTTAAAAAAAATTAGTATAGTAAGAATATTAATACCTTTAAGTTTTCGAAAAATAATATTTACTAAAAAAAAAAAAAAAGGGGTGGTATTCAGCTCTACGTTTTAGGAAAATGTAACCCTCAGGATGCTCGGGCAGGCTCGCAAAACAGACGCGCTTGTCATAACAGGCCTACATCTAGACGCCGCTGTCGCCGTTGTGGGGAAAGAGGGAAGTAAGTGTTGTTGATCTCCGAGCCAAGTGCAGGCGAACTGACGTTTATCTCTACAAACCCATGCGAGTAAAACTGGAAGAATATGGTTATAACCGACTGTATTCAAGGTCAGAGCCGCAAGTGTTTGTCGGGGCTTTGTGATGGAGAGGATGGTGTCGGACGGTAATAGGGGGAGGGGAGGGGAGTAATGCAAGGTTAACATTTTCACAGGTCGGCACATGCACGGTGTCAAGTAACTGTACATGGCAAGTGTGGATGCTTCAAAGTCGTTTTACACCTTCATTGTGTCGGATGACTATGAGTTCTGCACCTGCATGACATCCGGTAACTGCACACGTGCTTTCAAGTTGTTTCCACACCTGCTCTGTGTTAAGACAGACTAAGTCAACATGCAAGGGAAGAGAAGTGTTAGGTTTATTTCAACTTCAAAACCGTAATACTACATATAAGTACAGGTAAGAATAAAATTAATGTTAATTAAGATCAAATATGATTTTATTTCTAAAAAATACATGCACATAACATTACTTAAAAATATTCGTAGTTCCTATTTCAGAATGTCTTCCTCGTCGACACAGGAATCGTCACACTTCGAGTGTCCGAGCCACCTTATATGCACACTACCATTAAATCGTTTCAGCACCTTTTCCAACAAATAAAGATCGGGAAACTTCGTAGGCTGGATATCCTCTGCGCAAAGGCCTCCGACGATGGGATCGCCATGTAGGTCCTCGTGGTAATACATGCATGGGTACCAATGCCGTATGCTAATCACCTTGCACAATTCTGCAGACCAGTTGTGACAACAGGCCTTGTGAAAAAGGCCATGCTGTTAGAAGACTCGCACGAGGTCGCTGACCTTGGCTTTAGGCTTACGCATGTCCCTCCTCGTCGGAATAGCATACGCAGTACGAAGCAGGGAATCGTCCTTGACATCTTCGGGCTTCATGTGAGTGGTAGAATGAACGGTATAGTTATACTCGCGGACGAGTTCCGGCGGTAGTTCAAGCCACTTGTAGGTTCCATTCGCCATGAAATGTCTCCACAATTTGGCTTTCATAGTCTAGAGAAAATGCTTGAAGATGCTAGCCTTGACCCCAGAATATGTGTAATAGTGATTTATGCCGTATCTTTTCATCAGTGCACGGAAAGTAGCATTAGAGTATTCTTTACCATCATTGGTGTGGAAATTTCTTGGTTTTCATCCTCTCAACACATCCGCCATGGCCTCGGTGATGTCATGTGCATTATTCAACTTCAGCGGTCTGGCCCAGGCATATTTGTAAAACATGTATATTGCAGTCAAAATGTAGTAGTAGCCTTTATTCGCATGGGCAAAACCATGCATTTCAATAAGGTCGGATTGGAAAGTATCGTCTAGTGCTTTAATGACGTACTTTCTCTGTGGATAATTCCTTCTAGCCGACCTGTGTAGTTCCCCAGAAATGACACATTTCATCATCTCACGATATAGCCAGCTTCGACAAGTTGTTCGTTGATGGGTATAATCTCGTTTGTGTGCGAACTGTTGCTCGAAGACTGTGAAGCGACCAGTAGCCATAGTTAGTCGTCAGTTTGTTCGGATCATCCCGGAGCAAGTATCTTCCATTTGGTGTCGATCTGCTGCAGCAGCACACCCGACCCAATACCTTCGACCAATCGTGTAAACAGTCCCGCGATAATGCCGAATTTCGTATGGGTTGTGTCTTTAAATCGCCATGTTGGGGGTTATCGTTCCCGTAATGAGCACGACTGGACTGCAGCAGGCGACGGTACTTGTGAAAACCTGATTCGGTGTAGTATCTGGGATGCCTACGAAACAAAAGTTCGCACAGACCATGCATCATTTTCACCTTGCACTTGCCGAACTGCATCACATCTCCTGTAAAAATTATCACTTCTTTGTTGCCGAGAAATCATTTTTTATATCATGGTGTCGCAAGCCGTACATCTTGTCGCTGTTCCGATCGGAGAAGGAAGCAGTGTAGTGCCCGACCAGGGCGACCACCTCTTGTCCACTGTCTCATGTTCATTTACATTCTTGCGTACGCAGTGAATCGATCAGGGGCAATTCGTCTTCTTCGCTATTGACACCCCCTTCCTATTCGGGCAGTTCCGGACTTCTTTTTCATTTACTCATCGGGGTCGGTCCTTCCCCCTTAATTTTAAGTTTGTTATCAGGCCAAGGCAAAGATTTCCCTTGGCATTGTCGGCCACGTTCATCGAGATGACTGGTTATTGGACTATAAGCCTCTTCGCTTCGATTCTCGAGAGCCAGTCTGTAACTTTCTGTGAGTAGATATTTCGTGTGTACAGAGTCGATGGTCCGCTGCAGCTCAGTCATCAGTTCCGGTTGGGTCCGCCATCATTAATAGAATGAAATAAACGCATAACCACACATATTCAATCTCGAATTGAAGAAAGTGAATTTTTGATCCTTTTTAGTTTGTCGACACATGCATCCTTCACATTCTTGCTATGCCTCTCAACACCGTTTTTCACAGACGGTTAGGATGTTAACGTATTTTGAAAGAGCCTTAAATTCTTCCCATCCCTGCACATTCAACACATCGATCAGATCTATTATCCTTTCTCCACGCACCCCACATGCCGGTCGAAGATTCATAAAATTTTCGACCAAATAATTTTCACACTCTTTATCTTTTGCCCAAGAAGCAACACGCCCCTGTGAACAGAGGTGGGGCGAGGTTCCATGAACCCATTCCCATCATTAATCATCAGAGTGTAGACCATGTTCGAACTTGTAAATGGTAGCATGACTCATAGTCAACATCTTACTATAAACCTGTCGAAGCCACGCCTGTACCTTCCCTATGTACTGACGAATCCTTATCAATCACCGATGTGCTACTCTCTTCGTTCCATCATAAAGAACACATATCCTTAAACTCTGCGAATTTCAGGTCTCTACTGACGTAGTCGTCATATGCATGCTGCAAGTTCGTATCGTCCATGCGAAACAACATGAAATTCACATTATTGCATAGTAACTGTTTGGGCCAGTAGGAATAAGCTTGATTCAAATACACACAGTCCACGTTCGCATGCCATCCTATTCTAAATTATTCTTGAATTCAAGTCTGTTTCTCACTTGCAACAACGTCGAAAGCAAATAATGGAGTTTCGCAATGCTTCGTTCAGTGGCACAACGGCCTCGTTATCGCTGCAGGGGGAATGTTCACACCATCCATGGCCTGCAGTACTCGTGCTGGATGCTGGTATTTCGGTTGCTGGAGCGATTTGGGGTACAAGTTCATATTCTCGAACCTACGACCATTCGGTTCCTCCAAAAGGCTGAGAAGCACATACATCTTGCCTCAACCCAACAGTCTGCAAATCAATACTCTCACTGTGTTAGGCAACAGAGTGCCGTGATGTGTCTCGTGTGAGGTTTCGGCTACTTCCTCGGTGATGCGTACAGCAGGACTAACATCTAGCTTAATTATCTTCATGATGCTGAAACGAAAATATATAAAGGTTGGGTATATATCGGTTAGAAGGGCAATAGTGTGTGATGACTCGTAGAAGAAAGATCAAATCTGGAAGAGGGATCATCGATATGCTGATCAACTATCTACGTTTTGAGATGCACATTCCCAGATACAGGTTCTGTGGGCTGGGAATCAAGCCAGCTAAAAGGCTGGCATGCGGCAATACGGGCAACAATGTGCTGGATGAGGCATGCAAGTGCAACTATATTGCCTATTCCCATTTCAAAGATCTGCAAGCCAGGTACCAAGCAGACAAGATACATGTGCATATGGAGGAATAAATACGTTGCGCACCGGATATTAGACCCTGTGAAAAAATTGCCATTTGTGTAATTTCCAACTCGAAAAAAGCCAAAGTGAAGATGGGCATTGGGGCGAAGAAAGCGAAACGAAGTTCGAAGAGGAGAGGGAAGAGAAATACCGGAGGGTTCCTTCCTGCCTTGATACCTGTAATCAGTGCTGTAAGAAGTATTGCAGGGGTATTAACGAATATCGTTAGTGCAGTGAAAAGAGCCTCGAATGAAAATAAGCAGTTGGAGAAAAATCGCTGCCCCAAATTAAACTGGAATGGGTAAAATACGGCAAAGGGCTTAACATACGATGGCCCTACCAAAGTGGAGGTGCGAGAAAGAAAAAGCGATGCAACAGGAAAAGGTGCTAATGAAATATCTACCGAAACAGCCGCTCATACAAATTGAAGCTACCTCATTTTCGCGGTATGTTCATGCAAAATGCTTTGCCCCCTAACCCCTAAAACCAAACATGACGAATGTGGTGTAATCAATCTGGGCATGACAGCCAGGCTCTATACACACTGGGTTACTTTTGTCAAACATGGAAAGAATATGGTATACTATCACAATATCGGTAATTTGTGTCCACTGCTAGAAACTGCGACAGTATCTGAAAAATTGCAAACTGACTTATAAATACAAGATGGAGCATGTGCCGAACACACGGAACCACAGAAAATAGTGTCTTCGCTTTCTGGTGTGGTGGAATTAAAAATATCGTAGGTGAATCATTGTTCTTTTACCTTTTCCATTAAAGGTTTTCGCAGCTATATTCTCTAGTCAGTATGTGTGTGGCCATCATTCTTAGTGGTAAGACATCCGAGATGAGGACGATGTTTTACCCGCCTGTGAAGCTAGAGGGTGAGTGGTAGTGGGACTTAAGGATTTTCAAACTTCCATCTCCATATCCAATATAGAAAGAAAACGAGAATTTTGCATTTCAGTACGTAGTGGAAGTAAACGTGGGAATCAGCATTCTAACCGGCGCATACAAACTGAAGGCATCGCCAATTCCATCAATAAATCTGTGCTGTCGGACTTGACTTTCGAACTACATGGTAACCCAATCACATTGAAGGCAAAAAGATTTTACAGTACTGATATCGATTTCACAGAACCGGACACCAACCCGCCAATGCAGGGGTTCGAAATGCGAATCTACAAAGCCAGTAAAAAGTATAAATTCTCGCTACTGGTGAACATATATCCAGAGAATGTGTTAATTATAAAATGTAATTTGGCGAGAGGTTACTACGTCAATGGTAAAACCAACCGTACGATGCACGAGTTCGCACTGACTGCCCCACCAGTTTATAAATTGGCCGAAATTCTGAAGAGCATAATTTACGTTCCTGTTATTGCGAAGAGCATGTACAATGATTTGGTTATGGCGATCGTCGATCAGGACAGTAAGCAGATAGACTTCAGAAGCGAAAAAATCACTCCTTGTCTGTGCCTGAAATGATGGGATTGAGTTTCACTAGGCATACCATGGATAAAGTTCAGTGCAGCACCACACTCGGGACCAGTAGAGCTCGAGACACTGGCGTGCTAACACATGTCAATGGGCACTTTCTACATAGCATAGGGTTTAAAGAGAACAGGCATGGAAAACTAAGATGTCTTGAATCTGACCCAGCGAGCAAAATTGGATGACGGAATCGACAAGTTTGAGCTGCATTGATACCAGCCGATGTTACTGGGTTTCACCAAAGATTATAGGAAGATAATAATAGGAGCCGCACAAGAACTGGTGATAATGCTAGCCGCCTTGCATAACGATGCACTGTTCGGAGCCGGATAAAACTTGCAGCCTATTGCTGTAACCCTAACCAACATGAAGTGGTTCATTTCCCACATGACTCCAAGCACCCGCGAGTGCGCGAAGCTACTGAACTACATCAAAAAGAAAAAATCATTGACATAACCTTCAGTAGCTAGTGTTTGTTTACTTTCATGGTGTTGTCGTCTGCCACACAAAACCACTGGGTCGTGAAGACGTCTTCAAGAATGTAAAAACCCCATTACATCGTACTGGCAATTCAAATGAACAAGCAACACATCTCGTTAGGCAAATCGACCTTCGACCACTGAATTCTGAATAGCGAAAGCTATCTGTACAAGGATTTGAACTCCTCCTTCGACCAAAAGGATTTACATTGCTTGTCCTACCCATCATTAAGCCCAGAAATATTCTGTGAAACGGTGCCACTGCTGGTTTTCGACACATCCAAACAAAATGAAAAAGTTCAAAACTGTGTGGTGGATTGTCGTTTAGATATTATTTCCAAGAAAAACATGCCTGCGATTACTGTTTGATTTTGCATGCCAAATTTAGTTAGACTGCTTTTCGGGACTGGTGAACATGGTGAGCTAGGAATATAAAAAAAGGATGATCACTATTTCTCACCTCATTTTGTATTAGGTTGTATTGCAATATGCACGGCTTCCAGAGCCAAAGCGGCTATGTACTCAAGGAGATCAAAATGTCCTACGACGACGATGAAATAACGTGTGCGTGCTCCTGCCTTCCCCCTTATTCGTGGAAACTTTCGGACGAGGAAAGCAAGAAGACGAAAGACTGACTGACTAAGTATTACCATTGTATGGAGTGGAGTGAAGGCAAGATTCCATATTATCAAGTGGGAAATGTGCTATGTGACTTGTTTATGCCGTATCCACAAGGGCTGGTTCAGTGACTTGTGCAAAAGCAAAGTTTAAATCATCAGCGTGCAGTTCGAGTATGGCTGTTCTTCGCTGCGCAATCTGACGAATATTTACTACAACCAGGAGTGACAAAACTGCGACAGGTCAGAACCTAACTGGACATGCACGTGGAGGAATGTGCTGCTTCTCTGAAAATGGTATGCCGCGTCCTTGGGCCACAAGTCAATGAGTTGAAACGAGACACAAAGTCACCCGAACTATAAGAGAATTTCAGTTTTCGTGTGGGGCACACCTGATCAGCATCCGTATTATATATAATAGGGAAAACATCGATATGAACTCATTTAAATGTGGCTCTGTGGCCCATTCATCACGATGGCAACGTTCTGTTCTTGAACATTTATGCAAGCACCAAGCCTGACTATAGTAGCATTGAATACAGTTTCTTTGCGGACGATGGATAAATGCAATCATACACCGAGCATGTTGCATTGGCGCTTCGTGCATTTCGAGTCGTCTACGAACCAACACAGATTCAAGTGAACTATCCAGGAGCATCGGCCTGCATTGTGTCCCACATGACACAGCAGACTCAGATGCCCTGCACCATGGACAAAATCGTCACCCTGGCCCAGGCGTATGGTATCACCAATGCACTAGACTGTGACATGGAGCTGTCCCAGGCAGGGCAAACCTCATCTGTCTGCTCCCAGCATCCCTGGTCCAAGAAGAGTGCATCCACCCAGATGACCAGATGTCACAGAGTACAACGTCAGTGCCAGGCACTCGTGTCAGTACCTAATATTAATGGTTCTACCTCCAGCTTGGGAAACAAACCTGCACATACTCATCATCGCCGCCCAGCAGCATGTATCCCTGGATCTGTGGTTGCTGGAACCAACGTACATGCTGTTGATGGTGGTCCCACCATTGGTGAAGCAGAAGTCGTGGATTAAAATGTTAAGAAGTGCAAGATCTGCAGTGTGGCTATGATGAGGTGAATGACCATTCGGTAACCGATGGACATCACAAAGTTCCAAATACTTCTGTGATGCTTTAAAAGAATTTGATGCTTACCATCACTCTATAACTGTTTAGCCATGCATGTAACAATCTTCTGTAGGCTTTTCACGATAAAATGAACACTTTTGAAAGCCCTGCTTAAAATCTACTTGTATGCAGGTTGTGTATTCTTCCGCCTTATTTACTAACACTCTCGTGAACTTCATCACTTTACTTATGTGTCGGTCGAGTGCAACTGTGAAATTATTTGAAAAGTAAATATATAATAAATATACTCAATTTTACACTTCGATGCATTAAAAATAAACATAAAATGGTCAAAAATGGTTACCTAACCCTTTCATTAGACGTTAAGCTACGGAACTACTTCCCATTCATCGTTACCAACTTTACTGGGAGCATATCACTCAGGGCACTCGTCGAAATATGTGCAGGCAGGGGCAGTGACATTTTTATATGGTTGATTTCAAAAGTTCTCCCTTTATCGTGAACAGCCTTTAAAGTAGAGCACTATATGAACTCTTTTAAAAAGAATTATAAATGTTTGTTTATTAACGGTGTTCTAAATAAATAGTTTTTTGAAAAAAATATTTGTGTTTTATTTAAGTTACCCTACTATAATTTTTTTTTTCATTATGATAAGTTTATTTTATCTTAAATGGATTATTGATGGAAAAATCAATTTTCAAAAGGGTCGATTCATTTTCTCTTAAACGAATTCTTAATGGTAAAATTATTCAATATATTGTTCTAATATATATTGAAAAATATATATCATATTGCATGGAAAAGGGCTTTATGTTTTGAAGTTTCTATCACATTTTCTATTCAGATATATCATAATTTTCGCTGTGGTGAGGGGGGAGTGAAATCACTTCAGAATTTACACCCCCGTGGCGAGGAACTGCCTCCTATTATGCATTTCGACCTCATTCACCCCCACCTAGGAAAGGGCATGTTTTAAAAACATTACCAGTCCCCTTTTTAGCATCATATTTCAATCATCAGAGAAGAATATGTTGCGTCATTGTTTCATGACCTCAATTTGGTGCATTGAAAAATAAAATCTTGAATACAAGTCACTAGTCGAATAGTATCGAACAGAGTTACATATCTATATTTAAAAATTATGATTACACAATGTGTCACAAAATTTATATGTGGCCCCATGGAAAAACAAAGCAAGACAGACGAACCTTGCATGCAACGCCAAAGAATCTTGAAGACTACACAATTGCTCACAAGGAATATAAAATGAAGAAAAAATTCGAAACAAGGCATGCGAACCTTTGCACAACGCCGAAAAATCTCGAAGACAACACATTTGTCCACAATGAATATAAAATGGAGAAAATATTCGAATAAAGGGAGACGAACATTTCGTGCAACGCCGAAAATCTTGAAGACAGCACAGTTGCCTACAAATAATATAAATGAAGAAAATAATCAGAGCAAGGTGGACGAACCTTGCATGTAATGCCGAAAAATCTTGAAGACAGCACAGTTGCCCACAAAAAATATAAATTGATAAAATAATTAAAACAAGACTGATGAACCTTGCTTGCAATGCCAAAAAAGTTTGAAGACAGCTCAGTTGCCAACAAAGGATATAAATTGAGAAAATTATAGAAGCAAGGCAGCCGAACCTTGCATGCAACGCCGAAAAATCTTGATGAAAAGGTAGCCCGCAAAAGTAATTTTTACTAATGAAAGGGAAAAGTGTGACCAAAAATTCCTCGCCAAAAATCATTGCTACTTAGGGAAAAATCTTGTGTCAAAACAATAGTGCATACATAAAAGCAGAGGACGAGTATACCGCTTGCACGGACTACAATGTGCCACCACAAAATCTAACATAAAGTCAGTCCAAAGAAGATGGTATGGACAGGCTACAATACTTTTGTACGAAGACACACCTCACAATATATGCATCCTCTTGCATGTGATACAACTGCCATGATGATTCGTTAAAGGCACACCTGACAAGATATGCACACTCGTGCATGGCCTATAGTGTATCGCTGCACCTGTTGGTGGGATGTATTTACATATCGCCTTCATCATATCCATAAGGCTCTGTATGTATGCCATATTCCATTATCTGCCTGTCATCAATCCAAGTAAGGGCCAATTTATTTATGCATTCGGAATATAGTTCATTCTGGTGCGATCTTATCGTACGAACATTTATCCTCATCAAAGAGTGCTGCTCCAAATGAGAATGAAGTCTTTGAATTTTATTTTATTTTTGCTACATCTTTTTTCATGTCTTCTACCCTTTTGGCAACTTTTGCTACATCTTTTTTCATGTCTTCTACCCTTTTGGCAACTTTTGCTACATTTTTACGAGTAAAGTTTAGCACTCAGCATAATAGACTCCTGCATTACATTCCCTCCACATTCATCGTTAAATTTTTCAAGAACTTTAGCACTGGTTGGAGAGTAGCAATGATGTTCGAAGGGGGGGGGGGGGGTAGCCACTGGTATCGAACTCTGCCATTAACTGCATATTATTAGCCAGGTCGTGGTAGAAATCATTGGTCTTTATCTGATGTATGAAGTGGTCGGTGTCCATGAAAGCTAGCTCGAGGCCATCTTCATATTTTTTTTTCATTGCATCGTAATTAAAGCCATACAGCATGTTATTGAAGAGGTCTAGTACTGCAAAGCATGTGTATATCGGTTTGTCAGATAATATGTACTCTTTTTTCCATCTTCATGAGAGATAAATTTTCTGTACATATGATCCTATACTTGAATGTTAGTTTTGCGAAAAGTTTTTTTGCTCTTTATTCCTTGCATACTAAGTCCATGGTCTGTCTCTTCCCCTTTTTTTTTCATCAGTTTTACAAATGTAGCATTGTTCATTAATTTATAGAATTTTTTCTCGAAATTGTTGTTTGCTGCCTGTTTGTCTATATTTAGATAAATACTTGCAGGCCAGTGCTACTTCGTTAGCATAATATTTAGGACTTTGAATCGATATAGCCACTTCTCTTGGGAAGGAAAGGAGTATAGCCAATAGAAAAAAAAGTAATTTTTTTTAAAACTATTATTTTTATTATGCAGAAATATTACAAAAGGTTTAATCCAGTACCTACTTATATCCCTGATAACAATATTGCTCTAACCACTGCGGCACCATTTGGTATATATCTTTCCACTGGGTCACTACAACCCCACTTGATATAGTTCTATCTATTAAACCACTTGCCAGCCCACTTCCCCCACAGGTAGCACTAATCCTAAGAAAAGTTTAATCCAGTACCTATTTACATCCATGATAATAATATCGCTCTGGCACTGCGGCCCCATTTGATATATATCTATCCACTGGGTCACTATAGCCCCACTTGATATAGTTCTATCCATTAAACCACTGCGACCCCACTAAGCCCACAGGAAGTAGTAATCCTAAGAAAAGCTTAATCCAGTATCTATTTACATCCCTGATAATAATATCGATCTAGCCACTGCGGCCCCAATTGATATATATATAGTACTTGATATAGTACTATCCATTAAACCACTACGGCCCCACTTGGAATAACTCTAGCCATCTGGGCCACTGCGACTTTTTGGAAGTAAAGGATGACAGCCCATAGACAAAAAAGAAAGGAGAAATGACGGAACTTATTTTTAACAATGCTTTTGTTATGTAGTAATAAATGTTAATAAATGTTTTATCAAGTACCTATGTATATACCTGATCATCATTTTTTCCGGAACCATTTAAGATATCTCGATGAAGCAAAGACATAGTTGGTCCTACGGTTATTATCTATAGACTGTATAAATTTGAAGTCAATGTGTTTAGTGGTTTTTGAGTTAAATGCATTTGGACAGACAGACATGAAAAAAATTAACATTAGATATGGCTTAGTTATCAATTTTACTATATGAACAAAATAATTAGAAGTGGAAAATTTGAATATCACAGACAGACACTTCTATTTTATTTTTCTAGTATAGATATTGTTTGAGCCATACTTATTGTTCAAATTGCAGTACCCTATGTAATTTCTTAACTTTAAGCCCATGTTCTAGTGCTTGTTTTAAACTTGTGTTATGACTTATATAATTTTTCTTTTCTTCTAAAGTAGTTATGAGCTTCTTATGCTTTGCTCCGGAGGGATATTTTTTCACCGGCAAAAATTGCAGATCCTTTTGTGCTTCATGCAGGGCTGCGTGGTACTCAATATCCACCTCCAGTATGTAGCCTATGATGCTGTCGTCGGGCACACCCATGACATCAATGTCTGAGCCGACCGACTGGAAATCACTTAAGGGTAGGTGTACAGACATTTCCCACCCATATAGATTATTCACATCTAGACACTGGAGGTAGGCCAGTTCCTTGGTGACATCATAAGTGGATGGAATATAATTATTTATTTCCATGCAGTGTCGCTTGTTGACACACAGGGCCATGACCCCCTCCTCTCTTAGTATCTTTTCAATGAACAAATACATCTTGTAGTCTGTAGGTATTCTAAATTAACTTTAGGGTAAGATTCAGCATGGAATCAGCGAGAATCCTGGCACGCTCATGTAATGGAAGAAGTCGAGGTCATATGTTTTGTGGCACAGTTACCTATATTTTTCGATAATGTCAGCTAGGAGGAGCACATCTGTATTCAAATAAACTTTAGAGTAGTCACCAAGTGTGTTACAATTAAACTCGTTCCATATATTCTTCGCATGCAGGTAATCATCATCTGATATGTTTGAGTCTTTCAATCTATTGAAAAATTTTTCCTTAGGTGGGAGTTGTGGTTCATTCAACTTGGCCAAATCTGTGATGTAGTCAAATAGGAATACTCCTTTGCGGGTAACTAGTGGCGTTTCATCTGGTGTAAAACATTTATATGTGTTTTTGAATTTGTTTCTTGGTAGAGCTTTGGTGATGGTGGCCAGGCTTGCGGACATAATTCTAAATGTATCAGAGAATTGGATACTAAACCTCTCCCTTAGTGATTTCGAAAATGTTGTAAGCTTCTCCTCCATGTGTGGAATTATGAAGATTTCCTTGTCGCCATAGCCTAGCTGTTTAATAACAAAATTCTCATCATAGGCTAAATTGTGAGACAATACAGACATCTCCTTGGGGTCGCGGTAGATCAAATTGCATTTGTCCGTTACTCACGGGTTTCTGTCAGTAAATGCGGTGGAGCAGTAGCAGCACTCGTCGGCAGTCAAATGATATAATAGGTTTCATTAGGGGTTCCGTCAGCCCAGTTACTTCGTATATTTCTTTGATATTTTCTCCGATGTCGATTATATCCTTTATAAATTTTTCTTCGGCATTCTCGCCTGTATAACTTTGGGGTACAGTTAGTAGGTTTGTAGTCTTGGTGGCTGGAATCACATTATGGCCCACATATACATTATAACAGTAACTAGAGGCTCGTGTTTTTGGTATTCATAAGTGTGCAATATTTCAGGGTCAGCTGGCAGGTGAAAACTGGTTTGAGCAAGACCTCGAAGTCAGTGTACACGACGATTGGCAGCTTATATTCATTCTAATAATTTTTAAATTTTAACATGTGTCTTTGGCCACTTTTTTTGAGCTGTGGCATCTCCTTTCTTGCTTGGGTATGGATGCTACAGATCCGATTTTATCAGTAAATCATGGTAAAATGTAAACCATAGCTTACATGTATGGATCCTGTGTTCGTGGGCTGTCAACTGTAATCCTCCCAAACACTCAGAATTCTTTATGTTTATATGGTGGGCATTTTCCTCAGTACTCAACAGTAGCACGTCAAAGTGTTCGGACTTCTTCTCTTCCACAACTCGTACGGGCACGACCTTCTCTGTGTCGGTGAGCGAGTACATGTTTGACTGACACTGTAGGGTTGTTGTTCTCGAATACTTTGATTTGATGCAGTGGAGCGGAGAACTCAAGGCTTGTAAAATCGAATTTGGTTTTTAGGGCTTCGTAGCGGCTGTCGACTCGCTTGGGGTTCCAGCCTTCGACGTATCTAGCAAGCAGGCTCCGCTTGAAACACATGTGGTCGCTGGTATTTCTCGGGTTGATAATGGCTTCTTTCCTTTTGACTGGGTCAGGTAGTTCGATGTAAGATGGGGCAAGTAGAGGTTCCAGCTTCTTGATCCGAAGCTGCAGGCGTTTCACAGAGGTGAGGGGTCCAGCCATTTCTCTTCCCCTGGTACTCCTCCTCCTCTTGACATATCTTTCAGATGCTGGCCGACACAGCTGACTCTATGTCGCTGACATTACAGAAGGGAACATTATGTTATTTAAAAGCCCTGTTGCCTGTCTCGTGCTCATGTGGTTCTGGCTTCTCATAAATACATTCTAAGAAGAAATTCAATTTTATAGCACTCTGGCCTTTGAATATCTCCTCCAGTTGTCCTATAGTTCACTCTTTCATATCCTCCAGGTAGCTGCAGATGTCCATTGCATGGTTTGAAGTGTTTACGGCGACGAGGGCCTTCATTGAAACTCTGAAGTCTGTCTCTACCTCCACAAACCCAAACTCATTGGGTTCGCTGGCCCCGACGACTACTACTCAGCGTTGGTGGGAACTGACCTCTGCCGAAATCGAACAAGCTGGGACAGAAGCAGTAACACATAGTCGCTTCGCAGGAGGTGTGGCTGGGCCATTGCATTTTACTACATGATTTGCCAGTCTGTGTGGACTCAGAAATCCCTACCACAATCCTTGCGTGTATACGTTTGTTTATCTGAATTAACTGGTGGTTTGCCTCGTGCCTGTGTGAAGGTCGCACTTAAGAATTTACAATTGTGTTGATGCCGCTCCTTTTACACTGTCCATGTATTTTCTAATGCGTTTTTCGTAACTGTCTTTGGGACTTATAGTAGCCCCACACCTATGACATACCTATTTGTCCTCTTTCATGGGATTATGTGGGCACTGGCGTTCATGGTGTAGCCCATTGTTGCAAAGACTAAACATCTTATTACAGAACCCAAACACAAAAAGTGAAGGTGACATTGTTCTTGCTCTAGAAAGACGAATAAGCAGCTGAAGGAAGAAATGAAACCTGGCTGTCCGTTGCACTGCTGGTGATCAGCAACTTGAAACATATGTGTGCAATAAGCATTAACTTTTATTATGTCAGTACAAAACAAACACACATTTTTGTTTGAATATGCACGTGAAATGCTAGCTTGGAAAAAGTTCTTACGAATAGCATATTCTGGATTTACATTAGCTAGAAACTTATTTTCGCTTGACTGTGTAGTAATAAATATTTTGGTCAACTTTATTGATATTTTTATAATTATATTTACAGTAAATTACATCTCCTATCAAATACAAGAATCTTTGTATATGTTACCGTTCGTACTTTGTACTTTGCTAGTATGGTACGTGTTACGGTGCTGACATATTTATTCGTAAAAGGTATTTTCTTTATATTGCCAAATCAACCTCCGCTGTTTCAGTTGTCTTAGCTTGAGTATTTTGCCAACGATCACCTTCAATGCTATTAAAATTAGGAAGGTTTTCGCTGTTTAATGTACTGAAATTGTCATGTGACGATGCGAAACTACTCATATGTATATGTTTGTAGTATATAGCGAAATAATGGAGAGCATTGGACAGTGTCGCTACTTGGTTCATAACAGGAGAATGATTGCATCGGATGTATATTTCGTCACATATTTAATAAGATCAGAAGAACTATATTTCATTATCAATATTTGGCTTGACATTAAAAATGTTTACAAGTAAATTATTTTCTACTGGTAATTCAGAATAAAAACGTACATCAATTGTTTCACGTAAAAATAATTAAAAAGATAGATTGGCCTCAGGCCTCTGTGTCGCACTGGTCATAGAGGTGTAAGGCCTTAATTTCACGACTATTAGTAAATTGCATAAAATAACATTGATTTATTTTTTCCTACATACTTACCAGAAACAGCAAAAGGACTAATGCCCGGTTGCACCATGAGGTTTAGCAATGATCCAGGATAAAATACCAGTTTGATCCTGGTTCAGCGCATTTGTCTGTTGGACCATTGTGATCTGTGCGCCGAACTAAGATCAATTTGAATCGCGCCTTGAACCGTGCATTTTGGCAGTTCAGGGAGATGACCTTGGATCAAGTAAATACGAGTGTTTTATTCTTAAAGTCAAAGTTATATCAAAAAGCAATTGTGTTTTCAAAATGACTTAAACATTCGAATATTTCGTATTTAAGCTCTGTTTGGCACTTAAACATACATTTTATTAAGTGTTTATAAAGTGAACAGAGAAGAATAAAAGTGTGTGTTGAACATAGTTTGTGTGAAGATAAAAGCACTGTAAAATAATTATTTTTTATTACAAATAAACTTGGTAATATTTAAATCGTTTTAAAATGGACACGGTTGTTTTTTTCTTTTGGGGATTCAAAACAATATTATACACACTTGAATATCATTCAGTAAAGTTCGTACAACAATATTATTTTACTTAAAACAGATCAAACATCGCACCATCTAGTTCTATGTACACTAACTTCTTCATTAATATTGGTATTATAATAACGAAATAGGTTTGTGCAAAGTGTTTCTCGTCAAACAAAACCAATAAAACGGAAATTTTACAGTGCATTCAACTAAATTATATAGTAAAAAAAAACTAGTCTAAAGAGACAAAGTCCACAAAAATAGATTAATTGTCTCTGAACTTCAAAATAAACAGTTGCATAATGATGTCATGAAATGAGAGCCAATCACAAACAGTGTTTCATCTCAATCCAAGTTCTGAACCGAGATCAGGAAATCCATGATCGGAACTCGGCCGTTCACGTCGGTGCAACACTCGTACATTGGAACTCGGATCAAACTTAAGATCGTGTTTGAACCAGGATCCTAGGATATTGGTTCTAGGCCGTTAATGGTGCAACTGGGCATAAGCCGTTATGTGCAACCAAAAGCTCAACGTCCCGACTAGGCATGCCAACGGATCATGCAAAATGCAGCTCGACGTTGGATAACCAGCAAAACCACATTAAAATTATCTTCAGTAAATAAACATCATACTTCGCATGGTAAAGAGAATGTTGTAGATAGAGCATAGAAATGAAAAAAAAAAAAATCTTCACAAAATGTGAACTTGAAATTAGTTAATGAAATTAAGGAGAAGGTCCCTAGAAAACTGCTCAGGCACAGACAAATATCCACGATGAACCTGCTGGGGGAATCATTCCCTGGAATCTAATAATTGAAGAAACATTAATATATTTGTGTAAACCTACCAGAAACAGCAGTCAGTAACGGTTGCTCAGCGGTGATCGACTCGACTGTCTCTCCAATGTAATGTGCAAACGGCAGCTCGATAGTAAACGAACATCATATTTAGCATGTCATCCAAAATAGTTGTAAGTAAATCATAGTAATGGGAAAAGGTTACGTACACTACTATATGATAGCACAAACTTATTTAATAAAATGAAGACCCCCGAGAAATCCACTTAAGCACAGACATATATCCACGACAGATAGATGCCGCGAATCATGTCCCTGTATGCTGTGGAGGGGTGCAAAGTCGAAGCTGCCAAGGGAAACTGCACGAGACTGATCAAATATATCGTTTAAAATAAAATGATGCACGTGGTTCAGTGAGTTCCACCAAGGAAAAGTAGTGATTAGTGCAATACTATTCACACGATGTACTCAGCTTTCGTCAAAATTATTTACTATGGTATCCTGCTCCTGTAATATGCAGCTCCTGTTACCACACGAACCACAGTAGTGTTCTTGCTCTCATTCTCAATTATTATCAAACGAAGAACCGGTTCATGAAACATATTTTTTGAGAGCAGTGCATTCTCTAAAATTATTTTTAAGAATTCTGCTGAAAAAATAATAAAATACTTTGTTCTAAAGTAATGCAAACATTTCACGTACGGTCATGCGGTAGACATATTTTTACAAACAATTCTGTTGCCTAATAAAATTAAATAGTTTTAAATAGACTACACATATTTTGTACTACCCGATTACTTAATGTATATGGAACTAGTGTTATAGGATATTCCTATGAAGATGAAATAAGCATAGGAATTATTTTTAAACAGAATTACTTTTCCTGTTCGAGTATTTCGTTTATTGCGAAAATTTTGACATATGATTAAGTTTTTCAACGATCCCTCGTATTGATGGTTATTAGGATTGCATGTTTGAGTGGGTTTGAAAATAACCTGTAGAATATAAAATAACATTAGTATATATAATGGTTTTTGTGCCTGAGAAAAGCAAATGCATGACAGATACTGTGTGTTATGTACGTGTCTGCTAGGAAATACACAACCTGGCTAACAGGGAAAAAACGGTAATAATAATAGAAACTGATGTAGCCACAGTATCTTTTTTTCATAGCTAGCTACCCAACTGCAATCAAACGTTGGGCGAATATTGTATGTCTAACATAAAATGAAGTTTAGAGCACGCGAGTGTGTCTTCAATGTCGAACCCACATTGCTGTGTGTACAGAGCCGCGAGCTTTGACATCTATGTGTATATTGGTGTGTGAGCATGGGTGTACACGTATAATAAACTTACATTTCCTGCATAATCTTGAATTAGTTTTGTAGAAACACACACATTCTGGAAACAGTTATATTGCTTGTAATAAACGACTTTCGCTCCAGCAAGCCCAAACGGCTGAATACCCTTGGACTCGGCACATATGCAGCTGACAAATGCAGGCCTTGAACCACCTTTTCTCCCCACGCCACCTCGGGCCATCCAAATACCGGCGTTGCGTCACATCAGTAGTGGACCGCTGTGTGAATATTCATTCCCTGACAATTCATACGAACTGTACTAAAGCTTGCCTGAAACCGACATGGCATTATAGTATGGAATTCAATACCTGTAGCGCGCATTTGTACGCAATGCAGCGTTAAACTTTCTTGTAATATAATTTTTTTATGCGCATCCAATAGGAGTGCCATGGAAGTTATTATTCCAACCTATAGCATTTTTTTTTTCTGTTTCTTGCTATCATTTCTCCTGTCTATGAGATAGGCGTTTTCAAAACAGCAGCTTTACTCTATAATAGCTGCCGCAAATACAAAACGAAAAACGTTCAGCATGTTGAAATATGTGAACAAATACACTTAATTTTCGAGACAAAACTTGAAAAACAAGTTACATTGTAAACAGCAGATTTTCTCAGTCTCTGTTTTATGTAAGTAACACTGTGATATTTATGATATGTTTGACAGTAGCCGACCCGTAAGAATGGTTCGCAGTATATCACAAATACAGTTCAATTATTGGAATTTTTGGGAAAAACCAAATTTATTACTTTAAATTGAGGCATTTTTAAAAATATTTAATAAATATTACAATTGGAAAATTTTAATTTACCAAGAAAAGTAACATTTCCATCGCTCATTAGTAAGTGACTTCTGTTTCCTTCGGCATCTGCACGCATGTGAATAAAACAAACTTTCTTTTTTTTTTTTAACACACAACTGTTGCACAGCACCCAAGGCCACAGCAGTAGCCAGCATACTACACTCGTATGCCCCCACTTGCCTTCGTGATAAAATCACGGACTGCCTCCATGTGTCAGGGCGGCATGGATTGCAGCGGCGACTTTCTGTCTGCTCACGTTACTTCACTATTATTAAAGAAAAGTGAGTATTTACTCTCTGTACTGTAGAAGGATGTTGTGGATATGACCATTGGTGGAAGGAAGCTTCTAACGATGCTAATAACAGGGCACAGAAATATGGCAAACTGCGGATGCTTAATCTTGTACACTGTTCGGCCCTCCCTTCCCCTCCCCCTCTTTCAGTTCCCACCTCAATGATTTGGCACGATAGAGATCAGTCTTCAGCAGAGCTTTCGTGAATTAACATCGTATTTGGTGCTTGACCATTTCCCTCCAATGGCATCCTCCCCACACCGAACTATTTCGTCTAAGACATGATGTGGTTTTATTGGATGTTGAGATCTAGGAGGGGTAAGTGTAGCAAATCAACTGCATTATACTATCTGGCGGTGAAATGATACATAGGTGAATAATACGTACTGGTGGTGGATTGATACACGGGGAAATAGTTCGGCTGATAGATGTGGTTATTTTATTGGTCGGTGGGTTTGGGGGGAGGTGAAAATATTTCCTGCGTGGATTTATACACATAAACTATTTTATTGGTAGAGGGATCGTGGGGCAGGTGGGAAGGGAACGGGGACCAATAGCGAGTTTGTGCACAAGACTGGCAGCTGTTTATTTTCTCTTTGAAGGAGGTGTGGCTAGGTGAGGGATTGTGAGGGGGGAGTTGGGGAGTCACCCGCCTGCCGCTCCACGCACCCGCATGCGACTCGATATAGACTATTCACGTTAAAGTGAGCACTTTCAATAAATTTCTACTTTTCCGCCACTTTTTAATGTAAACATTGCAATACGACTAATAAACAACATTTCATCACTCTCAAAAGTTAACATCTGAAACTGCTATAAAATATATTTATTAGGAGTTAATGCATTTCTGGAGGGCCTTTAAAAGTGCTCACTTTACCGTGAACAGCCTATAACACGGAGCCGCTACATCGACATAACAGTAAGACACTGCGTCGCTGCTAAGCATACGCGTTGCCGCTATAACAGCGTAACTTAAAGAGCTTACTGCTACTCTGATAGGCACGCAAGTCGTGTACTCAGCGCGAAACTACTCTTGTCGAAGTGAGAACCACCTAACCCGGTCCCTACGCAACTCACGACTGACACCCGGTTTTGCTGCCACGTGGCAGCTGCTCTCATCAGCATCTTCGTACCCGCAATTTCTAGTCTGCTAAATCATTCACTTTTCTACAATCGCAGCGACGACACGCTCTTCATTTGTTTTTTCTAACAAAACTAAAATAAATCCAAAGTGATCGGCAGAACTTATTTAATTTTTACATATTTTTCAATAATTTTTTTTTGGGTTAGGTGTTTTTTTCAAGTATCAATACGTCCCCCTATGCACTGGGTACCGAAGTGGCAGGCTGGAATTATTTTATATTTATTAAAAATTTTTCTAGGTAACAATACTCGATTTCCTTAAAAAATTCAATTATGATTTGCAGCGACACTCTAAACCAATTTGATTACTAACAATCCAAGGTGGCGGGGCGATACGTTTTAATTTTTTATTACGTTTTATTAAAATATTTTTTACTAAAATAATCTTTACAGAGGACAGGGGAAGGAATATATAAAATATGGCTGCGAGCCCTAGCTGTGACGCCAACAAAGATGGCGGACTGCACCTATCAACATGGCCGCCAGCCGTAGCTACCAAGTTGGCGGACGGATCCTGGATCCTGATACATAATGCATGTCTCCAACTCGCCATAAGCCTAATACTTGCCTCTTATTTAATGAACTCCATCCCGTAAGGAATTTTTTCTACTCCTAGAGACTTTGAAAAATTGCAGCAACACTGACTGTAATACAGGATATGACAATTTTGCATTTACTCACAGTAAAATACATTCAGTTTTCAATATTCGAGAACATTAACTTACAACTGTCGGGTAAATTTCGCGAGGTTTTTTTCCACTGTGTATCAAATCGAAGCCTAACAATACTTATAGTTTTATAGTAAAATAATATAATACTGCTCTATGTACTGAAACTACCTCTTTCTCGCCTGCGGTAACCTAACTCGTTCGGAATTCGTGGTGGAAAAAAAAAAAAAAAAAAAAAAAAACTCTTGGCCTTTGGATTTTTCCCCCTCTGGTGCGCAGATCCGTGCACCACACAATTTAGCACTGGCAATACAATTTTCAGTTTAACGTAAATACAAATAAGGAGACTCGCGAGGTGCAACTCGCTATACGTCACAAGCTTGGCGGAGGAGGGGGCAAAAAAAGGGTGATGTGCACACGGTTCCAAACCTCTTTCATTCCCACCGCGTCCCACCCTTTCTCTCTCGGGATACAGATCACTGGAAAGTTTTACTCTCTCTCTTTCTATGCCAAAAAATTCTGCTCATATTATCTATAGTGTCTTGTATCCGAGTCTCTGTAATTTGTTCACTATCATTTGAATCTGTAGAAAGGAGTATTTTCTTATTTTTTTAATTTGTCTGCCAAGTATTCGTTTTGTCAAATGAAATGTAATCTGTAGACGAATGCAACAAAATAAGCACAAGTTTCTGAAGAGAAGGTTATCGTCACCAAACAACGTAAATGTTGCAGGTTCCTGTTCCTTACTTACCGGGGGCTACATCAGCGAGCTCCTGCAAGTCACTCCAGGCCGGTTATTGGAACTCGTTGAGCTGTCGCGCTTCTCCAGAAACCAGAGTGCTTTCCAGGATGCTGTGCCGTGGCCACTGGACTTAGGCAGGACTTCACCTAATGGTATGTGCACTCATTACAGTTAACGAAAACTCAAGTAAAACGTTATTATTGAAAGACTTTGTTTTAGATCACAATATATTTAAGCACTAGTGCTGATATTCTGACTTGCACTTAGTTACTTTGACACGTTTTAAAACATTAATAACAATTAACGAAGGTGGTATCGATGTGATAATTCATTATATATGTTTGAAGTAGGCTAGCATTCAACAGTATATTGCTTCGGTTTCTCTGTTTGACCCATTGTTGATAACATTCGATTGACAGTACTGTGAAAGAAAACAGCATATTAAATAGAGTGTGTTTTACACACAATTGTTTTGTAAACTAGTTGCCAGCATTGTAACATTGCAAATATACTAGACGAAATGTCGCAAGATGATTTTATAGAATTTATAAGGCTTACATTTTAAAAATAACATGTGTTACTTGTACTCTCTGAAAAAGGTAGCCTATAGTTCCAAAGAAAATGTTTCTAAAACTGCCAAATAAAGTTTGTTTTCAGTGCAAAATGTATATTACTACCGACTACCTGAACCCAAATACCGTGTGGTCAAGTAACGTAGGTAAATGACTTTCGACAGTTTAATGTCAAACACGTTTATTGTCGCCTACAAGATAGTCTCCTATAGCCATTACAGCGGGAATACTAGTTCAGTTAGTCGGGTGCGTTCCCATAAACCAAGGCCCTTTGCCCTACACTACGCCTGGCACATAACGTAGTGAGCGAAGTAAATTACTGGCTGTCAGCCAATGGAAGAGGGAAATGTCTATGTCCCATTTTAAAGGGTCCATACATATTTAACTTTATTTAGAATGAAACATCGGAAGTGTAAATGGCCTGTAGTGTAACTGCTCAGTCCTGCAGAACATTAACGAAGTAGCGAAGGGATATTCATTCGAGCTTTGTTTTCCAGGTCAAAGAAATTTCATATCATAACAGTGTCCGTGCTACACTCGATCGTAACCCTCTAACTGGTTACAAAAATGGCATCCAGCGAGCAGCTAGAAAAATTTCTCAATTAACTCCCAGTAATCCAAAGAGTGCCAAGAAACGCCTTAGCCCAAATGAAAAATGGGGCACGACTGTGTTGGGCACACGGCCGTTTGTTTTGCGTGAATCAGTCTACGTTGACGCGCTCGGACGCCTGTGTGTATTTTTTATGTTCCGCCTCCGCTTCATTCGACCATATGGGGTTTTATGGGTATCACTGGATTCCCTTTGAAATGCTCTTTCCAACCGTACATGATTTCTGTATTTCGACGTAGCTTTTTGACGAGTGTAGGCCGAAATTTTGTTCAGTTTTCTTGATTCTTGATTTTTTACATTAAACCCATACAATTTCACCATAACCATGCCACATAAACGTTTTTGTACACGTAATCGATTGATCTTGACGAAAGCTGTCGATTGAAACTCAAACGAGCTTCGTAGCTTCTCCTAGTCAAAAGTTATATTATGCGTAAGTTAAGAGACGCGGCGAAACGAACTCAGAATTGCGGAGTTTCTCCTCCCCCTTCCCCCTTTTTTCATCGTGCGCGATGCATCGCAGTCCTCACTCAACGTATCATATTCTTTTGTCCTTTGGCAATCGAGTGGTGTAATTGAATTTTGAATGTAGACGATAGATTTGGAGCTGCAGTGCCTAACTCTATCCTCCGATTTTGTTGTCATCGGATTTTCTGGATTGCTTTGCACTATGGTTGCAAATTTAAAAACTTACGTCAAAAAGTATTAAAGAAGGGTTAGTTCCAATAAAGCATAAGTCCGGTCGTTGCTTGGGCTAGAGCTAGGCTGTTATGAAGATTTCTCTGCCATCGACGTGCTAGAGTTTTCTAGGCACTTGTGAGATCTGTACACAAAATAAATAATATCTTCGAAAAACAACAAATTTTTATATGCTTAAATTAAAACTACATGCTTTATATATGTTTAGAAACATAACTTCAATTTATTCTCCACAAACAATAAATCACTACTTTATTGACCGCAGCTAGCTATTAAGGAAAGGGCAGTAGAAAGTGTAATGTAATACGGTAAGAAGAGGTAGTAGAGGCTAGCAATACAACGACCGGTACAACTTATGTTCCCACAGGGATACATCTTGGCGACTCACTTCTAGTTTTCCTTGAATGCTAATAAATATTTACTGACCACAAAGGGTTCAAGAAATCGATAAAATCTTGCTTGTGTTGCTTAAGAGTGGTCTTCACTCTAATCGAATATATGCATGTATACGCGAAAATGTTTACTTCTTACACGCTACAGCCAAAGCAAAATGTTAGTATTTTACACGAGTTTAATTGTCTTAATGTAGGAAGCAGATAAAATGTCACAAATTCATTCGTATACAAGTTAGACATGAAATTCTTGTAAATTATGAACTACTTTTACAATTGTGCTTCCGAAGACTTCGTATTAATAACAAAAGCACTGCTAAAGGAAAATGGATTCATGCGAAACCTATTCACGAGGAAATTCGATTTTTCACATTGACAGCAACAAATGAGCGAACCACTGGTCTGGCCGCAGTTTTCAAGACCCTAACTTTTAACGTCATAGAGGTAGTGCACATTCCCTGGTATTAAGGACACGCCTATATCCACCATTACAGCAAACATAATTCTGTTCGTTTCTGTAGTCTTGCCACCATGCTACCTGTCCAAACTACACCAGACGTGTTCAGTATACTGTGCTGAGTTCATTATTGGCTGACTCACGACCGATGAAGTGGTGAGATAGCTAGATCCCTGTTAAATATTCCGGGACTTCGTTCTAACTGCACTTACGCCTTCGACCGGAGACCACATCGTCGCTCAAGTTAGGAATTCATTCAACAAATGCGAAATCCACGCAAGCGTGAATTATAGAACTGTTTTGATTGGGCCATGCTGAACAAAATACCCGACATTTGACCCAGAAACAGATTACAAACCAGCAAGCTGTGTACGTATGAAGACACCGACGAATCAGGTTCGTATTAAAATATCAGACTCTAAACAGCGTGTCATTCATGGGGATCTCTCTCTGCTTGACTCTCAGAGATATCGTACACGCGCCCTGATTATCGAAGTATAACCAGCAGTGGCGTGTGGTGAAATGTTGTAAGGTAAGGTGGTGCTTGCTCAGTGCTGTGCACACTCGGCGCACGCAGCAGGAGCCGGGAGAAACCGGTACTGCGGCCACTCACGAGAGAGAGGCGAGGTACTCATTACACACTTGCTGTGACATCAAAAGCACTACTGCGTTTAATTGGCGAATGTGTAAACTAGCAGACGATTAGGTATAGCACAGAGCAAAACGCACGATTCCCGGCGGCGACAATCACGGATTTTCGCATGTATAAATCGTGCCGGACGATGCCACTAATCGGCGGGTTTTCTCGGGGATCTTCCGTTTACCCCGCTCTTTCATTCCGGTGCTGCTACATACTTACCTCGCTTCACCCTAATCAGCTCTTAAAACCTCGATGTTAAGAGCCGCCCAAATCTCTTCACTCACTCGCTTCAATGTATAGCCCGTTGTTAAAGGACAACGAAAACTTGTAAATTTGTGGTTGTATCATTTCTCGTACGATATATTCATGCCAGACAGCAAATATTAACGTTGGTCGGCTTCATAATACATACCTGACCGGCCACTGAATTGGCTTCTCTCTATTGATTAAAAACGCTACATTATAATTGCTTTTCTCGTTGAAATTAACCTTCACCATCATTAAAAATTATAGTGTAATTAGCTTGCTGTGGAGGGCATGTGGAATTCAAAAACGCTCGCTTCATCAACACAAATCAATTAAAGAGGATGATGAATGGCGTCGCCTTCATGGTAACTCTTTCAAGAGTCTGGCGTTTAGCGTGTATAGTACTTTCTTTTTTTGCTCCAAACTATCCCCCCAGACATAGCATCTCTTAAAATAGAGATAGTACTCTTCTTTTGATATTACCCTTATAACGTTGGTACTAATCTGGGAAAAGCAACATGTGATATTTATTATCATAACAATTTTAAGAGTTTTGTTTCACATTAAGCTTGATATATAGAGGACGAGTGTAACATCTGAAATGAATAATCTAAAAAATCTAGATTCTATAACGTGTTACATACGAAAGAATATTCTATTGGGAGAATAATTGGGTTATGAGTTCACTTCTTGAAATGGTTCCCGCGTACCTTTGCAAAAATCGAAATGCGAAGAAATCTGGCGATACTCCAAACATATTCGATAATGATAAGCTATTTATGAAAATGTAACTAAATCACCGTAGCGCTGAAAAACTAATTGGAGGAATTCTATGATTTAATTCCCGGCAATACACTCTACAAATTTGTAATTCAGTATGTTTAGTTATTAACGTCGGAATGTTCGTTTGCTAGCAAAATTAATTGCACTGCAGGTGTTAACGATAAAAAAAAGTGTCTCCGTCGGTTAAATGACTGCTAGGACCGTGAAAAAATCTTTTCCTCGTTAACTACATTATATATATTTGTGTAATTCTGTTTTACGTCAACTTATTACGGCGATCGGTTTATGATTACGTCCGGCTATCGGTTGGTTGAAGTACAGCACAGGCGAATGAACTGGAAGTCAACACACGTCTGTAACAACTTAATCGGTGACTCGACCCTAACGAAACCGAACTTTACAAGAGATTTCAGGTGAATCACAGTGATTTTAGGGGAAACCACTTCACGAAGTGAGCGGGAACTTTCTACCCATATACTGAGCATCATATTAAGAGCTCAAGAAGAGTTCTGAAACATACAAGACGTAATACTGATTAGCTTTTACAAAAATGTACTTCATCGCAATTTTAAAACGAAGCAACATGCAATTATTTAAAGGACTTGGAATATAGCTAGAGATCAAAATAAAAAATTCTAGGAAACTTGGTGTACCTGCAGAGCTTTCACATTAGGAGACGTAAGCGTGGCAATTCTACGGCAGCCCATTACCTGTCCGACACCGCACGAGCGTACAGTATTTGGTTGATTCGTTCAAATTGAGAACGGAGGGAGTGGGGAGGGGGGATTTCGTTTACAAATTAAATATAATTTGGCAATAAATTTTCAGACACAGAGGAACTGCAAAACGTGGAAAGGTTTCTTTCGGCGAACCTTACAAAATTGTGTAAAATGCAGTTGGCGTGAAGGAGTGGACATAGCAACATTCGCATGTGCTCGATGCTTCCGAGTGTACCACGTGCAGTGTATCTCGTTACAAGAACGTGCAGCAATACGGACGACCAAAGATAATGTTTAAATTGACTCTGCTCGATGTATAGTGGACGCACAAATTCACCAAGCCAGCAAAGTAGTCTTAGCAGTCAATTCGGAACTATCTGCAGTAGCTACAAAAATGCTTACAAATCGTATGTTGTGAGGCACAGAAATAACAAATTAATGTGTTGAACAACAAAATATAACGAGTTCGAGAAACTGCTAATAGTAAAAAAAAAAATTCCTCGCGGGCTAATTTTATTGCCAATTTTCTCTTACTCTGACGGAACAAAAAAATTGTCGTTTCCTACCCCAAAGCTCAAGCTATTATAGCGAGAATTTCTCAGTAAAAGTTCGTAATATTTCAAAACTCAAACTGGGATTTTACTGTGTATGGAGCTGAGGGTGAATATTTTAGTACGTATATCACTATTTCTCATGTACTACTGTAGAATGCAGTTAGTTATCTGTTGACAGAAATTTCACAATAAAAACTGTTTTGCGCATATTATAACGCTGTGGATGTAATGTACAGCGCATTGGCCAACAAAACCGGGAGACAGTTAGCGCTCGAACTGAGCCAATATAAGAAGATTTAAGAATTGTAGTCTCGGCTTCCCTGCCACGACTGATTTGTGCGATATCGTTAGATATCTCATGTAATGCTTTCAGTCAACGTAGGAGAGTGAAATTTTCCCACGGTTTTACCAGGTATCTTTTTCCTGCGGTTAGCGAATCATCATCTAATTGGGTAAATCTGACCCACATGTACGGTAAATTTCCTTTTTGTGTAGGAATGATTTTCTCCCTTAAATCTAAGGGAACTTTTCCTTAATCCTTTTGCCATGTAGGATTTCTGACGAATCGCAAGAATATTCTATTAAGTTTCAATACTCAAGTCTGCGAATAGGCAACATGGACACTTTTTGCAGGCACTTGATTTTTCAATAATTTATGTTTAAGAAATGAATTTACAAAGTATAACGATTTAAAAGTCAGTTTTGAAAAAGTTATGATCGAATGAAAGTTTTACGTTTGAAAGGCCCGCCAAAATGCGCCTGTCACGCCGACTTGCTCCGTGACGTCACAAGTACTCGGCAGCCGAGTTTGTTTTCTTCAACGGTGATGGGTATTTGGTTAAATAGAAATTTTTTGAGGTAATAGAAAGAGAATATAGAGTCAAGTATACCAAAAGCATCGTATTGGTTTATTGTACCACAGTCTACTAGTACATCTTGCAAAACACCTCATAAAAGATTTGTTTATTACAAAAAACCGAAACAATCAGGAAGACGTGGTTTAATGCAGTTAGGCAAGAGATTGAAGTTTAGACAAAATAAGTTCTTTTTGTTTGCAAAGACCGTTTTGACGTACGTAATTATATTTAAAGCGTTTGTATTTCTCTTTTGTAGGTAGTTTTAAAACACTGGACTTCTTAATATCTACTATTTACATCTGACCTAAAGTTCATTATGTTACTATGGTATCCTTTACTACACATCACAACATATTTAGATATTCGTATTTCATGTAGACGTGAACATAAAAAAAATATGTTAAGGCTTTCCATAATAATAAAGACATTTAAATATGTTAACCAAAAATGTAGCCACTCATTGTAAATGTTACATTTAGTACGTTTATACATTCTAAGTTATATATATTTATTTATTAGTTTAGTATAACTTCTAACATTCGTTTCAAGAGCACAGCTATCATATTTAGTCTATATTCACATTTTATACCTAAATAATAACATGTCACGATGTTAACCCATGCAAATTAAACATCAAATTATTTTGGTGGGGTTCAGAGCCCATCTTGCAAAAAGTTTGGTGTGTATTATACGGTATTTTCCAAACATAGCTATTTCTAAAAAATTTAAGATGTTTTGATTTTTCTCCAATTAGTTTTCACAAAACCTAACAATTGAAGTTAAATAGCAAGTTAATATTTACTTTTAAAACACTAAAATGCATATTTTTAGTAATCTTTAGTAATAATGATCTTACTTTCATATTTGCACTTTCCTTTTTTTTTTTTTTAAGTTACAGAGATAGACGTTACAAAATTTACGAGACTAGGTCCACAAAATCGACACAGGCCTAGGCGTTTTACGCAAGTAATCTGTGTTACTTTTATAACATTTTCCCTTACATAAACAGAAAGAAAACCACTTTTGAGGATTAAAACAAATTCTTCATATTCTATTTAAAATTTTCTACGCTGTATTTAATCTCATCCCAGGTATTAAGTGTTTCTCAAACTAAAATATCTATATTTTTAGCTTTTGTGTACATTTCTTACATTTTAAAACGAAAGTGTAGACACAGCTATCGTGACGTCAGAATAATAAAAGATATGTTAGGCACACAAAAAATACGAAAATATAGGATAAGCAAGTTATTTTTAAAATAATCTTTTCCTTTCTGAACATTATATATATATATATATTTGAGGCCTAAAAAATAGTGTTTGGAAACGAGGTGGATCGCGGTAATACAGGTTTGCCGTCCGGCAGCGCGGCGTCCTGCCCGCCACTTAACTACAGCTTGAGGAGTCAAGCGGGTACTGAGTAGCGTGCTAGCTTAAGGGTGCGCATACGTAGAAAGCTAGAAACAAGCGAGCTTGTTGCTTGCACTTGCCAGCGCTTGTTTCCAGCTCCTGTGGTGCTGAGGGGCGCACACATAGCAAACTAGGAGCAAGCGCAGTTTGCAGACAGCTTCCTGTGAGGCAAGATGTCGTCAAGTGAAGATGAATTATTTTTGTCCGAAAAGTTTTTGGTGAATACCAATCACTTATTCCCACAATTAAAATGGGACAAAGTGCGCTTTGGTAGTTACACGAGGGTGGAGATAGATACTTTCAATTATATTCTCGACAACACTGAAGATAATTTGGTAATATTTGGGAAATTGGCACCAGCGACCAATTCTGCCAGAAGAACGCCTAGTAAAATGTTTGAGGTAAGAACTTGTTACGTAAATAAAGAAGCTTTACTAAGGTTACATATTTATATACTTGTTCTAAATATCCAATAAGCACAACCATATGTCGGTAGCGAACTAAAATTGTATTGCAAAGTAGAACTAGTGATGGTTACTAATGTGTGGTCTGTTGTTAGCAAGACGTGATTAGGTGCGTAGCATTGTTGAATACTTTCCTATTTGTGACTGCCTGTAAAGAACGTTTTAGTTAGTTAATGATTGAGTACACAACTATTTCATTAGTACTTTATATATAATGTGTATATTACGTAACACACAGACTGCAGTTTTAAACTGATGCATTTAAAGTACATGTTTTACCACTCCAAAAAATATACTATGGATCAGAGATGATGTAGGCGATGTCCATACACTGCGCTTTCATTAGGATACCTTTATTAAAATATTTAACTGGCAAATAAACATGGAATGATCACATCATACATTGAAAAACAGGCACGAGAAACATTTTAGCGTTAAGTAGTTCAGAAATTCACAATGGTGAGTAGTGACAATGGTTCCCACTACATAAATATGAGGGTGCAAGTTGTAGCTCCTTCATTGTTGTCAACAAAAACACTGTGCCCGGTCAATGAAGAGGATTTAGACGAGTACGGGGTTGTGGCACGAATTGGTATCAGGGGTTCGACCGTATGGTAATTAATAGGATATGCGAACTCCTGACGAAACGTGAGTATGTTTTCAGGACGAATTTTATGTACATGAGGAAGTAACGTCTTGAAAAACAAATAATGTTGATCCTCAGCACTGTTGCCTTCTTTTCTGGCCATTTTTTCGGGTCAAAAGGTCTAGTTTCTTTTTTTCGATCTCCAACATGGATGTTGCATATTTGTCACCTTCTCTCTCTCGCCTCATTCTGTCAACCTTGTGCTGGGTTGTCTGATCAGTTGGTGACATTTGTTGTTCCGCAAGCGAAGTGTCATTGTGTCCGGATGGACCAGGTATATCGGACGTGTCCAGGTTGTCGAACGAAGCAATGTGTTCATCTTGTCGGCATGTACGATTTACGGTGTCGTTATCCCCAAACACGTTATTTTCATCAACAGTACCAGGACAAGTCTGCTGAGACCCAACAGTTTGTGGGAGTACCTCACCCCTGACTACTTCGGAAATGTTTAGATTTTCAGAACTTGGCCGTGCTTTTACTACATCTTTGAGGAAGTACGTGGCTTTAAAATACTGCCATTTACTTGATTTCAAGACGACACCTTCATCGCCTGACCTTGGGCGAGGTAATTTGGACAATTTGGCGACGAACGCATCGCGCAAATACTTCCACTTCTTCCGCAATGTAGCATCTGTAACATAAAATGTTTATGCAAACAGCTTGCTACTTTATAGCCGCATAAGCGTGTTGTATACCTATTTTTCAATGTTATACTACAAACACGGAGAAATATGTTTTTTTAATTGTTCAATAACATAGGACTTAATACTTTGATGTTTGATGTCTTTGAAAAGGTGTTCCACAAGAGACTAAATGTAGCGTTTTTTACATAGGTATTTGGCCACAGGTTCGTCATTCAAGACTCTGGCTTTCAGCTTCCTCATGGGTTCTATAACTGTAGCGTTGATAGTGAAAGAAGTATTTCTGGCAATCTGGGATACGTTGCAACCTCATCACATGCCAGTACCAACTAAAGGTACTTTTTATGAAATTGCGAGTGATTATTTTCGGCTATGGAACTTCCTGAATGCTCTAGGGTCTATCGACTGCGAGCATGTGCGCATACATGCCCTGATCACACAGGATTTATGTTTCAAAATTACAAACATTTCTTCTCCATGGTCTTACAAGCTGTTACAGATGCCCACTACAAATTTCTAACTATTGATGTAGGGGGGTTCGGAAAACAAAGTGATGTTGGGACCTTCCAAGCATCCGAGCTGTATAATCTACTACAGAAACAGAAGATTGGCGCTCCGGAACCATCATTATTGCCCGAGACAAATGTAAAAACTTCGTTAGACGAACAAAAGTAATTTTGTTACTTTTAGAATTTTGTATTCTCAACACTATATTTTGTTAGGGCAACTAAATATATATTTGGTCCTATACAAACAAATATTTTGATCTATTTTCTCTCTGTGCATGTCACGTCTCTTGGATGAATTCTTTATGTGCTTTATTATTATTACAATTTGCTTGTGTTTTATCCGCTACCTTTGAAAACCTTGCTCGAGATAAAATGATTTACACCTTCTATCCTTTTGCATCGTGTAAAGTTAACATTATCATGATAAGGTTTTGTGTCAATCATGTGCATCTCTAAAACAGTTATGCACATTAATATTGTATTATCTTGTATATTTTTAATAGTGTGTGCATATAACAAACGTAAGGAATACAAATAACTTCAGTGTTCACATATTTCAACATTTAAATTAAATTCAATATTCAACGTCCTAAGACATACGACATTTTTATTTGTCTGAGTTCGTGGTACTACGGCGCTGACAAATTTGCCGTGAGCTGGCAAGACAATACGATATTTTAAACAAAAGCAGTTTTGGACAGAACAATCTCTCAAGTGCGTATATAACCGCTGGAATGTTACCGATGATCAATAATGAACCAAGAAGTAATCGACACCTTTTCTGTTATTCAGAAAAACTATTTAGCTAAGAAAAATCCTCTCGTTAACGTACTGCCAGGGAATTTGAACGCGAGATTGCACTATGTATACTTTTAACTGGGCTGTTATGGCTGGCGAATTTCACCTCTGTAGAATAGGCTGAGACAGGCTAACGAAAAGACATGAAAAACTACGCTGATTCGCTGTAATACAGTAAAAAATTATTTTAATATTTCCAGGATAATTTTAGTCAGTTCGGTTGGTAACATTGACGACCAAAATACTCTAACAGTTTTCACTCATGCCTCTTACGACCTTAAAAACTGTTGGGATTCCTAAAAATGGTGACTCACACGACATTATTAGCTACGTTCTGGAAATATCCGATTAAAGCATTTATTTATATTTTTTCTAATTCTAATTTTGCGGGTGAACTTATATCTTAAATGTAAAAATGGGCTGTAGCGGTGTTGGGGACAAGGCCGTTTGTTTTTTGTGAATGCGTCTACGTTGACGCGCTCGGACGCATTGATGATTTTTAACGTTCCCGGCACCGCTTCACTCGATCATATGGGGTTTTATTGGTATCATTGGATTGCTTTTGAGATGCTTTTTCCAACCGTATACAATCTCTGTATTTCGACGTGGCTTTTTGACGAGTGTAGGTCGTCACTGTGTTCAGTTTCATTGACTTTTTACATTAAACTCATACAATTTCACCATAACCACGCCACATAAACGTTTTTCTACAAGCAATCGATTGAACTTGACGAGAGCTGTCGATTGGAACTTAAACTAGCGTCTTAGCTTCTCCTAGTCAATAGTTATACCACGCATAATTTATGAGACGCGGCGAAACGAACTCAAAATTGCGCCCCCCCCCCCCTCCTTATCATTTAAGCGTGTTGCTTCGCAGTCCTCACTCGACGTAACATACTCTTTGATCCTTTGGCAATCAAGTGGTGTAATTGAATTTTGAATGTAGACGATAGATTCCGAGCTGCAATTCCAAACTTCATCCCCCGATTTTGTTAACATCGGATTATATGAATTGCCTCCCAATAGAGTTGCAAATTTAAAGACAGATTCACGTCAACAAGCGTGATTTTATTTCAAACCTAGAAATTATACACGGTGCGAATTATCTTGGGCTGCTCTTGACAGCTGTAATCTCCAGCACCGTAGGAAGTAAAATGAGGTAAAGGCTGTTCACGATAAAGTGAGCATTTTTGAACTCAACCTTAGAAAAAAGTCACTGCTCCTGCCTGTGCATGTTATAACGCACGCACTGAGTAACATGTGCACAATGAAGTTGATAACAATATATGGAAAGTAGTTCCATATCTTAAAGTCACTGCTCCTGCCTGTGCATGTTATAACGGACGCACTGAGTAACATGTGCACAATAAAGTTGATAACAATATGTGGAAAGTAGTTCCATATCTTCAAGTCGAATAAAAATAGTTAGGTGACCATTTGTGATAACTGGAATGATCTCTTTTCGTTTCTGTTTATTTATTTATTTATTTATTTATCGATGTGTAAAAATGAGCATGTTTGTAAAATATTTACTATTCTTATAATTTTAGAATTTCACTGGACCGACTCATAGATAGAGTGATGTGGCCCTTGATAGTGTTAACTTTACAATAGGGGAAAAAAATACGCTACGTGCATTCAAGTAGATCTTAATCAGGGCTTTCGAAAATGCTAATTTTACCGTGATCAGCCTATATATACCGTAATCAGAATATATATATATATATATATATATATATATATATATATATATATATATATATATATATATATATATATATATGTATATATATATATATATATATATATATATATATATATGTATGTGTGTGTGTGTGTGTGTGTGTGTGTGTGTGTGTGTGTGTAGCAACAAAGAAACGCAATGGTGGGGGTAAAATTAGGACAACCTGAGAAAACCTATGGTCCAAAGGCAACGTCCGTCATGTCTCTCACATGCAAAAATGCTGCTTTTGTGGCACCGCTGGGAATCGAACCCCGAGCCACTGCATAAACACTTATCCTGAGGAAAGCGTGGAATTCTAAAATTACGTGTCTATTTAGTGCGCAACCCATATTGCGCGTGACTGCCAAAGCATCTCGCTTGAAATGCCAGAAAGCTTAACTGACGATGGCCCAACACCCAAGCTATAGGATTACTGGCTATTTGGCACTTAGTCGACAGCGGAGTGGTGGAAACCAATTGCAATTATGTTCTTTCGCCATTAGCGTAGCTGTGCGTGACGGGCAGACGTAAACCGCTGTGCGATACGATACGTCTGGACTGCGTCATTAAGTAAGGCGTTCTGGTCCGATCTGACGCGAACCGCATATGCAGAGGGAAGAAAACAGCGGCTCGATAATCGGTTAAAACCAGCTCGACCGAGAACATTCCGAATTGCTTGAGTACTAGCTTACGTCTCTGAAAGGCGTTACGCAATTTCAAATGCACGAGCTGGGCTGACAGCACATTTCCCACAAAATTGATTTAACTCAAACAAATTAGTATTACTGCCAAAATTTATCACGATTATATCCAACAAAATAAAGCTAACGCAATACAGTTATAAAGTATTTCCGTCGCTCTGAGGCGAAAGCAGAACTTGATTATATTTAATCATTTTATTTCACGCATCTCCAAAGTATTCTGATTTGCATTATTCGCTGTACGTCAGATTGCAACGCATCTAGACGATCTCCGTGGCATTAGTTGAAAAGGCCTTACCCACAATTCTCGACGTTCCGTGTTCGAGCCTCGGATAAGCTATAAGAATACCTATGCCGTCTTCGCATGTAGTTTATGTTTATCTGATATGTAATCCCCCTTCCCATCGGCTGGTTATCTTAAAAGGCATATAAAATGACACGTCTACCACTAAATTGTAGGCTAAATTCAAATTGATATACTAAATGAGTACGAAACTAAACAAATAGTAATTTAAATTTTATAGGCCGATAGTAACAACAGTTGAGAATAATCATAGTTGTAACAACATTTTGAAATTAACTGTGACTATTGCATAAACTAACATTTTTTTATATTCGTATAAAAATTATTTTTAATGAAGCCCTTGCATTTTTTTTTCAATCACTTTGCAGACGTTCTTTAGAACTTTGCAATACCTACTGCAAAAAATGCAACACTTATTTCTGTTAAAAGTTAACATATATTTAGAGAGTAATAAATATTGTAAAAAAGTTACTTTACAGTGTCTGCAATAGAATTGCTCTTAATATTGCACATCGTGTGGAATTACATCAACCTGTTGAATTCTTGAAATGAGTACCATTACAAGCTTTCCAGCTTACATTATTCTTTTATAAACAAAATTTTTGTTGTAAAAATTAGGCTATTAAATCAAATAAGATTTCTAAAAGTGTTAAAATTTATACCTGATTCGCATAAGGTGTTGTACACACCTTCCGCAGCCTCAAATGTTGACATTTCAAGGTGACAAAAATTTTGTAGACATCTATACGTAACTAATGCCATCAACCGTTGGTTATCTTCCAGCCCAGTGATTTTTCTCTATTTTCTTTGCTCCTGTTGGCTTTGTCATTTGACGCAAACATAAGGACGTTATATTATTTCATGGTATGAAGCTGTCCATGATCCTCTCGTCTAAGAACTATAATAATCCTTTTCATATCTTCTTCGTAAATATGTTATCGCTTATTTTTTTACATCAAGTGCAACTCAAATGTTACATCATACTGTTTTGACTTCAGCCGAGATTTCGCTGTGTAATATAAACCCATTAAATGGAAGGCAATGATGGCTCCAAATTATATGGCCACTGTTTCCAGAAAATAAAAAAATTAAATAAATTTTAATTGTCCTGTTTTACTGCCAGTATTAATATACCTTTGTAATTGCATGATGTTAGAATATATTTGAAATAGTTTTTCACTCAGTTAAATATAGATTTCTTAAAACTATATTTGAAGGCATCGGAAAATTTTAAGGCTATAGACTGGTGACAATATAAAAACAGTTATTGATAGAGTTTTGATAATAGTTCTTTATAAAGGAATTGATTATTTTGGATGCGGTTAACTTCTTTCAAACAGCTATGATCACCACTATATCAATAATTATTATATATTGCCGCTCGGCTGTATGTAGCCTTTAAATCTTGACATGCCTTTAAATACAGTTTTAAGATAGCATTAGACCAAATACCCTAATATTTTAAGTAAGTTTTAGTACCTTAATTTTCATCAATTTAATTTAAAATGAAAAATGATTACACAGACCCAATGCTCCCACATGAATGAAGGTTATATTGAATAATTATGCAGGTTGTAAACTGTATATGATAATGATCACAGGGTCGTACATCTATGGACAGAGGCTACAGAGTGTCTTGACAATAATGTCAGTATCTTGTGTAGTTTCCTTTAACGGCAGTGCAGTCCTGCAGTCGTGCTTATAGAGGATTATAAAGGTGTCGGATGTCATCTTGGGGAATAGAGTTCCACGCTAATTCCACATGTTGATGCAATTGGTAGAAGACCCACTATGTCGCACACATGTTCAGTAGGGGGCAGGTCGGGTGATCTTGCTGACCAGGGGAGTTGACGAATACCTTCGAGAGCGGGTTGGATAACACGATATGTGTGTGCACGGGCATTGTCCTACTGGAAGAGGACATCTCCTTGGTGTTGTAGGAACGGCAACAAAATGGGCTGGTTGAGGTTTTGGATATAGTTTTTACTGTTCAGTATTCCCTCAACAAACACCAGAGGTGTGTGGTCGCTGTAGGCTATTGCTCCCCAGACCACGATGCCATAAGTTGGTCCCATCACAGCCGTATACACTCTGGTTGTTGCCGCTCTCCTGGTCGAGCCGCACTCGCTAACGACCGTCACTGGCGCCAAGATAGAATCTGCTCTGATCACTTAACAAAACTCCACGCCATTCATCCCTCCAGTTGCGTCGTTCGCAACATCAACCGAGGCGTTCTGCGATGGGGGGTGAGAGGAAGCCTGGCGAGCGGCACCCTTGATCCTAGCCCAGAGTCCTGTAAACGGTTGGTAATAGTTCTAGCTGAAACGCTGGGTGCAACAGTGGCCCTAATATGTGCGGCGGTCGCCATGCGATCAGCAATGGCTGCTTGTCTGATGTGGCCGTCCAGACGGGAATCGGTATGCTGCTGCCGTCCAGAACCAGGTTGACGAGCATGTGCACCATCGTTGGACCACCTACACCACCAATGATGCACAGTACACACTTCACGTCCTACGTGGTGAGCGATTCTTTGGAAGGACCATCCAGCCTCCCTCGGGCCCACAATATGACCTCGTTCAAAGTCCATTAATTGCACAAAGTGTGGTCGTCTATGACATCGTGGCATGTCTACAATGCTTACTACACGCAGGACAATGCTTAAAACAACAGACTGCTCTTTCACTGAATCAACTACAGTTGTATTGGGCTCAGCAGTTTTATGCCTAGTATGCGGTTTCTACTCTGTCCACAGCACAGCTCCGTTAATAATTGTGTGCACTGACCTCGATCAGTGCCCCATGCACATATGGTGTTTATAGGTCGCCGCTTTAGAGGTGTTCATTTTTCATTTTCCATCATAGGGTGACGAAAGTATATGAAAGCCAGAATACAGAAAGAAATATCGCATTTGTCTTTCCGAATGGGTTTTAAAGAGGTATCATGAATTAGTTTTTATATTACTTTACCAACCGCACAATTAAGGTTTTATGTGTTTAATGAGAATATAACACAACATTTTTTATAAAGTTATAATGCATGTATTTTTCGAAGAGATGTAACACTGAAATTGAGGTGTGAAATATACCAAAGGTTATAAGAAGATACTCTCGTATTTCAAAAAGATAATTTATTTTAAACATCACTTTACTTATCTACGCAAACTTATTAGTCTCCGCGCTGCGTATGGAAACATCCAAGGATGTTTGCAGTTATTTAAATTATTTAAATTAAAACTTGAAACACTTATCAAACTTTTTGTACTACATATATTTAAAACTTCAAACACTTATCAATCAAACCTTATATATATATATATATATATATATATATATATATATATATATATTTTATATATATATATAAGGACACTCACAAATAAACACACTGCACACTCACTACGTCCGTAAAGGTTATTTCCGAATCAAATATTACATTATTGCCAGACAATTCACAATGTCGTATTAATCAAAATGGTAAATAACAACTCTCAGAGTTTAGTATAGGGACTAAATTTAAAGGTTTTTGCCTTAATTATCATTGCCAACGATAGCAAGCAAATTGGTGATTGGAAAGGGAAAATCTTCAAATGTATTACGCTAGCTTCACAAGGCCAAATCCGTTTCCTCAGGGCAACGAGAATGTCGACTGAAGTACGAAAAATATCCTCCAAACAAGCAAATAGTTCGTGTTTAGTGTGGATGTATTGTATACTAAGTAAACAAAACTGCAACGGATTATAGTTTGTATGTAAATAACGCGTTGTAAAATATCGACATTCGCTTGTGGCCAACCGGGAATATTCTGTACATCATTCTAATAAGCAGCTCAACATTCCTGAAACAATTCCATGAAAATCCCTTTGGAAAAGAACACTTTTATAGCCAGTTGTGGGAACTTGCTGTAGTGTTAGGTACTTTTGTTTCAAAGTGCAAATGCAGTTTACCCAGAAGCGATGAATTCTACCTGGACCTGGATATATACTTTTCAAAGCGAGATTATTAAATATAATGTTCACCTTTCAGCTTTTGGAGGTAGGCTTTTATCATTTTTATTTTAAAATAAGGGGACATTTATTTTAACACGCTCCGCAACCAGCTCCGCAATCAGCTCTGCATGCTCCACATTCAGCTCCGCACGCTTCGCAATCAGGGGTACTTTTGGAGTCATTTTGGAGGAGGAGGCGTCATTTTGAAGTATTTTTAGAGAAGGAATCATTTTGGGGTAATTTATGGGAAAAGGGGTCAATTAGGGGCCATTATGAGTCAGCCTTGTGAGGGATAGGTGTGTCGAAGTCAGTCGGTAGGAGTCAGAGACTGACTCCAGCATGTAATGTCTCAATGTCTTCATGCGATTGGTCAGCTGCAATCACATGGTAACTCGGTGATTGGCTGGTCGGCATCCGAACCATGTATTAATGCTGTAATACGACAGGTTCAAAGTCAATATGATGTCATAGTGCTTACATACACTTATATTATAAGCAGTAGGGAGGTCAGCTGAGGGGCTTCGTTTGACAGAGGCTGCAATGAAAGTTTGATTGTCTCAGCTAGCTTCTGCATCTGCGATGTCTTCGGTCACTCCAGAGCTAACGATAGCTACGACGGTATCATCAACTTCTTCGGGATTGGTACCTAGAATATCATTGCTGGCTTTACCTACTTCTTTAGCTCCAGCACCTGCATCTCCAACGGAGCCGCGGTGGCTGAGCGGTTAGCCTGCTAGCCTCCCACCAAGGCGATCAGGGTTCAATTCCCGGCCGGGTCATCGGATTATCACATGTGAGAATCATGCCGGACGATGCCGTTTGTTGGCGGTTTTTCTCGGGGATCTCCCGTTTCTCCCGCCCTTTCGTTTCGGTGCCGTATACTCACCTCAATAACCCTCACCAGCTATTAAGACCACGCTGTTAAGAGCCGCCCAAATTTCTTCATTCATCCATACATCACCAGAAGGTCTATCCGAGTCTTTGCTTGAACCACTAGGTCATAATCAGATTTGTGAAAAGACATTCACTTTCGACCATAATGTACGGCATGATTGCGTCAAGACTCCCTGTCGTATGACATGTTTGTGTGCCAGGTGCGGTAAGCAGTTCAGCCATAGCAATAGTTTACTCAGACATGTAAAGACCTGAAAATGCGGAGTGCATTTATCATCAATATCTTTGTACCAGGTTTACTTCGAGCAGGTCTCTTGTGAGTTCGGTACATGTCCTCAAAAGTGTAGTTAACTATATAACCCGCCATGCACAGTTTGGCGGTGTAATAAATGTCACGATATGTTCGCACAAGAAAAATATGAGTGTGAATAGCGAGATGCATAAAAGACTATAACTTTCAACACAGTTGCATGTATGGAGATGCATAAATTTGGAATTTTTGGGTTTAAGGTTAAGAGGTCAAGGTCAAAGTCATCTGCGTCCAATGTGGTGGCGGTAGTATTCAGTAATGTAATGTGCTTGCTGACTTTAATTGATTATTTCTATAGCTTTTTAAGGTCATTTAAGGTCATGGTGTCAAGGTCTAGTTCACCTGAATCCAATATAGTGGTAGTAATCAGTAATGTAGGTGATATGATTGCTGAATTTTATGAACTTTTTCTCAAGTTTTTGTTTTCAAGGTTATTAAATGCCATGGGGGTCAAGATTAAGGTCAATGGTTTCCAAGTTGGTGGTACTAGTCGGTAACATAATATGCTTGCTGTCTAATAAAGTTTTTCTCGAATTTTTGTCTTCAAGGTCGTTCAAGGTCATGGGATAAGGTCGAGGACACCTGCATCCAATATGGTGGTAGTAGTTAGTAATATAATATGCTCATTCATTTTTATGAGTTTTTGTATTAATACATTTTTTTTAAGGAAAAATGGAAATTGTAAAGAAAATGAAAATTTTAAAGGAACAAGGAACATTGTTAGGGGAAAATGGCCTCTGTTGGTCTAGAATTTTTAATTACATTTCTTACAATATTTTAATAATTTTTAAATCATTCTAATAATAAATGATTAGTTTTTTTTTTTTTTTCCAAAAATATTCTGAATTTTTTTAGATAAATATATATATATATATATATATATATATATATATATATATATATATATATATATATATATATATATATATATATTTGAATATCAAGGTCAAAGGTTAATATAAAGATTAAATGTCAATCTAAAGGTCAAATGCACATCTCGATGTCAAATTTACGTCTCAAGGTCACTGGCTTCCAAGATGGCGGACAGGGCACCGGAATGACAGCAGTAACAGCTCGTGTGCTCCTGTACCATTTACCATTGTCCCCGGATATACAGTTATTCCCTTCTACTAAATTAAAATAAGTTATGCAATTTTAAAGTAAAATAATTTCTTAGCTATTTTACATGTCTACCAGATATCGTCAGGGATTAACCGAATATGTTGCTGGTTAGAAAGAGTTTCCGTTACTTCCATGTCAGAGAGAAATCTGGCTCCGGTCCTCGTCCTGATTCCACACCAACCCCAATAAGCGGAATGCTCAGACGATACCAGCCACTACTTAAATAGTCAGTTTTGTTTTAAAAAATTAGAGATATATTATGTTTTATAGTTCATCCTCTGAGCAGTCCACTACCGATTATAGGTATAGGATATTCATGATAAATTAAGCAATTTTTTAAGCCATCTCATTTCAAATAATAGTAAATAATTAAATTTTATTGTAGCCTTAGACGTTATCTTTTGACTCCGGTGAAATAGGTACACTATGTTTATTACTAACGGTGCAGTAGTTGTTTTAAACAGTAGTGAATGAATAAAAAATGACTCATAGGAAGAAAGTAACAAGGGCCTGAAAAGTTCGAATTTTACCGTGAACATCCTATAGTTGGAGTTTCCCTGGGTTGCCCCGCTAAGCAAGCAACTCGCCGAGGACCTCATCGCGACCCCATCCCAGCACCAGTATTTTCCGCTTGAACTACAGCTAAATAGACACTTGAAGTTGTTGTTGTGATTATTATTTATAAAAAGCATAATGTGTATTTTAATTATCACTACATTAAAAACTATCCGCCATCCTTCCGTAACAACCCGCAAAAAAAAAACGCGGACTTAGAAACATCCAATGGTGTCTCAAATCTGGAAGGCGACACATTGCCTGGATTGTGCCAAACATGTTATATTGAAAGACTTTTATTTTATATTAAACATATGAAATAACATAATTTTACTTTAAATTACATTGCGACTCTCCAGTGCAGTACCAGTCCCACCTTTCACATCATGACGGTTTACGTGTAACTAATGCTTAGGGCGGACCCAGACCCACCTCTTCAAGGCAGCAGATTTCCCTCTTATTTTATAATCGCCCTGCAGTGTTTTCCTGTTTGTCTTCTACACCGGATTGAAAACAACTCTAGACGTTTCCAAACTCCAATTTCAACCTTTGGAGAACGTTCTCACCTCTCCTCCAGATTAATCCTCCCTCCCTACAGATTCGGCAGGGTTCCATCTTAGTTCGGTCCAGACTTTCCTTTGACGCAGAGGAAAATGAGTCGCCAAAATTTAGAGAATAAATTATAATTTTGCCGCTCTGCTGTTCGCTTTCGTGCCGGCATTGCTTTAGTTTCCTCTAGCAGCAGTGGGTTGGAGCATTACTGCTAGACGTCAATCTCACGGGGAATCGTGGGGATATAACCACTCGGAGACTCAAAAACCATTTTTGTTTTATATTGGGTTATATTCGTTTATTATAACCACACAAACAAACATAATCGTAATTCACAAAACCAAACACCGATAAAACAACACAATAATAATACAATGAAGCATTACCAAACAGTAACACAAGATAACAAAACAAACTTACACAGGACTGTCACAACATTAGTTTTACACCAATTTGATTACATAAAATATTTTAAACTTAACAATTTTTTCACTTATTTGTTATGCCAAAATAAACCCATGCATTTTATTCATGTTATTTATTAGAGCACTTAAATAAATTTTTCTGTTTTGTACGTACAATTTCCCTTTCTCTTCCCCACATACACAGAGCTCGTCCCTGAAAGCAGCAAACAATATTCTGGTGATTTTTTAATCTCATCTTTGTTAAATTAATTTTATTGTAGAGGTATAGGAAGGAATATTTATCTCACGATAATGTCAATCTCATGAGCGCAAGGCGAAATATATTTATATTAAAAATTAATTTGCATTCGCAGTTGTAGATTTTTGTATTATGTCGCCTCTTTTAACTTCGATGTACCAACTACGGTTAAAAGGGAAATATCGGCACACAATTACCGCAATTGTTTGAGTATTCACCCTGTTGTTTTATTTATTTGCACGTTTTACGAGTTTTCATCAATCCTTCTAAAGGATTTTCTAAGTATTTTTCACAAGTGTTGGAAACAGCTCGTTTTGGATATTTTTTTGTGTTATTTATGTCGAAATTTGTATTTTTTGTATCACATAAAACTGTACTGCAATGTCGTACGTGGCATAAGAATTATATAAATTCACGTAGTATAGTCAATAAGTACTTGGATGTCGGGGTGCGTGGCTGCCTAAACCCGGGGCGCGGTTAGCGCAAGCCATTCCACGAACATAGAATGTGGTAATACGTTTGTGTATAATGTGCGTTCTTTTACTACTTACCTACATTTCAATTACAATACTCCAATCTTCAGTTCTTATTTCGTTTACTAGGCGACCCAGCCTGTGGCCTTTTATTTTTTGTACTGTCACGCGGCTAGAACATTTACCATGTTAAAAAATTTGGTTATCGTAGAAACACTGAAAAAAAAATTGCATATACATATGTAGGTAATAATGAAATGATGTGAAATTAGCTCAACATTGAAATGATTGCGGTTCGATTTAATAGTTATCTTTCCACTTAGCCACTGTGGCCCCACTTAACATAGTTCTATATTCTGAGCCACCAAGGTCTCACTTGGAATCTCTCTATCCACTGAGCCACTAAAGCCTCACTTGGAACCGCTCTATCCACTGAGCTACTGTGGCCCCACTTGGAATGTCTCTGTCCACTGAGCTACTATGGCCCCATTATATATATATGTCCACTTTGCCACTGCGACTCCACTTGATATAGTTCTATCCATTGAGCCACTGCGGCCCCACATGGAATCTCTATATCCACTGAGCTACTAAGGCCCCATCTGATATATATCTATCCCCTTGGCCACTGCGGCCCCACTTGATATCATTCTATCCACTAAGCCACTGCGGCCCCACTCAACATAGTTCTATCCACTGAGTAACTAAAACTTTACTTGGAATCGCTCTATCCACTGAGCCACTGCGACCCCACTTGAAATCTCTTTAACCACTGAGCTACTAAGGCCACACTTGGAATCTCTCTATCCACTGAGCTACTAAGGCTCCATTTGATATATATATATATCCACTTTACCACTGCGGCCCCATTTTATATAGTTCTATCCACTGAGCCACTGCGGCCCCACTTGGAATCGCTCTATCCACTGAGTCACAGTGGCCCCACTTAATTAACTCAACATTGAAGCGAGACATTTAAAGTAAACAAAAATGATATTCCATTATCTTCATATCTCTATGCAATATTCTATATGCATAAATACAAAACTTTTCATAGGAAAAAAATTAATTAAAAAATGAGTTTTCAGTGTAAAAGGTAATGATTGAGTAATTTTATCTTGCTGAAATTCGAACTTGACTTGTATTTTACCCTGAGGATTCGCTCTGCAAAATTTGAAGAACCTCTGTTGAGCTTCAGGGAACCTAGAGGTATTAAAGATGGACAGACAGAGACCGTCCACTTATTATATAGGATACTCATTCAATACTGAAGTTATACACTCGGCGTTGATTAAATGCACAATAAATGCTTCCCAAGAATTTATCAGTTGAGTCGTATTTTCAAAATTCCATTGGCATGTGTTGAAATAAAAGTAGTGAAAGAAAACGTGTACTTCAGCGCACAAAAATAAATTAAGGCATTTCTTTTGGAAATAAATTACTAACGAAACAGTGTTTAAAATAGTTCCTTTTATAACTGTCATCAGATAAAAGTGTATTTTCGAACTTTATGGAGGCTGTTATCTGTCAGCACTTCTTTTTAAGTAGCTGTGAGAGAGACTTTTTCATTTCTATTTCGTGTCTGATGCCAGCTTCACGGCTCTACGCTTGTTTATAGGCAATAAAGTCTTTCCTGTCGTGTATTGTCTGCCGCCTGTACCCCCTCCGCCTTCAGTGCTCTGAAGAGGGGCATTTCTACTTTTACTCGTACAGTTTCATTTTCCTTTTCGACCTACACCTCGTTCACAGTTAACTGAACTCTGCCCGTAAACGCATACATTTCACATTCTAAAGTACTTATGGCAGAGTCGGCAGCAAATTCGGAATTGTGTATATTTATCAATATCATTTTAAATAGTTGTTTAAAATTGTAATGGTATAAAATGTATTACATTATTCGTAATTGATTTAGAGAGGTTTCGTTATTTAGTGATTTCGTTTATGCACTTTCAATGTCGCTTAGTTTTAAAACGCTAAAATGAGATACCTTTAAAACTTACTAAATTGAAAAAACTGTTCCCCTCCGTCTTTTTAGGGACTATGTACCAATTTCCGCATTAAAAAAATATGTTTGCACCTTATAGTTTTATTTGGCATCAATATTTGTATTAAATCAACTCATACGAGCAGCTTAGTGTAGTGATTTTAATACACTAAATTTTTTAAATTTAGGTAAAATACTTTTAAGGGACTATAGAATGATATCAAATTTAATTGGTTAAAATAGAGAAACATAAAAAAAACAATTACAATTTAAGCTACTAGCGTTCAATCAAGAATACTTAACAGACCAAAATACATAGAAAAAATAACAGTTGCAGTTGACAGCTACAATCCGGAATATTTTTTTAAAATTGCAATTTAAAAAATAAAATATTACCCCCGTCCCTTAAAATAATTGTTTCAACGTCGCAATGACTTCATTGAAATTCTTACGTCGCTAATTTGGAGGGTTAACATAAACTGATGTGTAACTTTAGTTTTATAACATGTGTATTTTCTCTATGATAGGTTTTGTGGATCCACTGCAGGTGACATTTCTTGAAGTACGTGTCCGGAAATTTCTTGCACCATGTCGCGTAGTCGTCTGAATCTCTTGACAGAAAACTTAAGCAGCTGGTAACGGTTTGAAGTTTACAAAATACACGTTTTGCATCTCGTTAACCTGGTACGGCGCATTTCTAGATTATCCCATACGTTTATATAGTTCCTGATCGTGGAAATGTTACAAATTAAGAATATTTATGGTCAGTAATGTACACGGCGAGAGCTCGGTACCCGATGCCTTAGTAGGGGTTCCTAACGGATGATCTGATTTGTGGAAGCCATCAAACCTCTCTTACGAATGGCTGATTATGATGTCTTTGAGCACGCAGCATGTTTTAGCTGGTCGTACAAAGCACGCTAGATAAAAGTACAGAACACATAAAAATATTACATGACTGCAACACTTCGGATTACAAAGTAATCCAATACCGAGCGGGTTACGTGTGATAACAGGAGTGGAACAGCAATTTAAAAAATCACAAACTCTATACTGGATGTATCTAAACTATAGTGACAAACTTTGGGAAATGATTCCTGTGATTAAAGCAAGTAAAAATGGCCTTGTAATGATACGTCCTACAAAGCGTTGTTATTGTGTTACAGGCGTTTCCCATTGTGGTAACACCTATCACTACTGTCACTCTGTTGTTACGTTTAGTTTGCAGACGAGTGTACCACTCTACGAATGCATTACTACACAAGAGTTAACGTAGTTCTGACGTGAACACGTCTTTAAATTTGCAACTATAGTGGGAGGTAATGCAGAAAATTCTATGATAACAAAATCAGAGAATACAGTTTGGCATTGCAGCTCTGAATCTTCATTTAAAATTCAGTTTCACCACTCGATTTTTAAAGGATCAAAGAATATGTTACGTTGTGTGAGGACTGCGAAGCATCGCACGAGACGTGGAGGGTGAAAGGGGGAGGGGGTGTTGTGCTGCAATTTTGAGTTCGTCTCTCAGCGTCTCATAACTTCCGCGTAGCGTAACTTTTGACTAGGACAAGTTACGACGGTCGTTTAGGTTTCAATCGACAGCTCTCGTCAGGATCAATCGATTGCGTGTATAAAACCATATGCGTGGCGTGGTTATGGTGAAATTGTATGCGTTTAATGTAAAAAATTGCGGAAAGCTTAACAAAATTTTGGCCTATACTCGTCAAAAAGACAAGTCGAAATACATAAACCGTATACGGTTGGAATGAGCATCTCAGGAGCAATCCAGTGATACCCATAAAAGTCCATATGATAGAGTGAAGGGGTGTCGGGAACGTAAAATAAACATCAAGGCGTCCGAGCGCGTCAACGTAGACGTATTCACGCAAAACAAACGGTCGTGTCCCCGACCAAGCCAAACGAATTTTTTTTTTTTTAATAATTGAACGTCGGGAGCGAAATTTGTTTCCCGTGCACAGATGGCCAATATCCGTACCTGTAACTCAACAAATACGAGTTGCAGGAAACATGTTCATCAGGACATTTTTGCTTGTTTTGATCCGAAGAATGAGTACCAAAGTGTGCCAATAGCTTAGATACATTTTGTACATGTGAAGTGATATAGGACGTGCTGTTGTGGGACGTAAAATAAGTTATAGTTTCCATTTGTTTGAGTAGATGTGGATTAACTCCTATGACATTCATTTTCATCGGAATTGATCTAGTCATGATGTTCATAGCAGAGCATTTCCCAACATGTAGGACAAACACAAAATATTATCACAACCAGAAACTTTGCATAACTGCAGGTATACTGGGTCCGTGTGACTGACGGAATTGTCACCACCTTTTAAACATTGTTTATCGCCTACTTCGTCATTTGGAGTATTATTTGATACGTTTTCTGAAAATTCGCCTCTTCCCTAGTTCACTGACACACATTGTTTAAAAACTGAACATTTCATCTTCATTGTAAGTGGCAATTTTCTTTTAAACTACTTAGTATAACAGGTTCTTTACTGTCATTGTATTTGTCACCGCCTTTATATCCGCTAACTATAAACCTATCATAGACCAAAACAATTTAACAGTGCTCCTAACAGCAACACGTTAGCATCGTCCTTATATTTCATGTTCGTAAAGTAACGTTACATTATTATATCCGCCTTCACCTATCACCAAAATATTCGTTATGAAAATAATATTTACGCCAGTTTCTATACTGGAATAAAGTATTCAAATTGGTTTCGTAAAAACTAAAATATATATGAATATCTCTTGAGAATATAAACTTATCTTGATGAATATTCAGAGATCTTGTAAAAAGTTGACAAAAGTTTACTTATTTGTTACAGAAATGAGACGTTCAGAAGCCATGCTAACTAACTCCATTTTTTGTAATTTTTGTGTTCTCCATGTGGTTGTGTTGGAAATAATGCGATTTTTTCAGTGGCGAAAATGATTAACTCCATAGGTCTACAGTTCGCCGCTAGAATGAGCTAATACTTTGGGCATCTGAAATTTTCACCCGTTGTTTCAGTTGCCACAGTGATTAACTTCATGAAACTGGTTATTGTTCTGTAGTTTACTCTAGATGTTGTTGTTTGAAAGGTTATGTTTTGTTATTGGTATGTGAAACTTGTTATTGTTCTGTTGTTTACTCCAGCTGTTGTTGTTTGAAAGGTTATGTTTTGTTTTTGTTATGTGCATGGTGGTCACTGACATGCACTAGTCGTATTGTTTAATAATAATAACTAGTGTTAACTGGAAATGGGTGGTTCTGACAGTGAAAGTGATAAACGTAGCACAATGAGTGATATTTCTGTCGATGATCCAGACACTGATCCAGACTACATCTCTGAACTGTTGGCAGGTAGTTCTAGAACGAGACGTAAACGTGCAAACTCTGACGTATATGTAGGACATATAGCACCACACATTGAAGGCAGTAATATGAGTGTCACTATGCCTAATGATGATGCTTCAGAAATGGAGAGTAATGATTCGACCGGTTCAAATCCGGGGGCTAGGGCGAAGCAACCACGTACACGTGTAAGGAATACAGAAAATTGGAAGAGGGCACAAAACAAGAAAAAGAGACTACCTGATCGAGAGTACAAAACGAGAGTAGGTAGAACAGTTCAAGTAAAGTTTTTAGTGATAAACTTTGTAATTGTGCAAGAGGGTGCAGTGCAAAAATATCCGCAAGTGATAGAGAAAACGTATTCAAATCATTCCACAGCGTACCTGATCATTCTCAGAAAAACATATTTCTTCGTGGCTGTTTAACATCAAGTAGTATAAGCAGACATCGACTCACCAATAACTCAAAAGGTCCGATAAACTACAGCTTTTCATTTACGCATCAGAAGCGATGAGGTGCAGGTATGTAAGAAATAATTTAGGGAAACCTTCGAAGTGTCTGATGGAAAGATTTACAGCTGCACTGTTAAAGATGATGTCAGTCTTGTTTTAGACGCAAGAGGTAATTCTACTCCAGGCAATAAGGTTGATGCAACTGATGTGGTAAACCATATAAAGTCATTTCCAGCCTACTCTAGCCATTATACCAGAGCACACAATCCAAACAGGAAATAATTGAACTCCGATTTAACTGCCAAGAAAATGTATGTCATGTATTATCATGTCTTCGCGTCTCACTTTAATTGGCATTTTAAGCCCCCTATGAAAGACACTTGCCAGGTTTGTGTTGGCTTACTGACTAAACTTTTAAATGAAAGTCAAGAGGAAAAGGTAGGAATTAAACCGTAAAGGGAACTACGCCATAGAAGAGCAAAAATAGTATGGGAAAGCTTAAAAGACGACAAGCAAAAGTGCTCTGATCATTACTATGTGCTGACTTTTGATTTACAAAGAGCTCTTGAATTACCGAAACTATCAGCCTCAATTGCATACTATAAGAGAAACATGTATATTGACGATATGGGTATTCATGTAATTAATAATAATAAATCATACACGTATGTCTAGCCGAAAACTGAAGGCTCAAGGGGATCGCAAGAAACTGCTGTCTGCCTAAAGAAACACATAACTTGCCACGCTGGTAACGTTAAACATATTTTTACGTAATCAGACAGACGGGGTGGACAAAATAGTAACATCAAAATAGTACTTACCTTAATGAAATTCCTGCAAAACAAAGATATAAGATTAGAAAGCATGTGCTTAGAGTACTTAGTTTCGGGTCACAGCTGCTTGCCAAATGATTCAGATTTTTAATTCATAGAAAAACGAGCAAAAACATCCAGCAACATCTTTTCACCACGGGATTGGTGCAATGTTATCCTTGAGTGGAGGAAGAAAAATAAGTATTTCTTGACTGAAATGAGCCGCGAAGACTTCTTTACAACAAAAGCCTTGGAAGACACCATCACAAATAGGAAGAAGACTGGCGATGGAGAACCTGTTAATTTGTTACAAATGAGATGGATCAGGCGTGACAAACAAAATCCCTTTGCCATTAAGTTCAAAATTATGTTTTTCCCTGAAATATCGTTCACAGAACTCAACATTCAGAAGAAAAATTAAGGTTTTTCTGGTCGTCCCCCAACCAGCCTTGAGAATATTCCTCAAGAACTCATGTATCCCACAACAAGGCCCATTACAATGGCGAAAAAAAGGACATGATGGATTTATTGAAATACATTTCCCCTGAGCACCACATATATTACAAGGGTTTCAAAACTGAGAGAGGAATTTCAGAATCTCAGCTAGCCATGATGGTCACTCGTATAGTTACTCTGAATAGACTATGAATGGACTGAATTTCCGTACAAAATGTATCGTAATTAGTGATCTTTTGTAAAACAAAAATGTTGTCACGCTGTTAAATGTCTGCTTTAAAACAACAATTAATATTAGACACAACGTAAATTTGCTTTATTTTCAATTCATGGATTTGTGCATAAAACATTCAGATTATTTCTGAATACTTTTCAGTTGCTAATTTGATTAACTCCATGTAAAATTAAGAATTTATTTTGTATTATTTTTAAAAATATAATAGTTAGTTTAAAAATAAGTTAATAAAACACACTGGTGTGTAAGACAAAATAGAAAATTATGAAAGGACGAAAATAATATCACTGGAATTTTTAATTGGCAAATATCTTTATCGCATCAAACTGTACATTTACTGCCAATTGAGTTAGTCGGCATAGCTTCTGAACGCTTCAAATTTCGGTTTTGTATAGGTTGTTCGAGGTAAACTGAGCACTTTTGAAAGCTCTGCTTACGATCTACTTGTATTCGCATTGTGTATTATTCCGCCTTATGAAAAATTAACTTTGCTATTGGCCTCGTCACTTTATTCATGCGCCGGGCAAGGAAAGCTATGAAATTATTAGAAAAGTAACTATTTCACAAATCTGCTAACTCTTACACTTGGATGCATTAAACACAGAAAGTGAAATAAATCATTTAAGTTATCTCAAATGTTTACCTACAACTTTTAATTCGACATTTAAAAAAGGTACTATTTTCCTACATATTTACCAACTTTACTGAACACTTGCCACTCAGTGCGCTGGTTAAAATATATGCAGGTAGGAGCAGTTACGATTTTCTAAGGTTGAATTTAAAAATGCTCATTTTATCGTGAACAGCCTTAGTAGAATATTCACGGTAAATGAATCACATTTGAAAGCCCTCTCGCTTAGAATAATAGTCATTAAATATGTATGCTGTTTTAGCGTTAGACGTTAACTTCCGAATGCGTTGGAATATACACAGTGTCTTTATTACTTACATGGCAAAAATTATTTAAAAGTTGGTAAAATGATAAACAATGACTGAAAGGAAAAAATAAACCGGGGCTTCAAAAGTGCTCAGTTGACAGTGAACAGCTTCTGCAAAAATCTGCACGAATAGTACAATCCTCGTAAAATAATTGTGGCCGATATTATGAGGCGTACCTTGTACACAATTAAAGAAAGTGACTCAAGTGACGAGAGGCAGGTGAATATTAACACCCACTCGTTTGCAAAGGATTCTAGAATAAAAATATTTATGTAGATATGGAAATCGTTTAGTCCTACAGTGCACAGAATATATATATATATATATATATATATATATATATATATGATACAACAATCCGATCACTTCCCTTCGACACTTTATTTTCCTTCGTATAATTAACAAGGGGGAATGGGGCCTTTTATTAATTTTTAAGCATTTTGTTAGTTCCGCTCTTTCGTCTTGTCACAGAAGACGCGTTTTTTGTTTTAATTAGTTGCTTCTGTTTTCGTTTTCATATGCTTCAAATAGAAACTGATTGTGATAGTAGTGCATTCATACTACTTACGGTTCCAATGTGTCGTCTGATCGAATCCGCGCGCGGAAAACAGGGCGGGCAATGCCGTCGTAGCGGCGGATTTTTTTTCCGGAGTGCTTCAATTTCCTCCATAATTGCGTTCGAGTCCTGCTCCATCTTCACCTCGTTCCAGGCTCACTAGTGCTAGAAATAAATAGCTGTCGAGTGTCACCCAAATGTTTGTCTCCCCTTATCAACACATGGAAACTGGCAATTATAGGCTATTGAGGGTAAAGTGAGCACTTCTGAAATGATACTTAGAAAAAAATCACTGCTTCTACCTGCATCAATTTTAACGGGCGCACTGAGTGGCATGTGCCCAGTAAAGTTAGTAACGATGGAGGGAAAGTAGTTCCATGCCTTAACGTTGAATTAAAAGTGTTGGGTAATTATTTGAAACAACTTCAATTATATATTTTGTTTTCTGTTTTTTAATGCAAATAATGGTAAGAATTAGCCAGATTTATAGAATATTGTTTCTTTAATAATTACGTTTCATAGACCGACGCATGACCAGCGTGATCAAAGTGATGAGGCCAGTGGCAGTGTTAATTTTACGTAAGGCGGAAGAACACGCAAAGTGCATACAAATAGATCCTACGCAGGTCTTTCAAAAGTTCTCAGTTTACCGCGAACAGCCTATAGGTCCGTGGCAATGCAACCTACATTTGGCGGGAAAATGCACAGGAAAATCTGGGAGTGGCTCTGTCGGGGACACGGCCGTGAGTTTCACTTGGATACGCGATGTTATGATGTAACCAGGCCTTAGGTGGACGGCCTGCCTGATCACACCTTTAAACATTAAACCATGATGCGAGAGGGATTGCAACAACTCATTGCGAAAAAGCCACGTGCAGAAACCCCCTCCACCGGCCAGCAATCGGGGCCCAGTATGTCAAACAACACGCCGATATAGGCCAGCGTCACCCTGGGCGCGGCGTCTTTCCTCATCAAGCCAACGCCAAGAGAAGACTACAGAGATGGGTATGTGCGTCCGTCGATAACCGCCTACAACAAACAGCATCCGGAACCATGATTATGATGGGGATATTACAGTGTTCACGGTAAAATAAGCGCTTTTAAAAACCCTGCTTAAGATCTATTTGTATGTACGTTTTGTATTCTTCCACCTCATGTAAAATTGACATTGTCATGAGCCTCATCACATAGTCGATTAACGGTTACTTACAATTTGCTAAAGCCTTCTTAAATGTATACGTTTAAGTTATTTATCTCCCTCATATAATCCATTCGCGGTTTCTTTACAATTTTTAAACCAAACTTTTCAAAACCACACCATGAATGATATGTTCGATTTTTTTTCCCCAAATTCATCATATACCACAAGCTTTTACACTTGTGTTTACACAAAAAGTACTTTTTTTTTTTTTGTTGTTTTATATATGATCTGAATTATACATATTTTCTTCATTAATAACTAATGGAAGTAACGGCAGTGACAAAAAAGTTATGTTGGTAACGTCCAGTAAAAAATAGTTCTTATGCAAAATATTACTACACGGAAAGCGCTTGAACGCGGTGAGCCGGTCCTTTGATGTATTTTTCTAAGCTTTGTTTATATGAAATGCTGGAAGTAGAACTTTCGCATGGCTTCAGAAAAGTTGGATAGACCGCAAATGGAGTATACAAAGGAAGCATAACTACGCCAGAAAGATACACCAAAGGGAAAACGCGCCGCATTTTTAAGCACTCAGTTTAATAATATATTGCTTGATAACTATTTCTTAGTACTGTAGGCACTAAGAACACGCCTATTTGGTATGGTTAAAAAATAATAATTATAAAGGAAATATAAATATTTATAGACGAAATATAAGTCAGATTCAAATAGAAAAAAAAATTAATTTTATTTTAGAAGTATAAAACGCTTGTGATAAATGGCATATTTAGGAGATAAAGAGACACCACATACATGGAATTAACTTTATAGGTTTGATTCAAAAAGTGTGACTTTACTGCGAAGAGAATTAAACAACATATTTTCCGTCTTGGTGCTCACTTTTCTGTCTGATTTTAAAGACGTATTCACGGCAAAATGAATTAAGTGTGGGCCTTCAGGAACTTGCTCACGTGGTCGGCGATCGGTGGCAGTAATGGCAGCGGCACTGGGAAGGCCCCGGAAACTACAGGCATGAACATTTTTTTGCGGTCGACACGTCGAACTACGACTTTTCATTTGGCCGGCCGCCGGCGGCTGTATTAATTTGACTGCGATCAATATCGAGCGGTGCGAAATGGGATGACTCCGGCGTGTGGTGCGACAACGACTCAAGCGACACTGTACGTTCGGGGAACCCCCAACAGAATCACGGGAGCAAAGGAGAGGAGCGCGATCTGATCTGGAATTGGCAAGTCAGAGGTGTTCTCTGACAGGAGTTGATGAAAATCGCTCCTGGCCCAATTGCCACTGTCGCTGCAAAGGCGAGTGTGGCAAATATAGGCTGTTCACTGTAAAGTGAGCACTTTTGAGGCCCTAGTTAGTTTTTTCCCTTCAGCCATTTCTTATCCTTTAACCACATTTTAAAAATAAATATTGCCATATTAATAATAAACAAAGTGTATATATTCCACGACACTCAGATGTCTACATAGGTCATGGGTTTAAATAAATTATATTTATTGACTATTATTCCAAATGAGAGAGCTTTCAAAAGTTCTCACTTTTCCGTAAATAACATGTAAAAGCATACACTCATAATATAATAAATAAAATAAAACTAACTTGCAAAAGAAAACCGTGATATGGAGAAGAGGCTACCTATACGCATTTCTCTATTATATCATTATCAAACATTCAATTCATAGCGCGGATAGTAATCTCAATGGTGATTAATATCAATGAAAGGGCATAAATGGCCCTGAGATGACATGTGAAAGAACATTCAACTATGTTACATAAGATCATAAACCCCATAATAGCTCATTGCTGGAGACGGGAAACATACAATGTGGTATGTTGTAATGTGAGTACGGGAGTTTATGCGTCGGCAACTGAACGCTGATAATGCAAGAAACGAGAGTTCGTTACAGCAATTAACAAGTACATAATTTAGCTTCCTGTCTGTCAAGACACTAATTTATCTTAGGTTAACCTCACTATAGAATACCACTGACCAAGTCAATGATTTTTTCCTTCTCCAACAACACTATGTTGTGCGTATTCGAATCACAGTAAACATTTTTATTCCTCGATACCTCGTTCTTGTCATTTACAGTTCTCACAACACGAAAATACCGCACTTAGCTTTTCACCAGACCTTAACGCTAAGGTACGCAAAATTTTCTGTTTTGATCATTTCCGCCCAGTAATGACTGAAGAATTTCGATAAGAACTTTCAAAGCCGCGGGTTTAAAAAAAAACGCTGTTACGTTTGTTTACATTTGGTTTTACAAAAAAAACCTGCATTTCTCCGAAAATTATATATATATATATATATATATATATATATATATATATATATATATATATATAAATATATATATATATAGTCCATTCCCGATTGGAAGCGACGTATGAAAACCAACCTATGAAAAAACACTCTAGGTAAAACATACCGACCTGTATTTCACAAATATATAACACTGTGCACTGTGGTTAACTTTAGAGTACTGTATTATTGAATAAATGAAACTTTACTTTAATATATTCTATAAATTGTAATATTTATTTCTTTTTAAATATGAATTAACAACAGCGAGAGCAGCGACGTGTTGGCAACGGCCGGTAGGAAATAGTTCACGGTAAAAATATTATTTTAACCTAGTTTTTTAGTATATTATTTGTAAATTAAACGGTGCCTATTTAAATATTTAGGTAGCTCCGATGACAAAATATCTCATTTTTACAGTTTAAAATATCAGCGGAAAATATTGTAAGTAGGCCGCAATGGTACAGTGTTGTTTTATCGAGCGAGAGCAACTTTGAAGCAACTGTCTGCTGAGCGAGCTTTCTCTATCTCTCTCTCTCTCTCTCTCTCTCTCTCTCTCTCTCTCTCTCTCTCTCTCTCTCTCTCTCTCTCTCTCTCTCTCTCCCCCTGTCTTTGTCTCTTTCACTCGGGAAGTTTCACTTCCCTAGTACGTGAAACATTTTACATGTTTTCAATTGTAGACTATTTCATACTTATTTAAGCAAATAATGATTTTTGAATTTGTTATTTACTATTGAAAAGAGATTTCAATGTTTGAATACTTATTTAAATATATTTAGATATGATGGCGGGGTAGAAACAAAGTGAAGTTGGCTGAAAGTTACGCTGGATCTGTGTGTGCGTGATTTCAAATGCTTGATGTGAACTATTTATAACTTGTAAATGTGAACAGTTTTATGACAAAATTATTATTTACATCTACGCCTATTTATTTATCACAAAGTTGTACCTTTGCTCTGGATGTTTGAAACACAGTCGCGTGACGTGATTTATCACCAATCCCAACAAAATAACCAAGCCCAGCCCCAATAAATTTCAATAAACCTAATACACAGTAAGTAGCAATACATATGAACATGAGTAGAATAAAAGTTACGGTAGGCTTATTTGTGTGCATGTTCACCGCTATATTTAAAGTTTCTATAACAAAAAATGAACGACACGAGTTGCGTGCTTGATTCTAATGTCACTTTTTCGTTTGACTGTCTTTTCCTTCGTTATTCGAACTGAGGCCATCCTTATAAAGAAATATCCCAACACATATCAATAACAAAAAGTTAAATACTACAGTTCATTACCCCGCAGTTGTAACAGTGTTGAACACAGTCGCGGCAAAATATTAACGTGTATTACGTGTAATGTGTTATGTCGTGGAAAACAAATATGTTAATGTAATGTAACCGTAAGAACTATCGTTAATTCAGGCATTTTTAAAACGTTATAAAGCTGACCTAAATAATGTTATAGGCCTAAACTGTGAATATTCGTACGAAATGGTTTTTGAAATAGACCTAAGACAGAATTCTTTGAAAAGCTGTAAACAGTAAACAACACATTTGGCAGGTATAAAAGTAGACGTCATATTTCAGTGTTTATATTTAGGTGTAGCGAATGTATAAGAACACATGTACACACACAATGGCAAGTAAACATTGTTTTGACAGGTGCTACATGGCAGTCACACGGCAATGTTTGTTTACATTTGGCGGAAGGATACGATACGGGCCTGCAAGTATATATTTAGCAGAGCTCCGAGAAAGTTGCTTCCAATGGGGAATGGACTATACATATATACATTTTGCATTACCTGATTACATCACTCGCCTATCAAAGCAAATATTTAAGTAAAGAGTGCTCCGGTCTTCGTGTTTGCCACGTGATTGTGATAGTTCTGTGGGGAAAAAACCAGTTTAGTATTTCTACATAGAAATGGATTCTATGATGTCTGCATCTGTACTCTACCTCATAATTCCTCCACGTAAATAACGGCTCTCAATTAATAAATAAATGTCCTGCAAAATCGCTACCAATTTGCGGAGAGATTCCGGTTGTTTTATACGGAGAGTAAGGGTAAAACTTTTTCTAGCGCGGTTGTGAGACAAAAGTCTAGCGAGTCTCCCTTGCCGGCACTTTTGAAATATCATGAAGTGAATTTAATTTTGCACCTTGACATTCCGCGTTTCATAACCTTCCTTCCTTTTGCATTTGAATCGTATCCGGAGAGAATTTAATTAAATGGGTCCCGCCCTGTCATGAAAGCGATAGCCTTCGTGTAAGTTTTGTGGATTAATAAAACGGAAATGATCTCAGCGAAGCGAGAGATTTAAGTGTCGCGCGTATCCAACTAACGCTACGATTGCCTTTCTCTCTGCCGGCTTTACGAGAAGCCGTATTCGTATTTAAGTGCGTTGTTCCCAACGCGCCTCATACAGCAACACTAAACGCGTTTATTGAATGAAAGAAAAGCTAAATTGTGTTGAACTCCTATATCAATCATTAAATTTAAACAAAAAATCTACGTTTGAAAAAATTTAATACGAATTCCATTAAAAATTATTTTATCCACATACGAATACAAGTGTCCATTCCTCAAGTTGTGTCAAACGAATTTTCTGAAAGGCACCGACCGTAGACCAAGATTGGTAAAGATTGCTTATTTAGCATGACTGGTAATGCATTGCCATCGAAACCGTTTGAGTACACACACTTGCAAATACCCACCTATGTACCGACATACCTTTATGTGCGCGTGTGTTTATACATAACGTTTTCCTTAATGTGGACTCGTCAGCTATATTTCTTAATATCAGATGGAATTTGGTGCTTGGTTTGAGGGCTAGTGATGTAAAATCTGTTAATACGGAAAATCATTTCAGTGCAATGAGTCTTGACTGAACCTGCGACCCTTTAAATATGAGAATGAACCACATCTTTCGTTTGATTGCTAAACAAGCTTTGTAATTTTGTTGGCTGAAATCGTAACTTGTTTCTCTAGAATTCTCGACAAATACATTAACCTATCCGCCACATTTTTTTTTTTTTTTTGCCATTCATCCTAAACGTTGCTACCACCAAAAATTAAAATTTTTTAAACAGCTATTCAATTCACTAAGCGTTTAGACCAAGATTGTTTTCAAAACAGGCGTCTAGGCGTTGAGAAGTTTAGCAAGACGCGTTTCTCTTTACATGCGTTTAGCTTAAGAGGTTTCATCTACAAGCGGTTATCCAAACACACGTTTAGTCAACAAGCTATTATTCCACAATAACTATACCCATAATTAAAAATTTTCCTACAGGCATGTTGCATAAATCCATTTAACCTACCTTTCAATCTTTCCGATTTTAGGCTAAGCAATGACTTAACGTACATAAAACTGCATTAATGCCAAGAAACATATTTACTCCTGTATTTACTTCGTTTGTTGTGCTTTGCAGGATATTTTAGCAGAAAATACGATAGCCCGAATTATAAATAAATGTTTTTTTTTTCTTTACACTGCTCTGCAACATGTAGGACAGCAGTGGTAATTTGCGTGTGTTTGCGCGTGTATGGCCGTAGTTCAGCCACAAACTTCCATCATTAAAATTTAACTGTAGTTCACGTTCTGAGTTACGAACGGAGCTGTGTGGAGGAGTTGGAAGAATGGTTGCGGGCCTCAGGTAGGGTAAGAGCAGACTCAAACGTACCTGGGCTTAATGTTGCGGGAAAGCCAGGTGGGGAAAAAAAACTTACACGTGCTGCTAGTCCCGTTTCAGAAATGAAGTATGATAATTTTTGATGCAACAAAGCATAAGCAATACCTACAATAACTAATTCGGTAGCTGGTGTATTCAAAGTAAACAAAACAGTAGGTATAATTTAGCGAATACACATACAAAATATCAACACTAGTAAAAAGAAACAGATTGAAACTTAAATCTAGCCTGTAATGCATGTTTTATTGGTGAGAAACACATAAATATAAGGCGGCTCGCATCAAACCTTTTTACAAGGTTCATCCCACGCATAAAATTTCTGCATGTTCTCAGCGGCAGACTGTGAATTTTTTGGCACGTCGTGCGGATTTCAAGATCAGTGGTACAACAACACGGCTGTATAGCTGCTGATGTCTTCCCCCTTTTAAATACTATTATTATGGCCCGTATCGTGCTGCTCCCGCATTTTATAACATTCTAATCTCCTGTATGATGAGCAGTGCCTTATATATAATCACTCTTCTCACAAATTTGAACTACGGCAATGAGGGACAAATTATGAAAGGTTTTTATTTAGAGTTATGAAAAGGTCTCCTTGTGCATGAATTTGCAAAATGTAAAATCATGAAATTAATATAAATTGTTCCTTTTGATGTCGTTTGTTTTATTCGCTATACATTTCAATGAGTAAAACCATTGAATACAACAGTAGATTATACAATGCATAGTTTCGAATAAGTAATAGTTGACTTTTTCCCCAATAAAACGTATAGATACAATAAATTTAGTACTTATGCCAAAATAATTGGATACAAATCTATATAATTCTATAGAGGAATATAATAACAAACTACAATATAATTAATTTTAAAGGAATTTATTTAAATCTCCCATTGGCAAATTTTGCTAATTTTTTGTTCAGGATATAACCATTTTAGTATAGTTTTACGCTTGCTGCAATGCTTCGCTTCCTTTTTCCCATCCCGTTCGTCCAAACAAATCAGTGTGTCAGGAGTGAGGGACATCCTGAGGAGAGCGAGGAGATTTACAAAGGCTAGCTGCTATCTGTGCAATGATAAGCCTATCGGGACTCGTACGCTCCTGTCATTGAACGGATTGAATTTCTGAGATTATCTTTTAAAGAATGTTTTGGTTATCGTTCTTGCCTCTCTCAGCGGAACTCGGGGTGCGGGGAACCTTCTAGATCCATTCAGAAAAAACACTTATTAAGCTGCGTGAAGCCTCCAAGCTGACAGTGTAAGTATTTGAAGAACTGTGTGACCTTACCACCAAGTGTGCGTAGACAGAAAGCAACGAGCGGTGGCGTGGGTGACCAGCAGGAGTGAAGTCTGCGGACTGCGAGCATCTGTACAGTGAAGAGTGAGACTGACGGGGCAGGCTACTGAACTGGGTGCATGAGTGACAGTAACATGGAATGAAGGTAATAGACAGATAGCATATGTGTAAGTAATGAGTATGAATTAAAATACTGTATCCAATATTGAGACAGTAATAAGGACTTTAAGTAAAATTGAGATAGACATAAAATAGCATTCGTTGAGAATAACATGGGTAATAGTAAAAATAACGTAGTTTAATGTTGTAAATTTTTTTATACGCGAAAAATTAAGACTAAAATTTAGTTATTTTATTTTTATTATGACCTCCGTCGCTTACGGATTTGGATACTCCTCTCTGGCGTCTTCTAACAGTAGTATACAGATGTCGAAAAAATTAACTGTTGTATATTTAAGGCTTGTTTTTGCATCTATATTGATTTTGTGATTTATAAACACCCCCTCCCAATTTTTACAAAACTTTGCAATTCTTAGATCCAGCATGGAAATAGATTGTCAATAAACCTAACCCCATTAAAACGTATTAAGTAATACACATTCCGTACTTGATTTTAAGTTTTAGGAATTCGTGCACTGAGATATCGTTCCATAGCCCTTAAATTCGTAACAATGGCGCTAATGAACCAGATTTAAGAAATATCCAACCGGAAGCTGAAGATAAAAATTTGCTATAATGCCTTAAAAAACGACTATTTAGATAGTGAACTAAAATAATCTGAACATATAAAGAGAATTATTCTTTTCAATATAATAGGTAATGGAAATATTTTGTATTGATTAGCCAATAAGAAATTTTCTTGCAGACGTCTTATGCACACAGTTACCCTTTTTTCAAGTGTCTGCAGTGTTCAGTTTTAGCAGCAGTGAAAATCATCTGAATAGTAATGCCTGACATCAAAAAAAAGTTTTATTACAAAAAATATGAAAGTTATTTATTTCTGTTTTTCTTTTTCGAACAGCTTGTAAACGACGGTGTGATATTCTTGGTAGTTCTCCTTCGAGCGAGTTTAACTACATCTTCTGCATGCGTTTATGTGATTTTACAATTGTTTAATATTTGTTTTATAAATTTTTTAAAAATTTAAACAAACATTTAAAACCTATATTTTATGTGTTATAGCATGGGACAGGAGGTAAATTGTATTTAAGAAACAATTTCTGTTATGTTTATGAACTATGTAGATTGCTTTATTACCTACATTTTCTGTAAGCTGTCCTTCAAAAATACAGAATATTGCCTTTGTATGTACTTGTGAAAACACTTTCCAGGTTGAAAGATATGCAAATATAACAATAACTTCGGACGTCTTATGTATTGTACTGTAAGGAAAGATTTCTTGTAGTACATAGTATTATTCTAAAATAATTTTTGTCAACAATAAAATCAAACTTTGGTATGTCAGTTTACGAACAGAAGTAATTAAGAAAAATGTATGTATTAGTGGGACAAATTCACCACACAAAGCATATGCAGTGCAGCTCCCTAGCAGAAACGAGGCGATCTGTTTGGACGATGTGAGGCCTTCTTTTTCCCCATGGCTGGCACCTTGCAGTAAATGGGGGTGGAATGGTCAGTCACCCGATGGTCTTGCGAGAGGGGGGGGGGGGAAGAACAAGAGATGACAATGCTATATTGCCAGATGGTGCTTTTCTGTTCGTGGCAATTGCAAGTTAATCACCTATCTCAGTGTGATCTTTTGTAACCATTCGCTGATGTGTTCTGTTTTCAAAACATCTATCAGCACATGTTATAAGGTATCATCAACACTGCAGATGCAACAGTTGTGAACTTCAATTACCAATTCCATATCTTCTTAATAATTTCTGCTGCCTTCCTTCCAAGGTGTCTCCTAGCATCACCAGTGGCCAATAATAGCCTATCACATACATACCCGAAGGTCATGCATCCCGGCAGGAGACCTAGTGCCAACAATATTTGGAAGAGAACATTTAATAAAATCGGCCCTAAGAATAATCCCTGGGGATATCTCGTTGTCAGTTTATTTTGTAAACGCACTGTTTTCGCAGTGTACACACTCACTCTGTCTGCGAAATGTCCAAGATGACTCTGTAGAGGTTCGCAGGGCACGTATTCTCTTGAGCTGATACGTTACTCCCAGCCACCAGGCATTATCAAATGCTCCTGCAATATCAAGGAAAACTCCAGTTATGTACTTCGTTATGCTGTTTCTTACAAAGTCCATAACATCATGCAGTACGAAGTCAGTGTCCATGCCTTTTCTAAATCCATACAGTTTTTAGTGGAGTGTTCCCTCAGATTCCAATGCGATCAGGAGTCTTCTTTTTATCAATTATATAGTATATTTTGCCCAGTACTGGAAACAACATAAGAGGGCCGTACAATCTTGTATCTTCTGGATCTTTTCTGCTCCCTTATACAAAATCATCAGACACCCTTTTTTCCACGGGCAAGGAACCATGCCAGACCTGAAACAGTATATTTCCAACTTTAACATTACATCATTAATCCTTGAATAACTTCTCTTGATAATCTCAGCTCCTAATCCATCATGGCCTAGAGCTTAGCCACTCTTCATTTTATACACAACAGTAGTTAGCTCTCCCATGTTAAATACCGGTGCATTAATTTATTCTGGGATATCATACATTAGCTGTCTCACACTGATGTGCTCTTCCCCTTCAATTTCCTCGGAGTCATCTGACAGGAGAGTGTGCACAAAATTTCCACAGATCTTCTAATGTCATTACAAACTTTAGCATTAACTTTCACACCTTGTGAAGAAGTATCTTTCTTGACTTTATTTAAGTCTACCTAGTAGAACTTCCCAAAAATATCCTTATTCGCAGCCTTATTCACATAATTTTCCCATGACTTCATTGTCTTCGACCGCACCGTTTTAAAATGTGCTTGCTCTATACTATTATGAACATACGGTTTCTGAAACAAGAATATGCCCGATTTTTGCTCCATTACAATCCTGTTAAGCTCAACAGTGACCACTTATTACCTCTGCATGTTCAACTTGCCACATCTAATTATATTGCAATATATAATACATATAGCTAATTTCCATCTACAGGGCTTTTTGGTAAGTCGTGAAAACCTTTATATCCACTCAGCGATCTTGCACCAGACTCTTTACATAGCAGTTAACACCTATAATATTAAATTTTTTATCTGCTTTTTAGGGCATTTGTCAAAATCTCGGCTCTTCATGGCACAGCAAGAACAGGTGGACTCTGTCTCTTTACATATCTTGTCTATGTGTACCTACAGTTTACAATTATAACATCGAGACGCAGAAATTTAGATTCGTACCATGCATCTTTCATAGCCAACATAGACCCTTTTTTTCCAACTATAACTTTCCTTATATAAGGGTCATATTAAAATAGCACATCGAACCCATCAGCTTCCCTTCAGCCAGTTGTGTGACTTAACGTCGTATTTCTCTTAAACCTGTCTACAGACATTCCACCACCAGATTGAACATTCTCTCTGTATAAGGTTTCAGCCAATTCCGTAGTGTCCTCAGACCACGGTATATCATAAACGCGATCTTTGAACCTCTCTTTCTTGGTCCCTATAATTTGAGGCTCAACTTCTTGATATTAGTCTGATTTTTCAATCTCTCGAGAGTTTCCACGTTTCCAGCTTCTACGAGGACCCCTTAATTTCTGATTCCCTTGATATTCTTAATTTGAAGGCCTCCTCGCCTGCCTTGGGATCAAAGGTTTTCTTCACTTTGTCCTTAGGTCATGCCTTCTTTCTCTGGTTAATGGGGCAGCTTGTGCGCGCTATCGTTAATCAGCTGCAACAAACATCATAAAAGAATCTCGAGTAGTTCAAGATTCTTCACGCATCAGTAAGCGCCACTGACGTAGGGGCAGATCTGCACAGAAAATTGAGAGTAGAAATGTGTTTTGTAAGTTAATTAAAACAATGGAATTAAATGTGTTAACTAACATCCTAGTGCACTCATAAAAGCTTGTATGGAATGTTCTCTAGTGTTCTTAGTTCTGTAATTAATTTCAGTTTACCGGTAATCTTTTCCGCCAGCATAATATCCTAAACTTCTTTGGTCACCGTCTTGAGGCAAACTGGTACTACATGAGTCTCGAAATTGCAGCTTCTACATAGAGAGCACTTGATCAGTGCTAACGATGCCCTAAACTGAATCGCACGCAGAACACTGTCTAAAGACGTCGAGTGAGGCCATATCCTCCGGTGACCCAGGAATCGCGAAGTGTCCCCAATTACAGTGGCGGGCGCTGCTGAGTCGCGGCGAATTTTTCAAGTTTCCTCAACCTCCACCCCGCTGCTTGGCTCGAGTGTGCCGCGTCATCGATCCCGAGATTGCCTCGAACAACGCCAAAGATATTTTGGATATCGCCGAGGCCTCCTATCTTTGCACAACAGAAATAACAACGAAGCCAACAAGAAAGGAATTCCCACATTTTTCCAAAGGCCCACTGTCCAAGAACAATAATATTTTAGTTACTTTAGTACAAGTGCGGGTTTTGTTATATTATGGCTATTTTTAAATTTTTTTTTTGTAGGGAAAGAACTATTTGAAATGGGCACGAATGCTACTTTAATAATATATTTCCCTTTAAATTATTTGTTCACAAACTGTGGTCTGCAGAACACTAATTGATCTTGGCTTGGTCCTAGGTGGTCCCCGAATCTTTCCAAAATGAATCTTTCTTCCAGCGACGCCAAACTCTTATATAAACAATTATCTTTTGACTGTAATATTGAGGATGATGACCATACATAAATCACTTAAGCTTGACTACACCGTAGACTTATTCTTCACTAGTGTCCACAAACAAATAATCGTCAGTAGGACAAAGTTAACAGTTAATGAGTAAAGTAAATCTGAAATTTTTAAAAGAAAACCTTTAGGATGATACCAATTAAAATTTTCGGGCAACTTATCAACGGCATGTTGATATTACAAGCATGCTCCTATAAAATTTCCAAATAGCTGGACGTCAATAGGAAAAATATGGTGTTTGTTTGATCTTGGGTACCTTTTTAGAATAGATGGGATGTGGAATATGTTTTCTGGGTTGATATGCATATATACACATACATACTTTCCCTATGAGTGATAATTTAGGTAAGAATACATTATAAACCTAAGGAAGAGAAAGTTGAACATATTACGCTTACTTTCATTAACAAAACAATCTTTGATCATTTAGTAATCGTCTCACGTAGCCTATTGTGATTCTATAATCATCGTCTGTACCATCTGCAGCAACTGTTGGCCACACAGTTAACTTATTGCATACATCAGTTCACTCCACAGGCAAATATGTAACACCATATATTTTCAAGACTTCGAACTTTCGAGGGTACTCTTCGAGATGAATATGCAGGAATGATTAGTAAAATGACAACTAATTTCTTTTCTAATACAAAATTTTTAAACCATAACACTTTACCAGTCTCCCACATCCACAATACCGTTAATCCCCGAAGAGGCTTTAAAGTAACGGTATTTTGAGACATTTTAGGCCTCTCCTAACTCACGTACATGTTGCCTAGTTTCCAGTGACGTTACACAATATTTTTTAATGCAATGGCCATCAACATTTCAAATCTACGATTAGTATCTTTGTTGCTCAACAAGCAGAGTGACAGTTTTGGATGTCTTGCTGAATTGGTTACAGATATGATCACAGATCTCCTTCACTGTATATATGAGGTCACTTATTCTAACAGGGCACCTTACGAGACTGAACTTCATCGCCACTCTCACAATGGCGGAATGAGTGTCCTCGTATTGTAGAACACTGTCTCGCAGTTTGAAATCTACCAGTTTCAACGCATGCAAAACAGAATCCAACAATTATGTGAATTTTTCTCTTTGCTGGACAGTTGTCTGCTAACATATGGATTGTTCTAGCTGGAGGAGGGACGTTCCGGTTGGTATAGTCCAGTAATATTTCTTAATGTGAAACCCTTAAACATCCTGTAGCAGATAAATAGCAATTCAGAAGCACGTTGATATCTTCTAGTGCTACAAACTAATATAATGACTGATAGTCATAAGTTTCATAAGCATAAAATAACTTTGTTTCGCTAACCTGCAGGGTGATTGACTACAGTTGACTAACGATAACTTTGGCCTTTTCTGAAGCCCTGCCAAATTTCTACTTTTGGTTACTAATTTCGTATCCTTCCGCTACATGTAAACATAAACACTGCCATGTGATTTCTACTATTATAACTTTCAAATGCGTTGGTTGCTGTTTACAGCTGTTCAAAGAATTATGTCATATTGCAGAAACCATTTCCTACGAATGTTCACAATGTAGGCCTGTAACAATATTTAGGTCAGTTTTATAACTATTGATTACACACGATATAGCACGTTACACATAATACACATTAATGTTTTGCTACGACGGTGTTTGTTACTACAGTGGCGTAAACAACAGTAGTATTTAACCTGTTGTTATTAATATGTGTTTGGAATAAAAATTAAAACGAAGGGACAACCAGTTCAACGAAACGACGCTGTAAATTCAAGTACGCAACTTGTGTAGCTTATTTATTGTACATCGACAAACGTAAAAGATAGAGGTGAACACACAAACAAATAGGCACACCGTACCATTTATTCTGCTAATAGTTACATGCATTGGTACTTACTGGTTTTTAGATGTATTTTATTATTTATTTAATTTTATCTGGGCGGGTTTAGTATTTCGTTGGGATTGTTGCAGACATTAAAATCACAGAAACGTAACCTCTTTACACAACTGTTTTCCAAACACCTAGCGCAAAGGTACAACGTTGTAATAAACAGACGTGAAGGTAAAAAATCAATTTCATCATAACATCAGTTCATGGTTAAAACGTATAAATTTTGCACATATTTGAAATCAACACACACACCTGTCCTGCGTAACGATTACAACGCAGCCACCACGCCCTTTCATAAGCAACTATCACAACAGATTTCACTCTGCCGTGGAAACACATATTTATCACAACATTGTAACTTCCGTAGGATGTTTCAAAAATACGAGTACGAACTTGACGCTTCAGTGAGAAACACGCCGTGTCATTGTATGTCGCCCGCCGCCGCCATATAAGGAACACTTTCCACATCACGTCTGCCAACCTGCTGGATTTGTTGTCGTCGCGCAACGAGCTGTATTGCGCCATCGGATCTAAAATATATCGTTGCATCTAAATAACATATAATATGTATATAAACAATAAAATCTCGTTTCAGTTGTAAATTACAATCTCAGACATCATTACTATTACTGTAATTAGTATGAGATGTGCTGAAATTATAAATAACAAAATGTATACCTTTCCTACACAGGTGGTACGATCTTCCCGAGAGAGAGAAGAGAGAACGAGAGAGACACGCTCTGGTTCGTTTATTGAACCTTTATTCCGGACGGAAAAATAAAACACCAGTCTACACACGGGAATTTGCGCGGATATTTTTAACTGCAGCAATTAAATGTGTTTCCGTCATTGCTACCTAACAATACAAATATATAAATTGGCAAGGTTTAACTTACAAATAGTATACATAAAACGAGGTTAAAAAGTATTGTTACTGTGAACTATTCCTTACCAGCCATTGCCAACACGTCGCTGCTTTCGCTGTTGTTATTTCGTATTTCAAACGAAATAAATATTGCATGTTATATAAGATACTAAGGTAAAGTTTCATTTGTTCAATAATACAGTACTCTAAAGTTAATAACAGTGTTAAGTATTTGTGGAATACAAGTTATTGGAAAAACAGGTTGACATAATACGCCTAGGGTGATTTTTCAAACGTTCGATTCCAAAAGGCCGAAGAAAGCGTGAATGGACTATAGTTCGAGCTTGTTACTTTATCTCGCCATGACCAATGTATTCATGCCCTATAATTCTAACTTTCTTAAAAATAGTTAGTTAAAAATTGCCTTGATACATTATCCTTTCGTCTGCATTTTTTTTAGTTATACCTAATACCCTTTCAACTCATTTTAAATACGCTATTAAATATTATTATATTACATCGCCACTCTTTAGAACAAACTACAGTATTCTTCACAACTACGAACATCACGTAGCTTCATGTTATCAGCTGTTTTATAAACAGTTTTAATACTGCTGGTCTGACATGGCTACCAACAGCGTAGTGTCAATCTTTGTCTTGCATGGCTACCAAAGGTGTAGCGTAAAGTGTTACTCTTGCACAATGTTTAGTCCCTTTCTTACACAGAATCACGACACTTGCTATATACAATAACACTGATTCTGTATGCAGCTGTCAATATATTTGCATTTGTATACTCTTAAATAATTCTTTCATTGTAAATTTAATCCAATAAGATATTGAACGTATATTGAAAATATAAATGTATTTAAATTATACGAATTTGACATCTTATACCTTGCCATTTCAACCAAGCCAATAGGAACTATTTAAAGAGCAAAATTTTATAGTAAGCAGAATGGGGAAAACTTAAAAATTAGGCCATGTAGTGTGTGTGTGTTCCCATTAGTTTGAAGGGATATTAGAGAGTATACAGAACGCAAATTTACTTTATGGATAATGACTTATGTGCAACTTTTTCCTAGAACAGCTCCAGCATAATAACTGGAGTGTGCGTGCATGAATATTGACTTGCTGTAATACGTGCTCGCCCACTTGAAAGCTTCCGTGCAGTGCTGCGACCTTGACTGCCTTTTCACTGTATTTAAAAACAAGTGCCATTTTACCTGGACGTTTTGGTGCTGTTTCCTCACCTTAGCGAATAAAAGTAGGCAGTACTTTCACGTTATCGCCTTCCGTAATTGTATATAACGAATATTGCGTCAATTTCGTCTGAAATTTATAATTAAAATCATTTAAAAACCGAAGAAACGAATATGCGTAGTTCCAATTGCTGACATACCACAAAAAAAATTTGCTCTCCTTAATAAGTTTTGCCCATTACACACTCTTAAATACTATTTACCTAGATTTTTAAAATGTTCTACATTTAAGTTATAATGAAATTTTCACATTATGTATTCTAAAAACTATAAAGATTAGCTTATAAATTCCTTTCAAAAGGAAAAATAAACAACCAAACCCAACCTCACGGCAAAAGTTTTGTATTGCACGGCAGCCACACATTTGACACCACCTCCAACCAGTGTGAAATACTGTGGATCCTAGAATAGTTACTGCTCCATGTGGCGTAGAATGTACATGCGAAAAAAAAAAAAAAAAAAATGACGTTTTGCAATTATCTGTGAATTTAAATGAACAAGCAAAGTCTAGGCACCAAACTGAAATTCAGATCTCACTGCTATAGTGATTCAAAACTTAACAGTTATTTAAGCCTACGAAATTGAAGTATTTCGCAGTACATTTCCATGGCCGGCTGCGCCACAAGCTGAGGGAATAGCTCGCATGAAAACAAGAAAACCGTGTGCAGCTGAAAAACAATTCAACGAACAGGGTGAGTTACCACATTTATATATATATATAAATGGGGGCTCCACAAAGGTATATATATATATATATATATATATATATATATATATATATATATATATATATATATATATATATATATATATATATATACCTTTGTGGAATATACCTTTGTGTGTATATATATATATATATATATATATATATATATATATACCTTTGTGGAGCCCCCAAGAAATATTGGAAAGAAATGTGTTATGAAGTACGTCGAAACTCGTCACAGTTGCCGTGACGTGTGCTGCGGGTCCAGACCTTGCACTAGCAGTAGTAGTTCCCACACCATGTCGGTTTGCCATAAGTAATGTGAACGCAAAAAAAAATGTATCAAAACAAAAAAATTTACGACTGAATAAGCTTCAGCAAAGTAAACAGTTTGAAGTTAATGCTGTAAAAATATCACTACAGCCATACTGGTAATAGGTAAATCAGTATGCTAGAATTGTTTCAACATGCATGTGCATAAAGAAGTACTTTACATAACCTTCTTCGTTTACACGTTACGTGCATTTTTCTAACAAACTTAACACTCGTAAATACTTGTCGCGCATGTTTTATTTATTTCAGTTTGTATTGTAATAAAATAATATGTAAATTTATCTTTAAACTATTTATTGTATTACTACCATTCAGCTTTCGCGATAAGTTAAGTAGAAAGGATCGGCGTTTTACTTCGATTGGCCTACCTTGAAAGGTAAATATGTTTTTCTCTAACAGTAGCGTTAGTGCGTTTTCAACTGACATAATGAAATTATTAAAAAAATAAACATATTATTTGACTGTTACACCTTTAAAAGAATTCATCGTCTCCTGAAATTGTGAACTGCGTCTTCATACAGCTTGTGTACCAGTGTACACAATATTCCATGCACGAATATCTTCCAAGGGCCGGGCTATAGAATACATTACATTTAATGACTTCACTGAAAATCCATCGATGATTTTTGTACGTAAAATTGCTTTATTTCTAATTGAGATTAACTTTTTTTCTGTCAATTTGGCATTGCTTTTACAAGTTTCTGTTTGGTGTATCTTGAATCGGATTCTTCAGGAGCATCATTTCACTATTATTGAAAAGGCGTCTCGCTTTTTTATTGTGAGTGTTGTTATTACGAAGGCGCCACACACACTATTGGCAGAGTAATTCAGTGTACCTCCGATATTGGAGATACAAATAGCGGAGCTAGAAAAGAAGAGGAAAATGAAAAACTATAGATACTGTTGCAGTCACGACTTTTAACGTGACATCAGCAGAAATAAGTCAAAATATTCGCGGTTCAGGGCAGAGCCGGGGTAGGAATATTTTGCACGTGATGAATCATTTTAATATAATGCCAAAATCTAGAACAACTTTGCATAATTTGCTACCTACAGTGCTGTAGTTAAGGTCAGTCAGTGGTTCATTAATACGGGTAAACTTATGGAAAGTAAATTTGTTTTAAGCATTTAATTTTAAGTGTCCATTTATCCATGAACCAGTTGTTCAAATTACAACTTTCTCACGGTGCTGAATAATTTTCGAAGCAACCAGTGAAGGAAAATTGACCTGTCCCTAACTGTACGCTGCTCAACGTAAGAACTGACAGGATGTCTTAAGCCTCTGTCACACTGTCAAATTTTTCCGTCAAACTACTTCCAATAAGTTACGTCAAATAAAGTCGGACAGTTTTGACGTCATTGAAACGTCATAAACGCAGCCATATTTGCCTGATAAAGTTGGATGGTTTCGGTTTTCTTCAAACATTTGACTATTTGATCGGTTCTAAAATTTATTTGCAGTTTGACAGTCTCTCAGCGAATCAGAATCATGCACGATAAATATGGACTTCAAGAAACTTTAAAATAATGAACAAATTCTGCAAACAAGTATGCTATGAAGTAAATTAATTTCTGTAGAAGCTTCCTGAGCATAAATGCTGCTTTGAGTGAATATTGCACGTAATAATTATTACGAACCGAGATGCATTGAATCTTACTGCCCAGGAAACATATCCGATAAATGGAATTTGAATGTAGTAAAGAAGCGAAAATAAATTACAACATTCTTGACGTATATTTATTCCTGTAATGGACTACATTAAAAAACAAAAGCAATATCTCATTATGAAAAATATTATTTAAATATTAATTGAAATTAGATTCTCCCAGTAAAAAAATGTGCCTGTGTAAAAATTTTTCAATTATATTCAGAATTATTTAATACAATTTGTTGAAGGCAAAAATTTGACAGTGTGCCAGGGGCTTTAGAGAAGCAATGCCGGAGAATTAAGAAAAGTAACTTACATATGCTAGTAATGGTAAAATAATAACTTTTTTAGTACCTGCTAAATTTTTCCTTTCAGTCAATCTCTAACTTTCCGCTACTTTTTAATATAAACATTACTATGTGAATAATAAACACAGTGTATACATTTCACCACTCTGAAAAGTAAACGTCTGATGTTGCAATAAAATAATTTATGTCTATTAGTTGTTAATGCACGTTGGGAGGGCCATAAAAGAATTCACTTTACCGTGACTAGCATATGGACGACTGTTTTGAACTTTTGAGTTCGGTATATTTTTACTAGTCATCTGGACAATCTAGACGTGAATCGCGTATATACAGCGCACTAAGTAAACCATTTCCGTTTTCCTATGCACTCTCGTTTACTGCCGTCCTGCGGTTCGCACCACTCTAGATAAGCTAAACTTAACGCACGTCATTTCTTGTCGGCTGGCTGTTGGCATATGGAATGCACAGTTGCCCGTGTCCCAATTAAACAGTCTTTTCTCTCCATGAAATGATTTACAGAGTGCGGTGCCCATTAAATAATCACGACATCGTTAGTTAATTTAGGTTATAAAATTGTTTACGCGCTGTAGAGATTTAGTGGCATAGTTGGACTAGAAACAAAAGGTCCTCCGTTTTCCTTCCGCGTAGCGGTGGCCTTCCCCTACCTCGCCATGGCAGGAGGGTTGGAAAACGGCCTCTCAACGTCCGAGCCCGTAATACACGAGCAAACGTGGAACTAGAGCATTTTATTTCACTCGCGTTCATAACGTACACGTGCCTAGATTTTGAAACATTATTTTTTTTCAATTGTTGTCAGCACAAAACGGTTTTTCTTATACGTATGTTGGTAGCAGAAGACTGAGCAAGTGACGTTAAACTTAATATCTTTATTCGCTGTTTGTGTCACCAATCGGGAGGTAAGCGTCTTTCAGACGAGCATAAAAATGTACAGACACCTGCAAGTTTATGTAGAAACCCAGTGATATTTTCGAACTCAGTTTATGGGTAAACTAACAAAAACAAAAGTGTCAAGTTGGTAATCTAGGACCAGTGAACCCAATAAAATAGAAAAATCCTTGCAAAAAAATTTAGCAAACAGATTCACGCCACTCATAAAAATTTTGCCACGACAAATGATAGACAAATATGAACATACACTGTAAAACTTGAAATAATGGTATACGGTTTTCTCGCCGTGTAAAAGTTAAGTATTTTTCTGCGCGCAGCCATGTAAAATCATCTACTTCAATTAACTTCTTGTGCCGTTTTCTTACATATAGGAATTGAAAAGTCAGAATGGATGTGCTGTTTACTTTTTACCCTCTGACAAATTCGTTTCGCCGTTGATTCAGAATTTCCTGTTGCTGCAGTTGTTGCTTCAAACACGTTGTACGTAAATTTGAACTACTTTATCTGTTCACTCAACTGCAATAAAAGTGTAGAAAGCATATTTATTTAGTTAGCGTTCGTCTTTAAGAGCGTTTAATTTTTACTACAGCAACACGGTTTCTATGCTCACGGCCATTAGAAAGAGAAGGCCTTTGTAGCCGAGCTTTCATTTAAGGAGTATTAAATTTATTTGTTAGGACCCAAAGTAATACTATTGATTAATAAATATTATTAACGTTAGAAATGCTGACTGGTGTAAGTTATACGTTAACACCGCTATGGGCATGCCTCTTACGTAGCGCGCAGTGTTTTCGTTGTGATTTTATAACTTCAGAAATTTAAGCGGTGGAGCTATAATATTACTGGACGCGACTGTGTAGAAAAGTCCAATCTGCTATAGCTTCCCATGTATCCGATTCGCATATTGTGAGATACCGCAGTCTGGAAACCCCCTTTTTTAAAGCTATTTTGGAGGTTGTGAAAATAATCTTTCCAGTGTATGTGCTGTCTTGAATGTATCGTTCAGTCATCGTCTGGAATGATTTTACTTTTAGTGGGCAATCTTACTGGGGCATGTTTACTACTTTCAACATAATACACATTTTTCAAATACGCTAAAGGCTGTTCACGATAAAGTGAGTACTTTGGAAATGAACCTTAGAAAAAAGTCACTGCCCCTTCCTGCATATGTTTTAACGGGCGCACTGTGTGACATGCGCCAAGTAAAGTTGGTAGCGATGGATGGAATGTAGTTCCGTATCTCAACGTCGAATAAAAAGTGTAAGCAACCATTCCTGATAACTTAAATTATTTATTTTTCCTTATATGTTTTTTTTATGCACCGAAGAGTAAAATTGAGCAGATTTTTTTAAACGTTTACTTTTATAATAATTTCACAGTTTCGCTTGACCGACGCATTAATAACGCGATGAGGCCCATGACAATGTTAATCTTACATAAGGCGGAAGAACACACAACATGCATACAAGTAGATCTTAAGCAGGGCTTCCAAAAGTGCTCATTTTACCGTGAATAGACTATACAACGGATTTCAAGAACCAGTTATATAGCCGCCTTAAAACACATTGTTATTGAGTTACGATTTATGAAGTTGTTTTGAAAATGTTGTAGTACAAAAACGTTTAAGTTAGTTAGCCATTTCTACTCAAATTATTATTTTTAAATGAACCTACAAATCTAACAAAATATTTTTTTTTGTCAAATAAAACTTAAAAGGAATTACTCTTAACTAAAAATAAATCTCTACAGTGTATGGTCGTAGCTACCAACATTTTGTGATAGTGTTGATAGACAGGTGATTGTTTTTAACTCTCCATAGCTGTAGACTCAGATTATACTCATAACCAACAATGTATTGTGATACTTTTCTCACCCCCAATTCATACTTTAAAACAATATGTTCGATAGTGAATTTAAAGAATAAACTGAACGAACTGTTAATCTGAAAATAGTGCAAAAGTTACAGTAAACAAGGAATTTCGGTTTTTATGTGAACTTTGTCTCGAGGGTCAGAATTGTTCATACTATCGTGACTCGAGCTACATAAGGGAATTGTATAAAAAGTGTTTTAAGTGTAACTTACATATTTGCGGCCAATTAAATTAATTTATATTAGGTTTTATACTCATAACAGTGAGGATCTGCGTGGTAGTAATAAAACCAAGCAAGTAACAAATTGACTTTATTATTTGACTAGCGCACTGAAACGAGGCGATATGCTTACATCAGTATTATTGTCCTATATGACGTGGTGATATAATAATGAGTCAAAAAATAAATGTATTGTGGCTAACAATGAAGCTTGTCCATAACAATCTATAAGTTGCTAATGAAAATAGTGTGTTTACAAAATAAAACCAGTCTCGCTTCCTTGAATGCAATATACGTATCTGGTCGACGTCATCATGCTGTAAGCAGTTAAGATTTCTGTTAACTGCAAAAGTAATTGCAACACTACTGTATCTGACCACAAAATAACTCATAACTATGTTACGAAGAAAGAGTCGACCACAAGAAAACAGAATATTAAAAAAATAACTTTTCCATGTTTAGCAGCTAATGTGTACAGCACAAACACAAACTCTAATCCCTCCTGGGCTTCAGAGCTTGTCGAAACAATGGATACACAAGTGAATTCGTCACTGGCTTCTATGCACCTAAATTCTAATAGGTAGTCGTGCTTTTCAACGGTCTTGTTTCATTATTGAAACTATAAATCTAGACGACTTTTGGGCCAATAGTTTTAATAGTTCTTACTGGAACTGTCAGCAATAAACTTGTTTCGTATAGTATAGAGAGAAAAATATAATCATACAATAAAGTGACGTACTAAATACAATCAGTCCCGAAGGTATATTACCCTACCACAAAAAAGACTATGGGTTATTAATTATTTGGAACTTTTCAAGGTTTTAGCAAGCATCTCTTGCCGATAGACAATTGCGCATTTTGACAATATACGTCCAAACAAATTATATACATCTTTACCAAAAGGGATGGTGCTGGTATTAAAAAGTTACATAATCACAGTCGATAAGTATCATAAGGATACAGCAGGGATAATTCAGCATCTGTGAAGCCTATGCTCAACTGATAGAACTCGGGGTAAGTTTTTTGTTCTGTAATACCACAAGACAACAAATACCACTTTGAAGGAGACGTCTTGAACTATTGGAAAAACTCCACACTGCCAAGTTTAAGTTCGGAAACAAATTGCAGCATAGCTTCATACATTTATTTCCTTTTTTCTCTCTCTCGTTATATTGCTGGATTCTCATCCTCGTTATTCCTAAGTGTACATTTTCCTCGGCACACAAAATGGCCAAGATAAAAATGGGCTCCATAGTAACCATTTTCATTACACACACGTCAGCTTTGTCTCGGTTAACTGAACATTTAGTAAATCAAGATTTTAGAAATATATTTTAACTGTATAGGCTATACCGACTGGCAACTACAGAAATGTTTGCAGCAATTTCATACAGGCCCTTAAATCTTTTGAAGACAAATAAAAACAGCAAATTATTTATTATTTTTAAAGTTTGGCCTTTAAATTATTTTTGTTTTGTACTCAGAGTAAGGTCTGCCGCAAAAGTAACGTGCGTCGTTCTCAAAATTTTTATTTGTTTCAATGCTCATTTTTCACCTGTGGAAATGCCAATTTTTTTAAAAGTACATGATTGACGGGGAGATTGGGCATAAAGAAAAAATTCCGCAGGAATTTTAAATGCGTAGTTCAAATAACAGTTGGCTAACAGCGGGGGTGCTTAAAACATTGCTCACGAGGCAAATATCGACCCACCTAGTTCTGCGCTGCCTGGATAAACTGATAATAAAGACATTAGGAAATTCTCAGCGTATTCGGCGCTAGTTTCCTTATCCGACGAAAGGCAGCGGCGTGATCGCTTCTGCATGCTTGTGACGTGTTTGCTCCTCTTATCACTGTATGAAAAAAAAAAAAAAAAAAAACAAGGTGCGATGGCGTATAGGCTGTTCACGGTAAACTGAGCACTTTTGAAAAACCTGCTTCACAGGTACTTGTTTGAGCATTGTGTATTTTTCCGCCGTATGTAAAATTAACATTGTCACGAGCCTGATCGCTTTATTCATGCGTCGGTAAAACGAAACTGAAATTATTATAAAAGTAAATGTTCTACAAATCTGTCAATTTCTTACACTTAGATGGCGTATAAAAACAGAAAGCAAAAGAAATAATTTCAGTTTTCGAAAATCTTTACTTAACACTTCTTATTCTACGTTAAGTTATGAAACTACTTCCTCTCCATCGTTACCAAATGTACTGACCACGTATCAATCAGTGCACCCGTTAAAATATATGCAGGTAGGAGCAGTGACATTTTTCAAAGGTTGATTTCAAAAGTGCTTACTTTATCGAGAACAGCCTTCGCTGCAGTTACTTCTCTACTCGCATAACGGCGCCACAGCAAAACGGAAGCGTTTGGAAGCTATTTTGTGTCAAAATGGAAACCGAAATCAAAAACGCTGTGAAATTTTACAGTGGCTCTTCCCTTTTTAAATTAATCTTTGTCTTCATTAATATCAGGTGATTTGAAAACTTTATAGAGAACCTACATACCTTGCCCGCTAAACCTAATTTATTGTACAAAGGAAATTATTCGTAGATCTGCGACTTAATTAAGCGTATGTGTCAACAGTGTCGACGAAACACAAATAACTAATTCAGTTAAATTTTCCTGTTGGACGATCGATTTTCTTCCCCTCGAAAATAAGTCGTCGCTTGATTCAATAATATTGTTTCTTCTTAGAATAAAATATGTTTCACTATCGAACGAATTATTGTATGTCAGAGACATATTTGTGGACTTGAACCATATCATTGTTTGGTACTATAAAACCAGTATTTAGTTGACACAAATAAATAGATATACACATCATATTATATATTTTCGCCACAGAAAATCTTAAAAACAATAATAAATAAGGGGTACAGTGTAAATAAATTTTCCTTTTAACCTAACATTGTAACAGAAAATTTCATTACATGTATATAAATTAAAGTAAAAAATTTAGTGTCATACAAATCGTATATCGCATTAAGGTTGTTTAAAGACTGATTTATGTTTAATTTAAACATTGACTATGACTAATTCATAATTTAACCCTTCAACAAGGAGTGATGGAGGGTGGAGGGGAGTGTTTATTTACTTCGTACACCTGTAACTCGTTTCTGAGATTATTTTACGTAATATAACGTACACTTGATTCGCCACGGAATTTTATTCGGGATTGAAACCGTATCCACGCTACGATGTCCAGATGTATACCCTACTTAGACTCCGTGTGAAGCTGGGCTATCTTGCGGTATATTGGACCTGACATAATATTGTGGGATGTCGCGACTAAGATACTGCAAAATGGGTTCCCGCAACGTTACGTCATGTTTTACTACGATTGCGATGTATTAGTGATATTGTCCATTCAGTCACCTCCAACTTTATGAAGCCCTGCTAAAGTTATACTTCCAGGATATTCCTCCGTCTCCTTAAAACAAAGTTTAGAAATCGACACCAGAGGGAGAACGCAACTCATTCGTGTGCACTCATAGAAATAGAATTTTGCATATGCTAAGAACTATTATTTAAATGCTGTTCAGGATAAAATAAGCACTTTTAAATTCAACCTCAGAAAAAAGTCACTATTGCTACCTGCATATATTTTAACGGACGAACTGAGTGGCATGCACCCAGCAAAGTTGGTAACGATGAATGGAAAGTAGTTCCATATCTTAACGTCCAATAAAAAGTGTCTGGTGACCATTTGTGATAACTGGAATTATTTATTTCTCTTTTTGTATTTTTCAATGCACCGAAGTGTAAAAAAGAGCAGATTTGCATAACAATTTCATCTGTAATAATTTCACAGTTACACTTGACTTACGCATAAATAAAGTGACGAGGTCCATGACAATTTTAATTCTGCAAAAGGCGGAAGAATACAAAATGAGCATACAAGTATATCTTAAGCAGGGCTCTCAAAAGTGCCCATTTTACCGCGAAGAGCTTGTCTAAGGCATTACCAACACACCCTTTTTCTCTCTGTTTTATTCACACTAGTCATAATTGAAAAATTGTAATTTATAGTTAAAATATAATTAAAGTTCAATTTAACCTATAATAAGGCACTTTGATTTAAACTTAAGTATTAAACGCTTGTGATATATGACATCCAGGAAGCAACCAAATATGTGGTGTGGTTTTTTCTGAGGTTTGATTAAAAAATGGCAAAGAAACCGCGAATAGGCTATATTGCTATATGGACAGTGGATATTTTACACTGGTGACAAGGGCTGTTTTAATATATTGACAATTTGGCGCTACATATCAATTTGTTAGGTGAGGGCTAAAACACTATTTAGAACATGGCGATATCTGTGACTATACTTTTGTAATTTGACATTAGTTTCCTCTTCGTTTTAGAAGGTGCTCAGGGAATAAGGGATCGATTATTGTCTTAGAAACTTTTGATTTCTCAATTGTTTGGTGGGTCTGTCTTAGGTACCGTCAGTGTCTTCAGCCCTTGTTCTTATCGATGCATGACATTGGTGTTTCATTATTTATGGGTGCTCTGTGATTTAATTCTTACAATTTTTCATACATACAAGCGTACGCTCGAGTTCTCTGGAACCAGGTCCTTCATGATCACATTGATTAATATCGAATATGAATTCAAGAAACTATATAGCCAGTGAAAATTGAGCCACTGATGATAATAAATGCAACTTGTTAATGTCTCTACGGAGTTTCACAAGTTCACCTGTAATTAATACGTATTGTTGTTTCAGCTTCTCCATGTATTTGATTGATAGTTATTTTTTCTAATTCTCAACTATGAGATACCAAATAATTTATGTTATTGTGACTCGTATGAAACCGAACCAAACGAATTAATCATATTTACATTAACATATGTCTGCATAAAATTAGTTTTATAATTATTGTATCAAGCGTATGCCAAGTTTTTACGAGTGAGGTCATTGAATCATTTTTCTTATGTATTGTGATGTAATGCGTGAACCACATACTACGGATCTTACCTGTGCTGGAGAATGACTGCTTCGGAGTTTATATGTAAATAATTAATAATTGCTTAATATTAGAATCAAGTGTTTCTAACGTATTAAGAATAGCGCTCGATTTAAGTTAATACATCAGTTAAGAATTTAAAATCATTTGCTCACCAATTATCATTTGAAATTAGGACGCGTGTGGTCGAGTACCCACAAAAAATGTTCCCTTAAAAAAAAATTGTCTGAATTACACGATTTACTCGATGGGATACAATTTTCAAACAGGTTGTGGCCTACGGTGCACGTACAAGCTTTCAGCCGCTATGCGGTTTATTCCTCCCCCATTGATTATTTACATCCCAAATGTCACGGTAGGTAAGTGAGTTACAAAGTTACGCCTTGGGTCTCCGGGCGAAATGAAACCAACCACAGACTCTCTTCGCATGTACGTTGACTGATCGGCCGGCGGTCTAAAACTATCTTCACGTTGAAGTAACTGCAAATGTGAGAATTAAAATGTAAACTTGTATACGTTATGAAATCTTTGCCAATTCACCATAAATATTGTATCTGTATTGAGTAAGATATATTTTTATTTACATTACATATCTGCTTTTATTAACAAGGCTGTAAAGTATTCATTTTCGTCATATAATTGTTGACGATTTTTGCCTGTAAATTTGTTCTGTTACATAACTGTTCCGCCCGAATTTTCACAATTTGAGCAAACACAAAATTAACTTTACGTTGTCTGCAGCAAATTTTTAAAATAAGGTTACGCTAAAAAAAATACTTGAATGGTATTGTTACTCCAAGTACTCGAAAGAAAAAGGATCTTCACTAGGAAAAGGCAGTGCGTAAAATCAAATAAAAAAAAACGGAAACAAATAAAACTTTAAACTCACAAGGTGGAAATGTAGTAACATGTAAGAAGACGAAAAAAGTGCCGGTGAAACATGAAACAAGCTGAAAAAGTACCGATTTTTAGAAATAATAAATAACTGCGTCTTAATGTCGTAAAATGCATTCTATGTACTCGGAATATTCGATCAATTAGTTGGTTATTTGCCTCAAAGATACGAGTTTAATATCACACAGCAGGTATGAATAAATTACGTCAATGACATCTCACACAAAGCAAATTTTCCTAAGTTACATTTCATCTTTACCGAACATTAATCCTCACATTGCTGCAAAATTGTAGGTTATATAACTTTCTGCAAGATTTGTCTGGCTCAGTAAAACATTTTGTTTGAAAAGTCATAATAAAATAAAGATAGGTGTGTCGACAAAATAATCTAAAACTTATTTAATTCTACTAATTTTTCATTTGTAGGAATTAAAACAAGATTTAGTGAGTACGTATTTTTTCTGAAATAAAATATTTGAAAACAACCACCGTATTCTTATTGAAAACCCAAATATTTCCGGTTTCTAATGCCATTTTCTTGGTATACTCTGATTTCTTGCAGCAATTGTTCTCTGTGAGTACATCTCGTCACCGACTATTCACGATAAAAAGAGCACTTCTGAAATCAATCTTAGAAAAAAGTCACCTCTACCTGCATATATTTCAACGGGCGCAATGAGTGACATGCGGCCGGTAGATTTGGTAATGATGGATGGAAAAGTAGTTCCATATCTTAACGTCAAATTAAAAGTGCTATGTAACCATCTTTAATAACTTATATTATTGCTTTTGCTTTCTGTTTCATGCATAAAAGTGTAAAAATTGACCAGATTTGTAACATATGTACTTTTATAATAATTCCAAATTTTCACTTGGCCGACGCACGAATAAAGTTATGAGGCCCATTTTAATGTTAATTTTACATAAGGCGGAAGATAACACGAAGTGCATTCAAGTAGATCTTAAGCAGGACTTTAAAAAGTGGTTATGTTACCGTGAGCAGCATATAATTGGATTATATCAGTAGTTATTTCTAAAGAATTTGTCAATCGTAAGGTTATTTCAATCAAACATTCAGTTTTCAATGAGACTTTGTTGACAAAGCTGTTTGAGGAAATTTTTCATTTGTTAACTAACAGAATCATTTCTGAGGAACTCCAATTTTTTTTTTTTGCCATTCAAATAGTTTTACTTGCGGCTAGAATTTTGTTTCGGCGTTTACAAACAATGTTTGTTGGCTCAAATGAAGGTTCCGCTCAGCGAAGGTGAGGTGCTTTATTTTCCATTTCTCCTGTAAGAAAAAATTACAGCACAGCAGATTCCCTGCTTTGCCGAGACCAACCCGCAGACGCGGCTGCCAAAATATTTGCATTGGAGGTCTTTATTGACAGAGAAACCTCAATAAAATGTCACAAGTTAAGTGTGCCAGAAAGAGGCAACGCCTTTCCGCAAATTATGTGATGGGGCCTTCTGTACGCCTGCCAGTCATAATACTGCAGCCCGCAGCACACGATTCAGACAACTGAAAGACTCTACACTTATCTCGTGCATCAGCCGGGCCTTTGGGGCTAGCGTAATGTTGATAGGTGACGCCACAAAGCCATTAAGGCTACGAAAAGAACGCTACAGCGAAAAGTAACATATTTATCCGCACTACTACACAATCGCAAAAAAAATATTAACTAGTCGGTTCTTTAGGCAGATACATAGTAATAGTGAAAAAGGAGAAAGACGCAAGCGAGTGATTTCTGCAGCACCGTTAAAATTAACGTAGTCAATATAATATCAGATTTTAGGCTCAATAAGTTTAAACCTGTTGCGAAAAAATTTCATATTTTTGTCACTTATATGGTAATGAAAATATCATTTGGGCATGATAAAAGATAAATAGACACTATCAGTAGGATAAGCATACAGAGGCAAGTCGTCTTAAATGAAATAAAAGAATGACTGGCTGCTAAAAATGGATACGTTTAGGATACGTCTGTGCTCATCAAAACGTTCTGGTTAAAAATATAAAACTGCAGCCCGCTAGGCCTTTTCTTGAAACTGATGAGTTCCTAGCAACGACACACCCTTGTTTACTTCAGTCTGGTAACGAAGGTGACAGTATTAGTTTACAAACTATTGGCTGAAAGTCGATTGAAAATGTTGCATAACTTCAACACATAAGATTGCAACGCGTTAATTACAAGTTAATAATATAATTTGACTGATTGTGTGTGGATTCACAATTTCCTGAAATTCTATGGAACCCGTTGTATTGATTGCTTAGAGAAAAATGGTTGGAAGAACTCACCAATATCAGCCCAACATCAAGTTTTGTTGGAAAAATAAATTTTCCTTTTCAAAAATGCAACGATTATTGTTATACATAATGTTCACAATGAAACGCTCCATTTTGGCTTGGTTCTCAGGAGAAAGAACGAATGGAGATATGAGCAATTTGTTGACCCACATGAGTAAGACATCACTTCAAGTTTTAAAGGGAAAAAACCCAGTGGACATCTATGTGAGCTCGTTTGGTGACAAGCAGGATGTCTTTTCTGTGCTTGATTTCCGCCCGGGTTCACCGCAGCGACATGCCTGAAGTAACGATAAGGATAGCTTCCACAATCATGTAACGGAGGTCTTGTAGGTCTCGCACTATCACGGCGCAAATTGTGTCCTTAAAGTCAGGCTTCACGATACACGGGCGTTTAGGGAATCAAAGACTAAATTCGGACAAAGATGTCTCAGGGCCAGTTGCACCAACGTCGCCCCCGATCGGAGATCGAATGATCCTAGTTCCGAACCAGAATCCAGTTTGATCTTTTCTCCAATGTAAAAGTGTTTCACCAACGAAATTTCTTGATTCTTGATCTCCGAACTGTCGATCTTGGAGAGATCGATATTATTTATGAGAAAAATTTTGCCATTGGTTCGTAATATATGACGTCATGGAAGTAGGCGAATTTTACCTAATATGTATAACTAGATGTGCGATCATTTATATGTTTTAAGTGAATTATTGTTGTAAGAATTTTACTGAATAATATTCAAGTACGTAAAATGTTGTTTTAATTTCCCAAGAAAACAATCGAACGGAGTTCTGTCTGTTGACGAATTTTCAAACTACGTTTGTGGACGAAGGCTACTGATCTCGGATCGAGATTACGAACCGCCAATTTCGGGGGTTCGAAATGAACATAATCTCGATCTCCAGTCCAGCTCTGAACTCGAATGGTGCAATATTTTTCAGTATCGATCTCAGATCGAGTTTCGAACCACGATGGAGCAACCCGCCCGCAGTTGTTTATTGAGGTAGTATTTTCAACTAAACATTTTTAGTTAGAGATTGAACTCATCTAGATATGTAAACCTTCCAGATTCTAATTTTTAATTACAAATGCAAGTTTTCATTATTTATAAAATTTTGACATTTTTAAATTAATTAAAAATTGCATTTAAAATTTAAAAACTAAAATTTTAATGGTTTACAAATGTAAATGTATTCATCTTAAATAAAAAAAAAACTAATTTAAAAATACTACCAGAAAAATATCTGAGAGATTTTTGTCCGAATTTAGCATTTGATTCCCCATACACCCATGCATGGTGAAGCCTGGCCTTAACACATAAAAAATTCAAAGGCGTGATGTTTGGGGAACGTAGAGGCCAATCCGTCGGTCCATCTCTTCCTATCCACCAGCTTGGTAAGTTGCATCCAGAGCTCGCCACACAATGATTGACCAGTGAGGTTCCTTTTCCAACAGGAATGTTAGAACATCGAGACCATACATGATAGGGGTCGCGGTAGCTCAATGGCTAGAGCGCTCGTCTCCCACCACGGCAAACTTGGTTCGATTACCGGTGGGGCCACTCCCGGATCTTTGCACTGAGAATCGTGCGGACGGCGCAGCTGGTAGGCGATTTTCTCAGGGATCTTGCGTTTCCCAGTCCCTGCATTCCGGCGCTGTTCCATAACTAGCTAGCTTCACCCTGATCAACTCTCAAGAGCCCGATGTTAAAAGCCTCCAAAACAACCACTTCACTCATCTCCATTCATGATATATTCATTGTTAACTGAAGAGATTTCAAATTCCGCAAAAGATTTGTTTCTCTTTTCAGAGAATTAGTGCATTATATATAACTTTTTCACTCCTCGTACACATAGGTAGGTTAATAATTGAAAACAAATTTAATATCTTAATTGTAAACCCTTAATCCTTTTTATACCAGTCGTACTATATTTACTGGCACATAAGAATAAAAAATTAAATTAAATTAATTTCTTTTGCTTTTTATAATTTTACTGACTATTATTAATAATGAAGTACATCCACTTTTATAATCAATCATTTGTGTGACGAATTCTAACCACAATTTCCACACAAATAAATTAACATATTCTTTAGTGTGAACGTTATACCTGAAATTGTAATCTTGTACACACCGTATCAGCAAATCCTCTTAAGGAATTTACCGTCATTTTGTAATGAAAGGCCATTAGCTCTACCAGACTCCACAAAAAGAATGTGGAAATTAAAAAATCAAAAGCAAAATTCACTGTTCTCAGAAGTTCCTGATTGGTTTTGTCTTATGTGACTGACAAATAATGGATATGGTGGCTTGTTTCAAACAAAACTCTATGTAGACGGCAGTTTTCTTATGCTCTTTGACGGTCCATTATTACCATAGATATATTCAGTTTACGAATGTAATCTCTGCTCCAGGAGATCCATCTTATGGTGTCGAAGCATGGTTTACAATCAGAGCATAGCAACTTAACAGTGATGCTGAGTGTTGTTTCGTAACTTACACCAATGCTTCATAAGGTAACATTAACGAGCTACCCATTTTCTGATTTTAAGTTGATTTTAGAGGTGTATTTTTGTGGCGCTTAATGATAAGGTTCTTGAGAGGGCCGATGAGGGTGAAATGACGTGAAGGTGGAGCGACGGTAGAATGCAAAGGCGTGGGAAACACGAGTACCCCGAGAGAACCTGCCGGCCAACGGTAAAGTCTCCGCCACGTTTTTCGCGCTCGAAAATTCTGTTGACGGCGCCGGGAATCGAATCCGTCTCGCCTTTTTGAGAGGCAAACAATCTGACTTCTACACCACCGTGGCTCCTACTACATAAAAAAAAAAAAACCTAGAGCAATATTTAATGTCAATAATCATACGATACTATAAACATATAAGTATTTTATTCGGAGAAACATAGAAAACAGTATTTCTTTTAAGGAACTATATTCCGGCCTTTTAGCTGACGGCAGGTTGAAGGGGACTTCTTGTAGAAGGTTACTTTTCCATGTCGCACTTCATCAAGCGAGCCGGCACCTAGTCGAAGCGATCCAATCCAAGCTTGATTTAGGTTTCCCCCGTCTTCACGCTGCGCCCCATCTCCATTGTGAACGCGACGACATTCCACTTGGAGATGCCATCCCATTCTATCCCCCTCCCTTCTCTTTAGAGTTCATCATTCTGGGACAGGAGTCGTTGCTCATCCTACCAGGGCTTCTCTCACGCGTGATCACCTCCGCGCCTTGCACTGATGAGCTGCAAATCTACGTGCCTGGGCGACAGTAGCAGCTCAACAACACTTTCATCACGCACTGAAAAGGTTTGCTCCTGCCAACTACATGTTTGTTTGTATAGGGCCAAAAATATGTATAATATATTCGCGGTTACTTCGACCTTTTCTGAAGCCTTGCTAAAGTTCTACTTCCATGATATTCCTCCACCTCGTACAAACTAAGCCTAAATAAGCCTAGAAAATTACACCAGAGGGACGACGCGCCGAATTCATGCGCACTTAGTGTAACAGTATTTTGTATAAGAACTATTTCTCACCAGGAGCTACCAGCACACATGTTTGCTCCCTGTTTTTAATTCAAATTATTTATAAATAAAGCACTGTAATTTATTTATAAAATATGAAAAACATTTCATTTAAACATAGAGAAAGTAACTTTTATGAACACAAGTATAAATCGCTTGTGATTTATGGCATATGTTAAAAATAAATAAACACGTCATATATGGGGAGATTTTTCAAAGATTTGATTCAAAAAAGGAGAAGAGAACTCTAATAAACTACACTTGGTTGCCCCCAACAAAATATTTTGGTGGTAAACAAAACCTAAAAATAAAAAAAATTAATAAAAATTAATTTCGTTAATTTAACAAAATACATGGTCGAATAAACAAAAACTTTGTATTAAGGCAAAAGAAATTCGATGGCCAACAAAATATATTGTTGAATCAACTGTAAGTTACATATTTGTTTGGGTACTCAATTGATTGCCTTCGTTCGAAAATATAGCTCGTGAGTTTGTTTGAATCTTTTGCTACAATTAGGATAGCAGCAGTGTTTTATAGTGAACTTATTAGTGTTTAATAATTGTATAAACATCCTAATAAAACAAGATAAACATGAAACTAAAAGTAAAGCTGAAAAGCTTGAAATATTAAATAGAATTTTACATACTTAAAAACAATTGTTTGGGCACTCAATTGATTGCTTTCGTTCGAAAAAAATAGCTCGTGAGTTTGTTTGACGTCGATGATCTCTGTTTGAACCTCGGTCGGGCTTTCAATTTTTTTATATCAACCAAAACATTTTAATGTACGTACAGCTAAACTAATCCTTGATTGCATTAACTGAATATTTTTAGGGGCAACCAGATAAGAATAGCAAAATTATGGTGAAAGTAGGTATGCTGGTAATGCCTGGTGAGAAATAGTTCTCATGCAAAATATTAATAAATTGAATACGCATGAATGCAGTTCGTTGTCCCTTCCGTGTAATTTTCTATACTTGGTTAAGCTTTATTTGCCGGAGGCGGAGGAATATCATGGAAGTAGAACGTTAGCAGAGTTGCAGAAATGTTGGAAGTAACCGTGAATGAACTATAGTAACAACTAGCCAATAAAGCAAAATCTGTATATTGGTGGACAAGCAGGAGTGTGTGAATACTAGAAATACAACGACCTGCAACAGTTTGTGTAGGGAATTCAATTTTAGTTATTTTCCTATCCCAAGAAATATGTACCAATCTCAAATAGTTAACTTTTTTTACCGTTGATCTTTAGTACTTGTTATCCACAAATAAATAGTAATCACTTAATAACGAAATCATGTTAAATATAGGAAACCATATATAAGGCGTGGCATTAGCAGCAGTGTAGAATATAGCTAGAGACCTGAATAATTCGCGGATTCATTTTGGGACATGGTATAAAACAAAACACGTGTGTTTATATGACATTAGTAATTGGTCAACACGGTGTTTGATACCGCCTGGAAAACACTGGCTTAATCGTTGCCTTCCACTGTGACAGTAGACAACCAATGCGCAGTTGATATATGCATTTTTGTACATGCAACTGTAGATTATAGCCTGCAGGTCATTGAACTCGCAAATTTCCGGTCTCTAAATATAGCACGTTACCATTAACAATGCCAATTTGGACGTCTTAAACAATCGAGAGAAATTGCCTTTCGTGACTGTGGAAATTAATTTTCTCATTAATGTAGCGAGCTATGAGTTTAGCGAGAGTGATCCCAATATGATGCACGTTGTTTTAACCCCCCTCCCCCCATTTTTCCAGTCGACCAACAGCAGAAAAAAATAAAAATTAGCTTGTTACAAAAATGTTTTTAGTTGCACTTATAGTGTAACTAGACCTACGCAACTCTTTACGTCCAAAACCCAGGTTAGCATTCCATCGATAAAGCTGTAAACAATGATGCCATTGAAAAAATCATCAACAACTGTCAAAATTGCAAAATTTAGGCCTACAATAATATTGCGTGTATGTGTAACGTTCGTCCTTGAGTATCAGAGCCATCTAAATCCCTTACTATATTTTCCCTCAATCCTACTGTTAGTTACACTTGGTTCCTGCAAAAGATTTTTAATGGCTGGTTGCATTAAGAAATATTTTTTTCTATAACCACTTATATGTATGGATGGATGGCAATAAGTTTTACGCGTCTTGTTTGTCAACTAGCGCGTCACAGACGTTTAATATTAAGGTAAACAAAACCTGATTGGTTCAAACAAAAAATAAAATTTATTTAAATAATGATACGATGCCAGTAACAATATATAATATGCAGTAGTGCATTTACGCTAAGTTTACCTGGGCGGAAATGTTTTCGTGAATATAAGGTTTGCCTAACCACTCTCTGCCCGATTGCAAAAGCAAAAACTAATTATTTTGCTACCAAAGCAAAAAAAATTAACATCGGAAAATTTGAAAACTGATAAAGTTTATGGTGGGTATTTTACTTGCAATTCTATAATACTACCTCCTTCTTGGAACCCGTAAAACATATTTTGTTACATTAGGGAAACATTTCCAGCTAACCATCAACGAAGTTACGTCTTGATTAAAAAATACACTACCGCCAAGAAATTGTATTACGTCTCCCGATCTACTCCTGAAGTGTTGACATTTGAGTTATTGTCATGTGCAGCAGACAAAATAAGTGCTATAAAACTGCAACGTGTAAATGTATGTGGACACTAATCGTGAAAGTGTTTATTTAAATGTGGAAATTGTTGACTACTATCAATGGCATCTACAGAGAGACACTACGGAAACATTTGTAAATTATCACATACAATTTAAGCACTTCTTAGAGTAATATGCTTAGGGAAAAATGGCGCCAAATGTATTCCTTACTTATTAAGACATTGCACTTTAAACAAGGGGTTAAGACACGTCATTACTTTTCCAAAGTCAGTACCATACTTTTATTAGTGTTTTGGTATGTGTTTATGATTTAATGCATTACTTTACGATAATTTATTATTTTTGAAGACAGATTCCAACATTTCTCATTTATACAGTGAGTACAATATAGGCTACTTGTAAAAATCACCTAACAGCCGTCTTCTCGCATTTAATAGAATCACTATAACGCAGAAATCGTATAGCGTACATCGGTGGCATAAAAACTACGAACAGCTCTGTTCCACTCCACGTATGTGGTGCTGAAGGAAAACCAATGCAAAAGTAGCTGTCAGTCCGTATCCCTGCTTTTCTTCTTTGAGTCGGATCATGTACTTCTCTCCCCTTACCTCGTAAAGGCATCCTTGTTGTACTTATTTAACTGGAAGGGAAGATGAGGTATAAACTCTCTTCTCATGTGTGTGTGTGTATATATATATATATATATATATATATATATATATATATATATATATATATATATATATATATATATATATATCTATGTGAAATCGTGTAAGGTGTCATTCATTAGATCTGATGTCACCTCGTCAGTAATATTATCACACACACACACACACACACACACACACACACACACACACACACACACATATATATATATATATATATATATATATATATATATATATATATATATATATATATATATATATATATATATATATATATAATGTGTGGCATATCTTCTTATCCTTTGGAAGAATGCATATTCTATGGTAGCCCATCTTTAAAGGCAGGTAATGACGTTTGTCTATTTTACAATAAAACTCTTTCGTACGGTTTCTTCTACCTCAGAAGATCTGACTAAATACTGTATAAAATCTCGCATAAAGCTGATTGAGTAGCCGGCATATCGTACTCATTTCACACTCGTATCAGGTCGAGAAATATAAAAGTATTTTTACTTATACTAGTAAGGAGATTGGAAAACTTGCACAAATTCATTTTCTTATACATTGACTGTTGAATACCACACTTTCTTTTTATCACTTTTCACAGAATTTTCGACATCAAAATTTTTACATGCAATAGCTTAATTCATTATAATCAACTATGTGTCCCTTCAGAATGTATGATAAATCCTCTCAAGAGAATTTTGAGCTAATAGAACTGAGTTAAGTCATTGCAGAGAGGAAGTAGATGAGTTATACTGGGACCAGAGAAAAACCGAGGAAGGTTATGTCTTTCGGTGGGGTGGTCAGAAAGCGACAACAATGGTGGACTCATAATTGGTGGTGTACTTATAACGCACAAAAGATTGCCATCAACTCATAGTTCGCGATGCTAATATGACTAATAAGTTCTTATTTGTGTAAAATGATTCACTTGGCGCTCAATCAAGTGCAAATATTCGTTTATTCCCATGCATCTAAGCTAATGAGGAATTAGCCTAGAGGACGAGGGGTTGCGAAAATTAATACTCTGGAATTGTACTGAAATTTGTCTGGAATGAGGGGTTGGGGAACTACGTGGATGGCTCCCGCCAAGACCCCCCCTTTCACCCCAGCTGAAAGAGATCAGACCGACAGACTATAGAATGTGAGTAGGGCAAGCTATCGCATGACTTAACACAGTCGTTTTCAGAATTTATTCATATATCTAGTTTATAAATAGTAGAACATTAAAAAAAAAAAAAAATACTAACTTCGAAAGAAATTCCCTGTCCTTAAATGACCGTGAGAGTTTACATCGAAATAATTTTTTGACTTAAACACTTACTGGTACACCTCTAATAATATTTTCAGTGAATCTCTACACTTTACCGTTCTGTTGAACTTTTCAGCTCTAGTTTTACAATTCTTCAAGTGTCGCACGCGAACGTAGTATTTAGACGACACTGCATACAGCATGGCTCAATGCCCATTATTGACGAGGTATTCTTGTAGGTAACCCATCCGTAATCCATGCTACTTCCCTATGTCATGAATGGGGAATAAATGAACGAAAGAACTCGAAACTCGCATTGAATTGTTTGGGACAATGAACCAAGCATTACGTCATCATAATCACACCGTATTTCAAAAAAATTATCTGCAATATCTCAAGTAATAAATACATAACGGTCTGAAGGTTTAAGTTAGTGCAGTGTTGAAAGTGGAGGTCACAGGACATATTTTTTTGAGGTAAGTGTAACAGTTGGAGTTAATGTAACACATTTCTTGCTCAAGTCCAGTACTGTCACGCGATCGTTTTTGTACGTCTCTGTAGGATACAAGCAGACAGTAATAATAACTTATGACGAACTTTCACAATTGTTCGACCAGACATAAAACAGCATTTTTATTGCACATGTGTTAAATTATGGTGTTTGAAAATTTCTGGCAAAAGGGTGGGTGATTATTTGAACTATTTATGTGGGCTTCCACCTTTGCAACACGTTTTTATGGTGGCCGAAAACTTTAAGCGCAAAGAATAATCTTAGACATGAAATAATATAGTAAAACAGGAATAGAAATGAGCCGCGGTTAGCTGCGGTCGACGTGTATGCGCCTGAAGACGGGAAGAGACTACAGCTCCCGAAATGTCGTACTCGTCGAAGGAAGCTTACTTCATTCGCCTGTAGTATCGTCCTCGTTGTGTGAACATGTATGCATTTGTTCCAGCCATTGTGTTAGTTTATATTGCTATCGTTGTGAGACGTCCTTCAGCGTGTTTAGTCGTTACGCATATGTTTCCAGCATTCTAACCACATGGAACAGCGTTCGCAATAAAGCCTGCATTAAGTCAAGTTGCAAAGAAATATTTAAAGTTACTTTTCTGGGCTCCAAAGAAATATTGCAAAAGACATGGGCCGTTGATGTAGGTCGCTGTTACCACACGTACGTTTTAAAATGCTCGTCCTGAAGCCACGTCAAATGGGCAGTTTAACCAGCATGGCAAAATTAAATTTCACGAACCATCAGTCGCAAGTCGCGGTCTCACAGTTATGTCCGCGATTTTCAGAACGCTTGTATTAAAGTGCATATTACGCGTACGCGCAGCAGTTTCACGCACGATACGTCAACATCAAGTTTACGTCTCTGCGATTCTTGGCCCATCTTTCACTAACAGGAGCTGCGCGCTACAGGCAAGCATAGCAATATTGTCTCTACGTTGAAATCTGTCATGTTCTCATTATCTTCTTTAAACAGTTAATTGATTTGCTTCGCCTGCTCGCGAAACACATAGCAGATCGTGACCGGGGAGAAATTAAATAGCAGTCCCATACTGCTGAAAAGTTCGCCCAACCTCCCAATACTATGCCCAGCTGGCACACGACACCACTCGCTCCGCGATCGAGCGCATACCCCTTGCGGCCCGTTCTAAACACCGCGGCCGACTCTCACACTCTGGCTGTCAGCACTGTCATAGGCACCCGCCAGGTGACGTCACGGTATCCCGCTACCCCAAGCGCCATTGTCGCGACTCTTTACAAATCGATTTGCTAAATCATATCGATTACAAATATTTCACATAACAATATAAAATACATGCAATAAAATTCATAATAGATTAATAAATACCAACAAAATAATTTATACCGTATAAACTATGTGAAATAAAATGCATACTAGATCAACACTAAGCAATAGGGCTAAGATATACCGGCCGGTGTATAACCAAATACAAGTACACAAAAAAAACGGTAAATGCGCAGCGCCACTAACTGTGGTGCAAAAGTATTAAAACCATTACATTTTAATAGGTGACGATCTATGAATCGTCACAATTCTTTGACCATAAACTATTTACATTTTTTATCTTACTCATCACATTCGCATTGTGTCGTTTTCTTTGTGATGTCTTATTCGATTCTGTCATGGAATTGTTTATGTTTCATATTTGTCTTATGGTGTGGTTTTTATTTTGGTATATGAAAACATTTATTATCGTAATTATATGCGTATTGCATGTTTGTCGAAAATACGTAACTCTTAGCTAGATTATATCTATATTTTATTATTTTGTGGCTAAGTTGTTTCTTTGTTGTAATGACGTATGCCCATTTAAATAGTCAGATAACTAATTTAAACATAGTTCATAAGGTAAATAATTTTCAAGTCGTTACCAGTATCGCTTAACGAAAATTTCTTTCATATATAATGTATGTTAGAGTTAAGTAAATTGATATTTCCAGATTTAGATTAAAACATGGTTTCGGGTGTTGCTATTAATATTTCTTTTTGTTTTTTGATTGCTTTAACTGAGATAATACTAGTTACACTATCACAACAAACGAACTGTTGCATTCGGATGTAGCGAAACGTACCAGTTGTAAGCTAGAACAGTATCACTATAAGAAATTATTCATAAATGTACTATATCAGTGTGTAATGTCAGTGAGAAAGCAGGAATGGTAACGTTTTCCCCTATGTATCCATTGCATCGTTCCTACATTTACTCGGGAAACAGTCAAATGCATAGGGAAGTTCCCAACTTTGTGTAGTAGCGCTACTAAATATTCCTATATCTGTAGCTTGATGTGTGGTGTTATTACCATATAGTGTATAGGTTAAAAACTTCCATTGCAGTTCGGGAAGTTCACCATAACATTTTTTGAAGTGTAGCACGATTTACATATCATTTACCCTCAGATAACGTTATTGGACACTAAACCGAACGAGGTGGGGAAGTGGTAAAACAATGAACTAGCATTTGAGTCAGCGAGAACCCGGGTTCTATTCCCGGTCCGGCCGTCCCAGTTTCAGTTTTGCAAGGTTTTTGGAAGTCGCTCAGGCGAATGCTGGGATCGTTCCTTAAAACTCCCGCCTAAGTGGAGCTTGTATTTTCCGCGTTTGAGGCCGAGAAATGTGGGAGCGATAAGGGCGAGACTGCCACGCACATCAAGTACGCCATCGTCTCTAAGCGCGAGGATGTGAACTGGCGTGCAGTGTTCTCGTCGCTTTGCTTGTACCTATGGGACTTTCAGCGGCGACCCTATTATCTTATTGATGGAAAGTCTGCAGAAAGGTTCATTGCAAGGTTCTTGAGTAGTTTTGGGTATATCTAATGTTTAAATATTTTGAACAGAGCTTTGAGAAAGCCGTTTAAAGTCATTCAGGAGTACTCTGAAATTGTGTTTTTAACGTGCGTGATATTTTTGTATCGTATTGTAAAGAGCTTTTTATCGTCCCCATCCATGCCTTACTCGGATTCAAACCCAGAGCCTCCCACATCCCAGATCGGTGGCGCACCAAACGACTGCGCAATAGGAGGTCGGCTGCATGACATTTTGAAGGTATTCAACAGCCCTCGTCAAAGGTGTGTGTTCTTTTCGCAGAATAGCACATTGGACCCAAGTTTACTAGTTTCGTAGAAAAACTTGTATTTAAAACATTTTGCGATGTATTTCAGGCCTCAGTTTGGCTGTAGCCTTAATACAAAACCTGGCCTATTCTTTCGCCAGATATTTCCTTCAAATGTGACATTTTCACGGTTGCGTACACCGAGACGAGAAGACTCTGTCCTAAACGCACCGCCATCTTGCACGACTGTCGTTTCCGTAATAACGACCAGCCTACGGCGACAAAATCAACATAATGTGAGCGTGTAGATATGGACGTTAAGTCTGAACTAGATATGTGGCACTAATCGACCTAGATATCCGTCCACTCTTTATAATAAATGTAATCGTAATGAAATGTTTTAAATCAGCTACAACTCTAATTATAACACTTTTTATACTTTGCATCTTGTGTGTTATGATTAAACAACACCCAAGCTTGAATGCTAACTGAATTATTTAAAAAGTAAATATAATACTAGCCAGTGGAGGTTATAAAAGCATTTCCCCGCGGTCGCCTCTCCCCACTTGCCAATGCCTGAGTCAAAGAACTAGGTTCGCCTGTAATGGGTAGAAAACGCGGTGAATAAATCGCGTTTCGTGACAACGCGACAGGGCGAAACTGAGCACGCAACCCACGTGACTGTATTAGCTAAGTGGTTGCGTGCCTCGCAGGGGCAAAACCCTCCAACCTCTCGTATAGTTCCAACGAGGCACTGCGATTACGTCTCAGAAATTTGTAGATCCCGTCTTACGATTATCCCTGCTGAGGGCTGCGTGTATACTTCGTCGGCCTCAATAGTGCATCATATATTTTACAAATATTATTATTATTAATAGTGATACTGTCACCATCATAAAATACCTTTTTGATATCCGTTAAATAATTACACTTGCGAACAGCACAAAACTAACGATTTTATTTGGGGCTACAGCTTAGAAGTTCGCGATCTAGTTGTATCTGATTTCAGTTTATGTCCATGAACAATGCCTAATTTATTTACCAGATACGCCCAGCTACGTGCATACTGTTTAACTCAGTGCCATGAGTAGGAGTAAGACGGGTATTCGAGAGCCGATGAGGGTGTGGCGAGGTATGGAACAGCGTCGGAATGGAGGGGTGGGAGGAAACGGGAGATCCTCGAGGAAACCGGCTACCAGTGTAATCGTACGTCACGTATCCGACGTACGAAAATCCGGGAGCGATCCAGCCGGTAATCGAACCCAGTTCGCTTTGGTGGGAGACGAGCGCCATAGCCGTAAACCATTGTGGGCCCACAACTTCTCAGGGCGACAAAATAATTGTAATATAGGTCAAACTATGTTACAACCAAAATTGAGTTATGGTTTTGCAAACCATCAATTGGTTAAATCTTATGACGAATCATCAAAAATAAAAAGACTCGAGCTCTCTATAAACAAATAATATACTAATTTTCTAAATTGGTATTTATAAGCCTTTCCCTTTTTATGACTCTCAACAATCAGGTTATGCCTACACACTTCTAGCACTACGTATGTGCACACTCGAGGTTGGTTTAAGTGAAGCAGATATATTGGGGATGCTGAGCTTACATTTTTATTCCATAACGAACATGGCGCTATTGCATTACGCATTGCTCATTACGAAATAAACGAAAGCTCATAATCCCCAATATACCTTCTTCAAGTTTACCAAAAATGTTGAAAATGAACAGGAACGACCGTATATTCCTCTAATGACAATACACCCTTGCGGTGTATCGTGGTTGTAATTTATTCCCTTAATCGATTTATGATTACACCTAAAGCGACAATCACATCCCTGCCTTACATGGGATTCTAACGCAAGCTATTCACACCGTAGACTCGTGGCCTTATAAACTTGACAATAAAAGTGGAGAGAGGAGAAATACATCATTCTTCGCGAAATTTAATCGATGCCATGTTTACCTCCAACCCACTTATCTGGAATCGAACTGGACGTAACCTTTATTACAGTGCTTCTGCAAAATTACTTTACTTGTTTACATCAATGAAGTAATACCTGTTCATGGGCAGCGGAATACCTGCAAAGTCTATCTATCGTCTCGATACTGAATCGCAGCGCATTCTCTATTGTGCATTTAACAAAATGCACGTTTGAGCTGACGAAACCATCTGAATGGGCCAAGTAAATATTCACTGTAACTAAATATACAGCTGGCACAATTCTACAGAGGCAAAATATTTGAGGCAGACTAAAATTACAATTTCACGTTTCAATAATCGTTAAGGACTGCATTCTAAAAGAGGACCTTTCTAATAACGCAATGTGCGTGGCGATTTGTCATGTCGAATTACAACGCAGTCTGAGTGAAGAATTATACTAGTATCTGTAGGGACGAGAAATTTCGTTTTTATTTCAGTTGTGGCGTAAAGCACGTCACTCTCTTGACAAGCAGTAAGATAGCTTCGCTGTATGTATTTTAGGGTGCGCCGTTTATAAATATGGTGTTAAGTACAGCAATGTACTTTTGAAGGCTAGGCTACGATGAGCTCAAGTGGTTAGGTTTCAAAGAACGTTCTTTTAGATAAGAGTGCGAGGAGGGAACACCTTAGGGCGATGGTTATTCCCACTTATTTTGCTGACTTTGAAGAGGGATACCATTGTGACCCTTATAAATATTGTTTGATATATTTTATGGTGGCATTCCGGGCAGTGGAATAACGCTCTTGTAAGGGAAACTGAAGTCACCTGAGAAGACATATCTGTCATCAGTAGTGTCCGCTACGTCATCGACAAGCAAACGCCTTGACCTGAATCCGTCGGATATCAAGATTAAATCCCTTTAGTGGTAGATTATGAGTGCTGGCCGCATGGCCGTGAGCCCCTCAAGGTTGATCGATTGCGAACGGCGTCGTTGAACTTCAAACCCGGCCAATGGAATACTTCCCGTTGCGTGAGGTGAACGCTGTCCTTTCTGAAAGGCCAGGCTCAGGCAAGGGTTTGTTCGAATTAATAAAGTAATGAACATGCCAACGTATTAATTGAAAACCATTATTTTGACGACAATTTTACTATAGGCTGTTCACGGTAAAATGAGCACTTTTGAAATCCCTGCTAAAGATCTACTTGTATACATGTCGTGTATTCTTCTGCCTTATGTAAAATTAACATCAACATGGGCCTCGTCACTTTATTCATACGTCAGTCAAATGAAACTGAAATTATTAAGAAAGTAAATACTTTTACAAATCTGCACATTTTTACACTACCATACATTAAAAAACAGAAAGCGGAAGAAGTAGTTTTTGAGATATCATAAATGGTTACCTAACAATTTTTAATCGGCGTTAAGATATGGAACTACTTTTCCTCCATCGTTACTAGCATTACTAGGCGAATGTCATTCAGTGCGCCCATTAAAATATATGCAGTCAGAGGCAGTAACTTTTTTCCCAGGTTCATTTCTAAAGGGCTCACGTTATCGTGAACAGCTTTTAATAACAAATTCTCTATCTTAAATAATATATTCGAACATTTCAAGATTACATTTTTTTACAGTACAAAATTTCAATGTTTGCTTATTTATGGAATTTTCTTTGACGCCATTGTTATTTAAACCAAGCGTAAGTCCTACTGGCACAATTTCTACACTATTTTTATGTCAGCACGTCTTGCTGAGCCTTACGGACAACCCAGACCTGCGTCCGTGACGTACTTGGTCACACTCTCTCTTGCGATTTGAAGGCTTTTGGTTCGAGAATTTCGAGTGTACAATGGTTGTATGCGCCATCATTAGGAATACATTTTGACTGCCCGAACGACTTGAAAGTAAAAGCGTCAATAAGCACAAAAAATGTTCTTCGCTGCGGTGATAGCTATACCTCCACTTTCCGCCATCTGTACCCTCGTTTGTCTGCGACGAGCGTGAGGGCTGTGGTTCTCTTAAAAGTGAACATGAACTCTTGCTCTGGTCAGTTTAAACGATTGTAATTTAACATTGGTTGTTGAATTCTTTTCTGTATAACTACTGACAATTTTTTTTTTTGTTTTCCTTTACCTTTTTATACATTACATTCTCTGTTGTATCGAAAGCTCAGGCATACAAAAATTCATACGAAAAACAGTACGTACATTTATACTAGCGTGTATGAATACATATAACCCTATACAGGTTGGATACGCACTGTACCGACAAACTTTGTGAGGTGATTCCTCATAAAAATAGCTCAAAAATATATTCATATAGCCTAAGTCTATTCCGAAGGGGTGAAGACCGCCCTTGAAAACGTAAGTTCAGAAGATAATTTTTTTTTCTACTAACACAGCCAGAATGAACGATAAATGCCTGAATTCTGGCTACTGCATTATTAAACAACGAAATACAAAATACAAAAGTATGGGCCCCAATATCAACACCCATCCATGAGAAGTGAGCAGTTGGCAGCACATTTGTGTAAACAAAAATGTAACTGTTTCACGTTGTCTGGTGTTTCCTGTGAATTTGTAATCTACCGTACATTGTGAACAAAACTTCCTTGTTATGTTTTTAAGCTGAATGCCGCCGTTTTCGAGAAATTAATTTATGTCGATGAAGGTCAAGTGGGGTGGCGATGTCGAAGTTATATGGTGGCAAAGTAAGTGTGTGCCCGAAAAAAAATTGTGTTTGGCTGTGTTGGGGACATGGCCGTTTGTTTTGCGTAAATGCGTTTAATACGATTTCTGTATTTTTACTTAGCTTTTTAACCAGTAGGCCTGTAGGCCAAAATTGTTATAAGTTTTCATAGTTTTTTACGTTAAACACATACAATTTCACCATAACCACGTCACGCAAATGTTTTTGTACACGCAAACGATTTATCTTGACGAGAGCTGTCGATTGAAACTCAAACGAGCGTCGTAGCTTCTCCTAGTCAAAAGTTATGCTACGTGAAAGTTATGAGACGCGGAGAAACGAACTCGAAATTGTCCCCCCCCCCCCCCCCCCCTCATCCTCCATCGTAAGACGCTATACTTCGCAGTCCTCACCCAACATATAGTATTATTTGAACCTTTGGAAATCGAGTGGTGTAATTTAATTTTGAATATAAACTACAGATACGGAGCTGCAATGTCAAACTATATCCCCCGATTTTGTTACCATCAGATTTTCTATATTGCCTCCCACTAGGGTTGCAAATTTAAAGACGTATTCACGTCAAAAACCCTGGCTATAGGCTGTTCACGATAAAGGGAGCACTTTTGAAAGCCCTGCTAAATATATATTTGTATGCAAATTGTGTATTCATCCGTCTTATGTAAATTTAACACTGACATAGACCTCGTCATTTTATATCATGCATTGGTCAAGTGAAATTGTGAAATTATTAAGAAAATAAATATTTAAAAAAATCTGCTTATTTCGACACTTCGATGCATAAAAAATAAAGAAAGCGTAAGAAATAAATGTAAGTTATCAAAATGGTTACCTAACACTTTTTATTCGAATTTGAGATATGGAACTACTTTCCTTCCATCGTTACCAACTTTATTGGGCGAATGTCACACAGTGCGCCCATTAAAATATAGGCATGCCGGGGCAGGGTCTTTTTTCTAACGCTCGTTTCTAAATAGCTTACTTTATTGTCAACAGCCTTTAATGATAACGTCAGGTACCTTTCACAGATACGAATATTCGTGTCGACCCCGCCGTAAATCGAGTCCGATTCGTCTTGGTGGGAGGCGAGCGGTCTGACCACTGCGCCACCACGGGCCCTACTAACATATCAGCGATAGTTTGTTAGGTTATGTGTGGATAACACGTGACACAAGACATGTTCCAACATCAAACGGTGTGATTTAAAACAGCAACATCATGCATAGACAGCAAATGTGTTGCTATGTGCCAGACGTTGAGATTCATTGTAAGAATATTATGAATAAAATTCATGAAAACGGAGGAGTTTGGCTTGAAAACCACAAGTTGTGAGTTTTATTTACAAATCCACAGGAACCAACAAACAACGTGAAACAGATATATTTTTATTGCCACAAATGTGCTGCCGACACCTCACTTTTTATGGATGGGTGTTGATATTGGAGCCCATATTTGCGTGCTTTGTACTTCGTCGTTTAATAATGCAATATCCAGAATTCAGACATTTATTTTCTCTCAGGCTGTGTTACTAGCAAAAAACATCTGCTTCAATTACACTTTTAAGGGCGGTTTTACCCCTTCCGAATACGTTTCGGCTGTATGTTGTGTATATAATTTCGACCTATTTATATATGGAATCACATCACGAAGTTTGTCGGAACAGTTCATATCAACCCCGTATATGTACGTCAATTTGAAAACGTACAGTAAAACACTTATTTATATTATTTTTGAAAGTTCACAAAGACTAACATTTTAACTAGGCTTCATAGCTATTTCAGGTTAGCAACATGAATTATCTCACAAACGGTTCACCTGAGAGTGTTCCAAAAATACAAATGTTTTTTTTTTATACAGGCCTATTCACAGGTTGTCTTTTTAAAAATAGTTTAGAACGTATCGTTACAAAGTTCGATGAAATCAAGTGGTACCAGCAGCCATTCCCAAAACGAAGGGGAATTTTATTACTGACCGCGTTTTTATTTTATGTGAGGTCGTTATACAAAACCCCAATCGCAGATTTGATGCTTAATCACAAGCAGTTTTTGCTATTTTTACTAAACTCATTTTAAAATTTTAATTTTGTAGTCGCATAAGCTCCTTTAAAAAATAGCTTCAGGGGATAAATTGTACATAAATGTTAGTCTTATATTTTGGTAAGGAATTACCTGCCGAAGTATTTCTCCATGTTTTAGAAACACGTAAATTGTATTGTGACAAATTGTGTGCAGCTCCAAGGAGAAAATACACTTCATAATTAAAGTATTTATATAAAGTGCCCTAGCGCACAACTTAATTTGAACTTCAGAGATGGTATCAGTATTTACTGAATATCAGTACCTATTTCTGCCAGAATATTTATATATCAGTAGAACTGTCGCTATTTTAAGTGTACAAATACAAAAGGTTTATAAGATTGTTTTCTTTATGGCACAAAAGTTTGATTTTATACAAAAACATTTTAGCTATGTTGTTACAAATTCTTAATGAGATTATATAGGCCTACATACATTAATTAATTTATCGACACTTTTTATTTCAATAATGTTGCAGTATTTTTTACGATTATTGCTGTTCTCTGCAATTGCGATATAAAATATGAAATAATATATGCTGAAATCCAATATCATTTTTACTGTAGCCTTTCTTTGAACAATTCAGAAATCAGCAGGTTTTAAAAAAAACTGTACAAGTACTTGTATTTGTATTATTAAAAGAAATTTTCAGACCGGTTTACAAAATTTTTTTAGTGTGTACACGACCTAGAATTTAGAATCAATCACGTTCAATGAATTATGCTGAAATAAATTTATATTTGTATCTCTTTATTTGTGTAATTTATTATCAACGTTATCATCACCATAGCGATAATAAAATACAAATTAATGATTTTTGTATCCTAACAACATAGTTAACAAGTTACGTCATGATATTATTTGTCTGTGTCGACTGTACACTAGTGGTATCTTCCATAATATTATGTTTTTCGTTGCAATTGTGTTGTAGCCACTTGCAATGATAATTTTTGTAGTTTCTTAGTGCCTGCTTTGCTAGGATATCAACTATCTCTATGGTCGGCAATAAAAAATATTATTTAAGAGAAATTCCCAACTGAAAATATTTAAAAAATACTTTGACGTGTGTTACACCTTCGCTCGGGCGTAGTATGTGAGGTGTAAATAAGTGTTATTTCATCGTTACCCCCCGCGAACACGCGAAATTAGCATCGGTAGCCCTCCTGCGAATCGGAACACAAACCGCATGGCGATGTCGCGCGATGATTGTGTGCCCCGCTTTAACATCGCTGTCGGATTGATTCCCAGGGGATGGATACGACCTGCCCGACATATCCGCACAGTGTTTCGATTACACGCCAACGAACGTCCCTTCCCAACCACGCGTTACTGGCACACATTGCCTAATTCACTTCTCTCCCTCTCTCTCACTTGCTCTCTTTCTCATACACTTGCTTTCCTTCACACACGCGCGCTCGCTCTCACACACGCTCTCTCTTACAGTCTCAGCTCGCTCACTCACACACTCTCGCTCTCTCTCTCTCTCTTGTTCTCTTTCTCTCTCACCCCCACACTCTCACTCGCTACCTCTCTCTCCACACACACTCCCTCTCTCCGTGTGCGGGCTAGTTCTGCTGCTGCCACCGTCAATCGCGAGGCGCGGCGTGGCGCCTGCATAATCAATCCGGACGCCCTCCGCAACAGCGGCTAAAACACGACTGTAAACTGCTCCTTCAAACATCACAGCTAAAATAAACCCCTATCCCTCCAACCCCGCACGGGGCATCTCAACGAGATTAACACGTTGTTCCACACTTCGCGAGAAAACACCCTGGGTTCTACGCGGGGACGTAGGTCTGTCTGCCTGCTACAGTTCAAACTTGTGATATAGCCCGAATGTAGCTTAGACTATATAAGGTTGTAATGATTTTGTTTGAGAACATGTTTCTTAGGAACATATATTGAGCAATATTGTAGGACGTATTTTAAGGAACTAACAAGACTTTGCCTAATTAAAAAAAATTGCTGAATATAATTTTAATGAACAATTCAGCTTTTAATATTCCGGTAAAAGTTAGGCAGTCCAACTTTATCGTCACGTCCCCCTCCCTCTTATCACCCTCATACGCGCATTTTATACTTGTGTAGTCTGTTCACGATAAAGTGAACACTTTTTAAGGCCCTCCCTACAGGCATTCATCGTTAGCATAAATATATCTTATTGCAGCCTCAGGCATTAACTTGTTATGGTGGTGAAATGTATACATTGTGTTTATTGGTCACATTCCAATGCTTATATTAAAAAACCGCAGGAAAATGGAAATTTGATGGAAAAATTTATAAGGGCCTTAAAAAGTGTCCACTTTACCGTGAACAGCCTATACACACACTCGCTGTAGTTCATACAGCACGCAAATCTATTTATTTTTCACGTCAAGGCATTTCTCTTTTCATATTATGATTGAATCAATTTAGAGTTTCAGAGTGTTGTATGACGTTTGCAAGATATTGCTCCATCGTAGCATACGAAGATGTGTGCTTCCTTTACCAATCAATTCGTAAATTAAGGAAAATCAATTATTTGTGGTTCCTATGCTAGAACTTCAGCTACGAGGTTTTGTTTAAATTACTCATGTTGTTGTATCAGCCGTGAGCACGCATCAATGCATCCGTAGTTGAATTATACTTGAAAGTACACTAATGCCCATAAAATTAAATGGAAGTTTTTTAATAAAATTCTCGAGTATAAATCCATACAACTACCGGATGCAATTGAAACGACGTATACATAATTAGGTAAGACAAAAAAACTGACCGTTGATGTAAAAACTGTTTAGTTTCTATGTACTAGTTGTCATATTTACTATCGCCACTGAAAAACACAATCTCAAAATAAAGAAAGGCTTTTAATTATGTCAATATATTAATGTTTTACAAGTTTTGTATTTGACTAATCGTTAAATTATTACATTTTTTACTTACTAAAACATTTTAAAAGTTGTTAATAAATAGTTGTTTTCGTAGAGAAAATAATGTCTCGCAGATTATTTTGTCGACAAACTCAGGGAGTCCGAACGTAGACTTGACATCAAACTCCAGATCCAGAAAGTCTTCTTCTTGTGTTTCGTTGGCGAGGTTTCGTGCAGCGGTGGCCTTCTTCCGCCAGTTCCGCAGGCTTCTTGGAAAGAAATAAAGAGAAACAAGTCTGGGATAAAGTGAGATAGACAGAACATGTTGAAAAAAAGTTAGCTCTGCTACTTGGTACTTAGAGCGAAGCACATCCCCTGCCTGCGCGCTTCCGTAGGCCCGTAAACTCGGTCATTTCTCTTCGTTATATAACCCTTTTAGTTGTAAATGAGACAAGGGAAAGCTGTATAAATCACAGGAACTATGCCATAAAAAGTTGTTGCCACTAAATATTTTGTTTAAAAAAATACCACGCCAGTTGTATTGTGAATAAAACCGAACCATTTTATTTTGTAGTTTTCACAAAATTGTTGCGAGTAATAATATAAGTGTACTTATTTATAACTAGCTTTAGCCCGCGGCTCCACCAACGTGCAAAATTCAAACCATAATTATAATTACCAAGTGCTATATCTTAATTTATTGTTCTTCTTTATTACTGTAATATCCTGTATTACCACATAGGGTACTCTTAATCCCGGTAAAACGAACATTTCCTAATTGAATATAAAAAACAGACCACCAACCAGCGCCTACTCAAATGGTTGTTCTATATTCTCGAAGAAACTTTCGGTTTTTTTGGGATGAAAAATACCCTACATAATAATGCAGAATCTATTCTACCCCGGTACCAAATTCATCCAAATCCGTCAAGTCGTTACGACGTGATTGAGTAACAAACAAACATACAAACTTTCGTATTGATAATATTATTATGATTAGGATTAGCAACGAACAAATTCAACGATTTATTGTTCATGTTACGTAGTACCACCCCTACTTCATTCCATTGTGATGTATCAAGCTTTCTTCTTCTTTTCATGTCGGAGTTATTTTAGTACCATTAAGAGAGAGTTCAACTCATTTTTAAACGTCCAGATCATTGTTTTGTGGGCAATTGTAAGCCGGCCAAGCAGAAGTTTCAATCTTCTCTGGGGGTGTAGTATATTCTATAGCATTTATTTTTCTATACAAGTTTATTCAACAGTGTTGGTTTTTTTTGGGAAGTACGTCGCGTGTTAAAATAACTGGCAGTATATATGCGGGATAAAATGATAGCAAATTATTATTGGTTCGATGTAATTTATTTGAAGCAAGATGGTAATTAATTCGAAATTATACAAGCAAGTATCATTATAGTTTTAATTGCACTCTCTGGTTCAGCCAGAATGGAAAAACGTTCACGTTAACATAATAGTAATGGATAATTTTAATTTACTGGACCCGTGGAGTTTCGCCCTATAATCTCTCAGCTTAACATACTTAATTTCGCCACGGCTATTTAATATTATTTGGAATATTAATTCAATTTCATTCAATTTAATTTACAATTAATTTAATACATTAAACCCTACAGTAAAATAAAAATTTAGTTCTATGTTAGCTGGACGGCAAGTTAATAATACAATAGTTCATCCAAATAAAAAGGGCGTGCACATTCATTCCCTACTCGGCAGCCGACCCGAAGTAATTTAATATGACTTTCCGAGCAACTATATTACGGAGTTGAGTACAAAATAATTTTAATTTCACAAAATAATCTACTCGATAGTTCTCCCACAACCCCCCACCCAAGATAAATAATTACACTCTCGTCAAAGCACTTCCTTGGACAAGTTACCAAGCTCTGTCAGAGAATGCAGAAGATTAAAGAAGTGAAAAACCTGTTATTCCGCTGACTTAAGTCACATGCGCTAATGGGGCCACAGATCATCACATCACGCCCGAGCGTCGGTCGCCAGTCTGCACCTGGTAGCTCAAGCCTGTACATCATGGTAACATTTTCCGTATAATCTCAGGCGGAAGCTTCCACGAGACTTGCTACCTTAACCTGCATGCAATTAGTTCTGGAGGATTCTTTGGGAATAACCTAGAGCCAGCAATACTTTTTTACCGCACTAGTATAGTACATTTTTAAAATTTAGCTCTGCAATTGTGTTTCAGGAACAATCTTCACTCACGACTTCAACATGCGTTTAACATTTCTTTTTGTTATAACTGAATATTTTGTCTTAAATAAACACAAATTTTTACCACGATATTCACACAATGATGTTTTAAATCCAGTAAACATTTTCGAGTTTTTATTCATTATCTGTTCGTGTTTAATAGCATTTATTACTTTATCACCTTCTGTCATATAGGCTAAAATTTCAGCCTTGGAGGAAACCTTCCACGGAGTGGTGTGGAGGTGATTAGGGTGAGTATGGGGCAGCTCCGGAATGGGTGGCGGGGAGATGGCGGGGGAAACGGGAGATCCCCGAGAAAAAACCCGCCTACCAGCGGCATCGTCCGGTACGATTCCCACACGTGAAAAATCCGGATTAACCCGGCCGGGAATTGAACCCGGATAGCCTTGGTGGGAGGCGAGCAGGCTAACCGCTCATTCACCGTGCCCCACCTCCCACCGAAAATATTGCACACGGTCAATTACGAAAACTACAGTGAAGAAGGCCAGCAGATTGCCAAATCTTCCATACAACGACGCATATAAGCAGCCATGCAGGCTTGCGTGGAAGAGTTCAAAGAATCCTCCATCGTGGCATACAGGCTTTACTCTCCAGTTAGCATCCCAGCCAATTGAAAATCTCTCGCACCACATACCAGCCAATCAGACACAATGTTTATTAGTGAGTGTGTTCTGCCACACTAACAGAACAACCTCGCCATTTGAAATCTGTTTATAACATAACGCCATTGGTGCGTGCTTTAATTTTACTCTTAAAACTGGCTTAATGATACACATTACTAGAGAATTGAAAAATTCGCGAGTTCAATGACCTGCAAGCTGGACTCTATAGTCGTATTTATAAATATGCCGATCTCAACTTTGCAAAGGTTGTTTGCTGTCACAGTGGAGGGCGACGATTGGGCCAGCCTTCTCCAGGAAGTGTCAAAAACTGTGTGTAATAATCACTAAAGTTATATAAACATACGTGTTTTGAGTTCAGACTTGTCATAAAATGAATCTGCGAATTCTTCAGGTCTCTACACATTACGTATACTGAAACATTTCGTGTTTGCGTAATACGTATTTTTATTAATTCTGAAATTGATTACTTTTCAATTTTTCTGCAGAGAATGTCCAAACAATTATACTCTTCAAATCTAAAAGTCTGGAAATTATTTCCTCACAATAATTAAACGGATAAGTTCTAGTAATGGCTTCAACTATATGAAACGTTATTTTGAAATGTATCTTTTAAATTGCCCATTAAATACATTTTGCGCTGTTTTCTCACAAATTAACTGGGCTTGTTTCTGGATTGTAGCTGTAAATACTAATAGGCAAAAACACGCATACAAATAGGTCAATCTGTTAAATTATTGTTTTACTTTCATTGGCCCTTTGGACACAATGTGACTAAACACGTGTTCTGTAATAAACATTACGACAGGATGAGTTAACTCCTCAACTCCTTACCATCTTCCTATAATTAGTACCAGGAACTGAACTTCTGACTTCCTGTACACTTCAATGGTCGTATCATTTAAATATAGCATGATTCCGAATTATGATCTTTTTCAACGGGGACTAATAGTCTTAAAACTATAAAGTAGTTATGTGTTATATTACAGAGACACATATAAAACGGTATGCATGCCGTTTTTTGGTTACTTTAGTTTGAAGTCCTCCAGCACAGTTTTTTGAATATACATTATAAAACAATGTGGAAGTTTATAATTCTAAAAAGAATTGAAACATATATTTTTTTTCGGAATATTGTGGTACTTTACTCTTGCTACTTAGAAATGGTCATATTTCATTTCAAGTCTCCAGCCCTGAAGTAGACTACCCGCATATGCGCACGTGTTACCAAGGAAATTCCCTCCGCATAGCGCTCCCTTGGCACTGCTGACCGCGATATGAAGGATGGTCGCAACCTTCCGAGCACACAATACCCGGCCCATCTGCCGCGCAGTGAAGCTGAAAGCACTCCCTATTCCGGAGGCAACGAGAAGATTTTTCGAGAGAAATAAGACACTCCTGGGGGTGGAGGGGGTGTGGCGGAAATAGCGGAGCGCAGTTCGAGAGCACGCACAGCTGCACTCAGGGAAGGGCGACGCGAACACAGCGGCGAGATGAAAAGGAAGCCGTGTGGACAGTGCACAGTTGCCAAGAAACGAGCACGTGGCACAGTAAAAACCTGCACCGGATTTCACTTTCTCAACACGAAATACATTTTTTAAAAGAGTCTCTAGCCGATAGTTGTCACTTTTTTTTTTTTTTTCGCAGTATTATTTAATATACTGAAACGCCTTTGCCCCCAAGGACGTGGCAAGGTGGACAAACAAGTCCGTAGAACAAAAAAACTCCCAAATAAAACAAACCTTTCATAAAAGCAGAGCAAATTTGAAACCGTAAATAAACACGATCTTTAAAACTTAGGTGAGATCTTCTAACCAGTAAAATTCATGAGTAGACTCAAGAATATTTATTTGATTATTTTCTGTTACCCTTTTTTCATAATTGTTGCAATTAATACATCTTTTCATATGTCAATTTAGAACACAAATATGATTAAGCACCAAAGTGCTAATATAGAACAAATATTAAAAAATAGTAAATTAGTTTGCCAAAGGGCACAGTGATTGTATATAATTGAAGAAAAAAATGCTATATTTCAGTTGTTTCTCTAACCACAATATATATACAAACATAATATGGATCTATAAGCCTCTATGCTAATTAATTGGAGAATATTCACATTAAATATAAAACCCACCGGCCCTTAAAGGCGATTTTCTATACCTACAGCAGTTCGCACTATATTGACATATTTTAATTTTTATCAGAAACTTTTGATTTTACTGCTGTCCTAACTTCCGCCAAACATAGAAAAAGGCGGAAGCTAACTCTTTACTATCAATTCAGGAATATAATAAGATATTTTCTCCATCCATAATGATCACAGATTACACACCAAAATTATAGGCCGACATATTAAATAATGGCCAAAATTTACAGAAGTGGCTATTTTGATTCTTTATTCAAACTGATAACAAGAATCTAACTTTGATTTTAACCTTTGGTGAGCTAATATTACAAAAAAAAAAAAACACAAATTTAGGTGTAAAATAGATTCTGATTTAGTTATTTTCCAAAATCTTTCAATAAATTAATCATGGCGTTATGCTCTCTTCACGAGGCCAACAACACGATGCCTCCTAATTTCTTTTACATACTCCACCAAAACACCCTTTTTCTTTAAAGATTTTAGTAGGATTAGAATTTTATCATGTTAAATTGCCATATAAAACTTGGGAAAACTCCAAGAAAATTCCCACTTCAAAACCATACTTTACTTGGCGCATTGGATAGCAAAGAATTAACAGAGTGATTTAAAATTGCTGTCAAGTAATAACTATATGATGTTATTAATCTCAACTTTTGCAAAGCTTAGATTTTTCTTGCCAATGTGGTACCTGTCTCCTACTCAGGACACCAAGTGTGTTGGCTTCTTGTGCCATAAGGTCTTCGCAAAAAGTCTTATTTACTAAATATTACTTAACTGGTGGCAAGGCGACTGCTGCTGGAGCAATGGCAGAATCCGACCCCGAGCCAGAGGTGCACCCACCATTTATAAGAATCACAAAACATTGTCCCCGATAGGGGTGTACAAATACCACAACCAATAGGAAAACATATGTCCACTTAGGGAAAAATTCGTTGAAGGAAAGCATTATTCCTTATAGGGGTGACTTTATTGCTGTCCAATCCGGTCTCTTGGAACCACGTGTCCAAATATGGGACGCACACGTGCTCACACGTCACAAAACTCCAAACGTTCAAGCAGGCTTTAGGAAGTGATGTCGCAAGTGTTCAAAACCTCTGGCGTCCAGCCTATTGGCCAGCTGAGCGTGACGGCAGCCTGAATAGTTCCTCGGAGTGCCGCTAGCAGGCGCACATCAATGTCTAGCTGCATTGCGCCCGCCACACGTGCTGAGAGGGAGCTGGTGGAAAGTTGATGACCCGAACTGCTGCTGCAATCCACGCCGGTGGTGACATCAAATGGTACAGCCCACCCCGGGGCTGCGTCGTAACAAGGTACAATCAGCTGGTATGTGGTAAAAATCACGTCTTCTTCGAAAAATGTCGGGCAGGTAGATGCAATTTTTTCCATGATGAAATGCAGTAGAATTTTCAAGCAAACTCCATGCTCAAAAGACGTCTATTTTGGATGAGACGTCACAATACGTTTAGTAGTTTCTTTAGTGAGGAAACCCTATTTGCCAGGCATGTGAAATAAAATAAATTGTTTTGTGTTTACACTAATTTTAATATTCTGTACCTTTTTATTTCTCACTCTGTCGGATTAATTTTGCTTGTCTTGTCTCAAATGTCTGCGTGCTAATGAAATAATTCTTTGTATTGGTGTGACTTAATCATTAACTACCTTGTCTTTTGGGTACAGTGCGTCCAACACTACTCACGCATGGTATAAAAATTCTGATTTGCACGCACAATATTGACATTTATTAAGCTCCAATACTTATTCTCCTGCATATCTTCTCTTCAGATGAGGAAGCCTCATTTCTCAGAAAAATAAAAAAACAACCAAGGTAGGAATTCTTCTCAAATATTATTAGTGCAAAACCCCATATTAAATCGTTAATTTTTAAGAATCACGGAAACAAAAACTGATGCATGTTCATTAACTTTTCGAATATTTTTTAATTTCCGGCATCAAATTTTGTTGCTTGAAACAGAAACACTTGGTTCGAACGCATTTAATATACACTCCTCTTTATTCCCATTCATATATTAGTTATTTTAAGTTTATCTTTTGGCTTGAATAGCAAATATATATATATATATATATATATATATATATATATATATATATATATATATATATATATATATACTTATGTACAATAGAAAAATATATGTCTATTTCCTTGACCGAATATTTCAATACACACTGATAGAATTACTTTATAAATGAACACTTTAGATTTTTTATTCTGGTTATATATGAAATGAAAATTTAATTTGGGTAACGCCAAATCGCAATATCAATGGGCCACAGCCAGGCTATCAGTAAAGTTTCGTGAGGACTAACAGTATAGTTGTAATTAGGGACACGATGACCAACCACACAGATGTTTCTATAGTGGCGTTTACTGGCATCTCATCCTCTCATCTCTTGAAATTCACTGACATTTACCAGCCTCTGAGTGTTCAATAAGTCTTGAAACAATAACATGAAGATTAAAGTTTTGTGTTTCTAACATATAAAACTGACATGCATGTGTTCGGAAACTCGCCCGAACTGTTTCTGTGCATAATGCTTAAGGGTGCGGCCTAGCTGGCTCTTGAATTACGTTGCAGTGTGTTTCAAATCCGTGTTTTTTTTCTACCAAACCTATAAACGTGTCTCTACGATACCAATGTACTGAAAGAAAACACACTTCAGACGAGGTACGTATAATACTCTCAATGCGTCATGCACATTATAAATAATATTGCCGCGCCCTCCAACATAGTTAAAAACGTCTTTTGCAATGCTGTAGCTAGGTTCACCGCTTAAAGTCCCATAGGTACACGCAGCACGACGAGAACATTGCACGCCAGTTCAGAGTCTTGCGCGTAGTAGCGAAGTGACGTCAGACGCGCGTGGCAGTGTAGTCCTTATCGCTTCACTGCTTCCCTGCCTCAAACGCTTTAAAAACCTCCTAGTAGGCGGCGCCCTTAATGTAAAATGAGGTAGGAAATCAATTTTATGTGAAACTCAACATCAACTTACTATTTATTACAACGACTGCAACGCACAATTGAATGGGGATGACATAATTGAGGACACTTGTATTTCGTTCGTTTAATGTATTTTTTCTAGAAATAGAATATTCCTCGAAAAAAAATTATATTGCCCATCAGTACTAAGAAATATTCCCATGTTTTAACTATTCGTTTGTTAATCTGTATCAATTTATCATCTTAATTAAACCGAACGGTCTTTCCAGTTATACGTAATTTAAAATAGTCGTGCTCGACTTAAATTTCTGAAATATTTCAAAAGTGATTTTATTTCTCACGATAGTAAATTTTTCTCCATACAAACAATACCACGTTTTGTTCAAGACCACCATTTTAACTTAATTTATGATAGAAACGATATATATTATTTTTGTGCTTTCAGTGCCGAAAGATTTTCGCTGAAGCTAGTGTTCTGCGAAAGATCCTTTCTACGTCAGTTATTTCAGACGTAAAGTTGTGAAGACACAGTTTGCTGAACTCCCAGTAAGATCGATGGGACAATGAAAGTTTGACAGTGAGAACAACTTGGAAATTCCATTATATGTGCGAGCAAACACGCATGGAGCTCACGCATACATGAACCATGCATTCGGAAGTAATTCATCCCCGCAACTTTTTAACAACTTTTCACAGTTTGTTTCATTGCTGATTTTTTTTTTCTGTCTTTCGTGGTTTATTCATATTGGGTGTCTACTATTAAAGTGTGTCAATTATACATCTTTGTAGATTTTTAATTATTTTGAGCCAGGTAAAATAAGACTTGGTCGAATGTATGTTACTACTGCTGAAATAATTATTTTTGTTTTCCTTCAGTAACTTATATTAGTGATATTGTGCCTACCAGCAATTAAACAAAATAATATATGAAAGTTTATTAAATTACATTTCGTGCTCTAAAATATTTGTATTTTTTTCAACATCAATTTGAAACAAAATTTATGATCAAGACGTGTTAATGAAACAACGCAGATCGTAATTCTCATTAACTCTTTCAGGCACAGATATACAATTTTAGGAGTTGCAAAGAATACACATTTATATTCGGAACTGTACAAGTATCAACATAACGCCACATAGTAGGCGAAATGGCACGGCAGTTACTTTGACGTGGGCGTACTCATTCTCTGATTGGTTATACGAGGGGTCTGGGAACGGCTGTCGTGTGATTGTCTACCGCCTGCTTCGAAATGTAACCTATTGGCTGGCAAACAATTACCGAGCGCTGATTGGCGAACGGCGTTTCCGAAATTTTACTGGCTAGTGACGCCATTTGGGTGGCGTGTGAGAGCTAGAGTTCGCAGAATAAGCGGCTATTTCACCTTTGTATTGATAGTCCCTCTGTGATAACACTGTGTTATACGTCAAGGTAAACAGAAATTTATGTTTAATGTTATTTGCACTTTATAAAACCTTGATCATCAAGGCAATAAGCTCGCGTGGTGCGTAATAATGCACGTGGAACTGAAAAGGCACTGAAAACTGAGAATCGCATTTAACCATTTTCCCGGATGGGGATGGTAAACCTCTTAATAAAGATTTTATTTTTTACAATTCTATGTAAAAAAAAAACAGCGTACGTAATATGAAAAAAGAGCATAAGGAACGTTTCTAATATCTGTTTAGGTGAACAGATGATAATCGGCATAGGCTATTCATGGTAATGTGAGCACTTTTAAAAGCCCTCTCGTTTGGACTAACAGTAATTTTAATTGTATCCTTATACGTTAACTCCCGAGGGTGGTGGAATATACGCACTGTGTTTATTACTTACAGGGCAATAATTATGTTTAAAGGGGGTTAAATGATAAAAAATGGCTGAAAGGAAAAAGTAACTAGGGCCTTGAAAGTGCTCACTTTACCGTGAACAGTCCGTAACCAGCAATTAGCATTTCAGAACTTTTTTTTACATAATAAAATATAGTTGCGGGGGGAAAAACCTACTTCTGTGATTGGTGGCGATCTACGCGAGTGTATCACACTTGAAATGTTTCTTTGGGCCGACTGTGAGGCCGCAAAACTCGGGACATTGCATCAGGCGGTCGTCGCCGTGTCGAGTTGTACTGACATTTTCACGGAAGCACCTTGCCGTCCTAGTGGGGCCAGTGCTCTTGCTCTCGAGAGATGTGCAAGTCTTCGTCGTGTGGTCGGCGGCCGTTTGTTATGGAGCTTCTGGGCCGTGGGGACTGGCTACATCGTGGTTCGACAATCGATATATCGCTGAACATAGTAGTCGTGTACCCGAGAGCGATACTGCACTGTTTTTATTTTGCTCAAATAGTGTCCTGAGTGCCCACGGCCTTGTCTAGGGCTATTTAGGGCCACGATAGTAGTATAAAAATATTGGTTCTGGGACACCAGGCTGCAGACTGAGGACTGGAGGACTGCATTTAGCATAACAAGATCCGTGCCCATAAAAAAATCTCAAAAATGTTCCTCTCTTCTCCCGGTAAATTCTACAACTTATCATTCCATCCCTACGGCGGCCATTTTGTAAGCCAGTAAACTGTTCCCGGAACATATGATGACAATTTTGTCAGCCAGTGGGAAATTCGCTTCCCCGAAATCGATTTTCTATTACCCGAATAAGCATATTTGTCGACAGCGGCCATTTTGGTAGCAAGGTAAAGCCTCCCGGAACTGACGGCGGCCATGTTGGCAGCTAGGGGAAAATGTTTTGCCCACCATTCGTCAAAACTTATTTCCTATTATCCGAATGAGTGCATACTTCGATGGTGGCCATTTTGGTATCCAGTCAGAATGATTGCAGTGGCCATATTGGCAGCCAGCATGGACTGAAGTTCACGATTACCACTGCCAAAATAACGCCCGCACACACCGACGTATGTCAGCAACGAGGTCCCAGCCAGCACTGCCCCTTCCTGAAGGGGTCCTCAGGAGAAAGCTGCGCGGCCATCTTGGACACACATGATAAAACCCACCCAGAATAATAACGTGCCACCCAGCCAAGGCAGGTGGGCGAAATTTGTGATATATAGGTGGGCCAACTTGGAATATGTTAATAAGGAGATAGAGATAAATGCCAGCGCACAATGAAAACTACAAGAGGAATAATAATCCACACAACCAGGAGGACATGGACAGGATATGTAACCATGTGGGAATGGGATACCAATAGACCACACCGCCACCCTCTCTCTCAGACATGAGAAGTATAGCCCTGTCCTAAATAGCATTAATAATAAAGGGAGTCACAAAAAAACGAGGTTCCCACACACACCAGGCCACCTGCCTCTCGCACAGTAGGAGTACATCCATAGGTAACAAAGGAGACACATACACAGTTAAGAGCAATTATATTTATTCACAAAAACAGTACAGCGACAAGAAGAAGTGCAGACATTACACAGTTGTAAACGATGATTTGGGCACCGAATGTTTGAAGCAGGAATCGAAACCCAGCCACTTCATGAGAACCTGGTCGCCACATCTACAGATCACTCGCTCCGCTAAATAATCATGAGGATACTTCGTGACATATATTTCGTAGTCGAAGAAAAACCGCTGATGTCTTGGCTGGTCATATCGGTGAGCGTATAGGTGCATGGTGCAATGTCTCTCACATTGGCGATAAGGAACACTTCGACACTTCAGTTCGGATAGTATTACTTATCAAAGACACCTCTACTTCTGGAGATATGGACATAGTCGCCCACCTTGGCCCATGCTCGGCATGGGTCCACCATTTTGAAGTGCCGGTACACAGTCCGCAGTAGAGAAGTGCCGATGGCAGTGGTAATCTGAGACGGACGAAGAACAGTCGTTCTATGCTTACGTGCATTGTACTGAGTAAGCAGTCGAGGAAGCAGATCAAACCACCGGTAGCTACCCTGTGCCGAGAACGACTTCCACATCAGACCCTTAATCGTTTGGTTGAAAAGTTCGATGATCGAAGCCTTGAGGTCGCTGAAAGTATTGTAGTGATGAATCTTCTTCGCAGTCATAAACGCACGGAACACAGGGCTCTAGAACTCCTTCCCGCTGCCCATCTGGACGTTCTTCGGTGAGACCATCTGGTCCAAAGCCAATTTCATTGTAGCCACAACAACGGCAACAATGCTTACGACGCACAGGGACTGCCCACACATACTTGGAGAAACAGTTGATAACCATCAATATGTAGCAAAAGCCCGTATTGATGTGTGCATAGGGAATCATTTCCACCAAGTCGTCCTGGAACAGGTCATGAAGTCCAAAGAGAAGCACCTTACAGCTGGGGAAGTTCCGATGTGCAGGGCGATGCAACGCGGTGGTGATCTGTGCTTTTGACATAGTTGTAAGTCATGCCCACCCCTCACAGGATATGGCCGGCTTCACAGAGCTCTTCCAAGGTATTCACTAATTCGTTCATGTGAGATGTATTGCTGGCTAGGCAGGATGCAACGAGGAAATGTAGATGGTCCACAAGCTCGTTTTTGTCGTCCCAATACACATACTCCAACCGACATCCATCTTCAAGCTTCCGACCCTATCCACTCACACCGGTGTTAGGTAACAGATCTTCGATAATAGTATATAAAGGGTGGGTCTCATCCTTATATGCATGACTGCTAGCATCAATGTCCACCAAATATGTGTGTGTGAGGTGCAACAACTTTCAGTACTGTCGAAGCACAGCATGGGAATAATCCCCGGGCACACGTTTAACAGCAGCTCATAGAGGCCGGGCGAGGTTTGCATGACGATATCCCCTAACTGGATAACATCGTTGAGTAGAAAGAATACTTGTCCGTTGCCGAGGAACCACTTCTTCCCATGTCTGTACACACCATAAGTAGAATTGTTCAGACGAGACCTGTACGAAGTGAGATAATGACAAAGAACCATAGAGCATGCATTGGATCACACTTTTTTGTGTTTCAAAGATGCCAGGGGCACATCATCTTCATCATTGATCTCCTCCTCATCTGCTGCAGTCTTGTGTTTTGGTGCGAAGCGTGGCTCAGCCTTCAGAGCAGGGGGAACGTGTGTTGAAGACCTACGACAATAGCACATCGCGAACGCTCGCAACAACATGACTCAGATCCTTGGTGGGGGTAGACATAGCACTGATACGTACACTATATATGTATATATATCTAGTGGCGATGCCCGATCACCTTGGTAAGGCTGTCTTCTGCTTTGCCAATGTGTCATATGACAGCATCCCATACATGGTTGCAATGAGCCCACTTGTCCTCACAGACACATATGTTGGATACATAGATTGAGAGTGTGCGATGTACAACATCACCCAATGCCACAAACTGTACACCCAAAGCGTTGATGCAGGATGTGAGCTTGGTGGCAAAGTCGCTGATGATTCTGGTAGTCACCCCCGACATCACAGTGCCGAACCGCACTTACAGGGTGGTCACAGCTGTCTGTTGCATACCCCTGGCAGTACGACGATCGTCCAACATCGCAGAGAGCGAGAGAGAGAGAGAGAGAGAGAGAGAGAGAGAGAGAGCTGTGTCGTGCCTCCACAGCAGAGGGCTTAGCCATGAGGTCGGAGTTCTTGATCATGTCAGAGACATGCTATATCTGTGTACTCAGAGCAGCCAGTTTTCTCGAATTGCTGCTTGCCACGAGTATATGATCTTTCAGATTAGCACCAATGGCTTCCAGCACCCTGGTGTCAATATGAGAGCCCAGGTCATCCACCTTCACGACACTGGCAAGTGTACCACCCAAACCACCAAGGGTCTGCACATCGGATTGGAGGGTCGATATCTGATTAGACAGTTAACCGGATGACATACCAACAGCATCGACGCTCGATTCCAGGTCGACCAGCTTCTTCATGAACATTGCAAGCGCACCCTCAGTCTTGCAGGGTAGACCACCGACCTGCACACCCACATCTTCTAGTTTCGTCTTCATGTCTGCAAAGCCTGATACCATACTGGTCAGCTGTGTATTCAAACAAAGGCCCTATAGATTTTCATAGCAAGGTCGGTAAGGCTGCTGGCGGTAACCTGAGCACCCACAACATTGAGTTTCTTCTCCAAAGCTTTGAGCTGACTGCCGAGGGTAGTAAGCATTTCCACATCAGTAGAAGTCAACAAGCGAATCTGGACCTCCATCTTGGCAGGCAGGGTACTCTTGTAGGTAAATATCCGCCCTTCCACAACATGAAGCGCATCACCGGAGGCGAAATTGGTGAGACTGGACACAGACTTGACCAGCCCAACAAAGTTAATATCTATATCCGTAACCAGTACATTGGTATCATAAATGTGGTTCTCCAGGGCGGTCATCTTCGCACCTAAGCTGGACAGTTTGCACACATCATCATCAGTGTCTGTAATCCAGTATTCAACATGTGTACAAGCATCTCGCCCACACTGCTAAGCTTTGGCTCCAAAGCCATGAGCCGAGACACATTGGACTTGTGCGAGCGAAGATGAGAAATGGTGGCGGTATATGTAGCCGATAGAGGTTCCATAGCTGTGGAAGTAACACTGCAGACAAAGGACATGTTCACCGCATCGCCATCGTACTTAGTTCCCCAAAATGCTTGGCCTGCTTCACACCAAAACAACAGTTCCCATTATTAGTAAACATAATACAAAAGTTCAGTGCACACTTCAGGCCTCTATGGCCGAACTTGGACACGGCCTCGCTCATAGTTCACCGGTGCATGATAATGAACTGATCGAAGCAACGTCGAAACCGGCCCTTATGAGGTGGAATGTCCTTGGCGAGGACGAGAAACACATGTGGGTTGTGCCAGCAACACAACCACATATTATTAAAACTATCGAAAGTCATATCGGTGTTCACATGATCGGAGTACAAATTATGGAGATTCAGGTCATCCATACAAAATAGAATGAGGAAATTGGCATTGTCGCGCAGAAGTTGCTTCAGCATATGGGAGTACATCTGACAGAGGTAAATCGCATCCACAGCAACATGGTGACCCATGTTGAAATACTGTTGCATCGTGTTCTGCTTCTCACATGCGACATCGTCGAATATGAAAACAGAGTTAGGCTTAGCATCGCTCGGCAGCATGATGTCAGCATTGTCGCTAAATGGAAGATACTGAAATATAACCGTTGTCTGTAAAACCTGTGCTCGACAAAGATATCTCGACTGTTGGAGAAACTTAGAGTAGAGATACACCTTCTCGAAGCGGAGACCATTGGGATGCTCCATAAGGCTGAGGAGCACACATGTCCTCCCATAGTTGCTCGGACCAGCGATATTAGCACGAAAATTGTTCGGTAGAAGTTTCCATGACGTGATTCCTGGGCCGTAGATTCGTCTTCAGCGGTGATGCTAGCAGGAAGCATGGTAGTCTGGAGCACGATTCCATTGTACTAAGACGTAATCGCTAATCTACATGTACTTATAGTTGTGCGAAACGTATAAAGAATGCACATGCCGACCTCATAGTGTTAGTATGCAGTAGTGCATCGCAGGAGCAAGCTCAAGAGGGGACATGGACTGGTGAATATGCTGATCAACAACCTTCCCTTCCAAGTGCATATTCCTGGCTACCAATTCTGTAGGCCCAGTACCGGGCTAGTGAGGAGATTGAAGCGAGGGGACATTCGAATCAACCTCCTCAAAAAGCATGTTGGGAGCACCAAATTGCACATGCGACAAGTAACAGATTGGAGGATAGACATGCGACGGACAGGATCCTTGCAGACAAAGCCCACATGGTGGGCATTTCGCCCGCATCTAAGCTCTGCGAACAGCTGCTGGCCTGTGTAGTGGCCAAGATCATGTGAGCTGAGGTTAAGTGTGGAATGGACCTGATGTTCGGGATGAAGAAGAAGAATGCAACCACACATAGGAAACCACACCGCCGAGTTAAGCATGGTGGGATCTTGCTGTTTCTCCTACTGGCCATCAGACTACTCTGTAGTCTATTCGGAGGGGCCAGCAGGATAGTGAGAGTGATGGACAGCGCTAAAGGAGAAAACCAATGACTCTCGGAAGTGATCAGGCATAGTTGGAAAATGGAAGCTCTCCCGGGGCGCAAAAAAATGGTCAAGGCTTGTACTTCCATCCATAAAATCCAGGGGGCGGTGGAAGGAACTGAATGGCAATGGCAGTATGATGACAAATGAGGCAATCCTAAGAGCCTTGCCTCATGCACCTCTCACGAACATTGATATACACAAGTTTGCTCGGAAACAGCGAATACCCAACATCATGGGCGTCTTCATGCAGGACCTCCTACAACAGTACCCATGGTGAGCAGAGAGAGGGGTAATAAACCTAGATACAAGTCGCAGGCCCAGGACACACTGGCCTGCATATGTGTAGCAAGGACATACGGTCGACTACTACGACAGCTACCACAACCTAAGGGCTCCACTCGAATTGAGAAAGTACATGAGAGGTGGTAGGATCTATTAAAACAACACAGCTGAGCAGCGGCTGCCGGAATGGAACTGCAGGCACGTATGTCTGAGATTCCTACTCAACACAGGTTGCACCATATGTACCAATCAGTCCTGTCCGTAATGCTGATCCTGTCAGGCGACAGCTCAGAACTGCATGCCGTGCATTTCCCACCACTTAAACTAAAGGGGGCGTGGAAAATCGTGCTAATAGACTTTCAAGCGTACTTCTCCATACCGAACACTGACGAACGCAACTGCATGTTTCGATGCATAAAGGATAATGGGACGTGAGGCGAGGTGCACATACCCACCAGATCGTACAAGGTAGAGGATATTGAAGAGTACCTCAATCAAGAACTGAGACAGGACATTGCAGTGAAGCTGCGTGGCAATGCCAACACACCACACAGCAAAATGTCCAGTACTGCGCACATAGACCACAAAAAACAACATGCTCGCAGCTATGCTGGGGTTCGAGAAAGCAATGTACGAAGCCAATAACTTGCACAAATCGTCCCTACCTGTAAACATATTCCCCGTGAAATTGATATAAATAAACTGCAATTCAGTGACCGGCTCTTACCTTAATGGCCAGCCCAGTCAAACACTGCACAAGTATGCAGTGATGGTGCCACTGGGGTTTAAACTAGTGGACATGCCAAATATGCCCATATACATTCCGGTCGTCCTGGAGAGTGTACATGAAGTGCAAATGTTTATCATCGACCAGACGAGCCATCTAATCAACTTCCAAGGCAAAGAAATCACGATCTGACTACATTAAGATGGGGCTGAACTTTAGGCGTGGTAAAGTAATAAAAGCAGCTTACCACATGAAACCATACATCAGTACAGGGCGAGCGTCCAGCTTGCTAACATCAGTAAATGTGAGTTTTCTACACAGATTGGGAGTATCTGTGAAGCAGTATGGTAGTAGAGATTCTAAACATGACAGAGCCTGCAGGTTTCGAAGACTCGATCACCAAGGTGGAACTGCACATGTATACACCTTATCTGCCAGATCCATATGCCCCCTCGTCCGAGGTGCAGATACCGGTCCAAAACCAAGATGGCTACACAATACCCTGTAATTCCAATTTGTGGTTTTGGGGGACTTTATAGAAGGCTAGAAATGAGGTACTGGGAACGACGTAAATCAGTAAGAATGGGATTCTACACATGATAATCCATATCGCGTACGAGCTCAATGGTAGTGAAGTAGATGAGACACGGGATGTAGGAATAACTGCAACCATCAAGAATTATATCTCGCTGACACAAAACCAGCTTCCTGCCACGTAAATGGCAAGCTGGGGTATCGAGAAGGACTACAAGGTTCCGGCATATCCACAAGGGACATTCGAAATTTGCATTCCGCTAACTATGCTGTTGGGCCTTGCCGAGGTCTACAAATACGTGATCATCAATACGAAGCAGTAAATAGTTATTCTCATAGCCAAGATGTAAGCTAATGCCTTGTTGGATACCATAGCCGCGCCCAAATCACGGCACTGGCTGTCCGGTCCATTGAATGGCTTCTGCTGCATGTGCAGGTGAAAATGTCGGAATAAATGAAACTGTTAAAGTATGCAAAGAAGGGTAGGAACATCGACATGGCGTTCTGCATGTGGAGTCTAGAAACATACCCGGGCATCCCACAAGCCAAGAGTGTCAACTGGAATGTGAAAACCAGCTTCCTAAGTGAAAAGCCACGATACATAATCACAGTGCTCCATATGGAAAACAAAATGCTCACAGCACAGACCACTCAAAATTCGACCATGCAAGTATCAAAAACATGAAGGAGTGCTATCCCTACTGTGACCTAAATATCGATTTCATGAACGGGATGTATATGGTACCATACCAGATGTATGCTGAATTTCAGCAAGCTTACTATGGCCACACGCTGTCACCAATGCTAACACCCGCTGAGTTTGTGAACACGGCCTTCTCCTTGTGTTCGACATTAGTAAGCAGGACGATAGGATATGTAGCGGTGTCGTGGATTGTAGAATCGAAATGACAGCTGTGGCTAATTCCCCTGGCAGCACCCAGGCCTATGCCCTGATAATTCACGACTGGCTTGAGTAGAGGTATATTGCAAATCTTGGTGCAACTCAATAATTTAATTAAAATTCAACCAATTTCAAGCTAAATTCAAACAAATTTCCAATTCCGTGTCAAAACTTTCAAAGCGCAACTCAAAACCAATCATGTTTAAGTTAAAAATCAAAATCAATATTCAATTTCTGTTCACTCTTTGTGTGTGGTTCTTCAAACACTATTTCTCAAGCTATATCATCATATTTTTGATGAAATGCCAAGAATTTTAATACTTTTCTTGTGATATTATTTTTGACTAATTGATTTGGCTTGCAAAAATAAATGGTAATAATTGCCTTATTGAATATAATTTTTGCTTCATTCACCCTGAAAATGGACCACTGATCAAAGAGTGAACAAAGCATGTTTTTAAAAAAAGTCCACTTAATTGAGAATGAAGATTTTGGTCAAATTATCTTGATTTTGGGGGTAAAATTGAAGAGATGAATCGTGTTTGCAGAAGAGATTGAAAAATTGATGTTTTAAAGTTAGAAATTAGCATGAATTTTAGTTAAATTACTGTGCTGCGCCAAGATCTGCAGTTGCCCTCTACTTATTTATATAAATGTGTATATATAAACATAAGAACAAGGAAAAAGTTCACTTAGATTTAAAAAAAAAATTATTGGATCAAACAACTCAATCAAATATCTAAAAAACTGTATTAAAATATCGAAACAATGTCTTGTTACTGTAAAATTATTTTCATTATCCATTTAATAAAATTTAAAATGTAGATATCTTCATCTCATATTTTCTTTCAAATAATAGTAAGTTAAATTTCGTTATCTAATTAAAACAATATTACAAATTGTACCAGCCTCAGAACCTTTTTTAAAACCTACACTAATTTTTATATTTGTTTTATCTTTAAGTACTGCTATTTTTCTACATAGGCAGTCAATAACATAAAAGGTCTTCGTCCGCAAGATGAATTGATATCGCTGTGATAGTTTGTAGTTGGCTTATAATAAAGTTCTTTGTTTCTATATATAGTATCCAATTTTGTTTTTGAATTTATAAAATTTATAAAATCATTAAATGCCAGAAACATTTGAGACAAAGATCATTTTCAATATCTAGATTCCAATTTTCTTTTGGAAAATTTTCATTTTTTCCATTTTTAACATAAATATTTCTCACATTACAATGATTAAACATTGAAGAACGCACATATTACTCGGTGCGATTTTTTCAATTAATTTGGAAACCCAAAATTTTAAAATTTGACATGATAAATTGTAAATTATTAAACTGATCTTTTATATCAAAGTTAAAGACAGTTGTCCCAGCTGCATCATCTATTTATGAAAATTTTCAATACTTAAAACCAATATGAATTAGAGGATCTTTTTTTTTATTTTTTTCATTAATTGCAATTGATTTGATAGTTTCGTATTCAACAATAGGCCACAAAATTTCTAATTTTTGAATAAAAATGGTAACTTGATCAGCATAAGTTTTATCAGCTGAAACATCTGCTTTCTTAACTTCATAAACGAACAAACAATTGTTATCAGACGAATTTCTGAAGAAAAAAAACCGTCTTTATAACCACCTTTCCAATAAACTTCATTATTATCGCCAATAAAACGAAAAACATATCTTAATGGACATATTATTTCATTTATTTTCTCTCTATGTACAGATTTAACACGTAATTTACTATCAACACCAGTAGACTCTAAATACGTTTGTTCACCTGGTGATCTTAGCAAAATATTCATCAGTGTTGAAGTTATTCCTGGATTATCAACAGCCTAAATAATCTGTCCATGTTTTTAAACTTCTCCTGTAGAAAACTGAAATGAAAACTATTAGAACAAACATCAATATTATCTCTTTTTTCGTATTTTGCCTCAGTTACAGTATTATCTCTCTTTAGTAGGCGATATTCTTCCAATACATAACCATCGTTTGGAAAAGAAAAGCCATCTCGTATAGGAATATCAAACTCGATTCTCTTATTGCAAATATTTAAATTACCCCTCGTTTGATCTGTTAGGGGAAAAGTTTATCTCCGAAAATTCTCAATGCTTTTATAACTCATTTATAAGTTTTAAAAAAAAATGTAAATTAAGGATTCAGAGAGAGTTTCTCGAGTGAACTTGTTCATCGAGAAGTATAGAAATTATAGAATGAACCATGATACAGAATTTGAGAGAAAAAAAAAAGTACCATTAATTCGTGAATTACAAAATATTGGCAAAAAAGTAGAACAAGCTAGTAAAGAAATAAAATTTAATAACAGCACTAGTGCCTGTTGCTGCAAAATTTTTGATTGTCCATTAACACCAGAAAAACATCTTTTGAAAGAGAATTATTCCCAAAGTCACCAATGGTTGTTACTCCATTAAAAAATAAGTGGAAATGTACCGTTATAATTAGACCAATTTTTCAAGATTGACAAAAAATAAATTGAAAGCAAAATATAGACTGGATGGTTTCAGTAGTGATGATTTGAAAATTGGAGATGGCATAAAAAAAAAGATAATTTGTGGAAATAATATATTTGGATACACAATGTTAGAAAATTAATTGACAGATTATTAGTTATTCATGGAGAAGAAACTGCTGAAAATGAAATTTTTAGAATGAAAAAGTAAACATTATGAATATGCTACACAATAAATGTTATGACAATGTTGTCAATAACCAGAAAAGAATAACATATCTAATACTAGTTTTAAATGCTATTCCGCACTCATTTTGGAATTCTCAACACCATAGCAAAGGTGTGATAAATGGGGCATTAAAAAATTTTAATTCACCCGAAATGCATTTTCCAAGTTATAATTATTGTGGACCATTACAAGATTAAATGAAAGATTAGAAAGAGGAGACTCAGAAACAATATAATTATATGGAGCTTGCAAATTTCACGATATTGCTTATAGAGATCATAAAGATTTATAATCTAGGTATGAATCTGATAAAATTTTACAAAAAAAAAAGCAAAAGAAATTATGCTAAATAAAGATACTCCAATTGGACAAAAATTGCTTCTGCAGATGTTGCTTCAACAATGTTTATAAAAAGAAAATTAGGTTTTTGAATTAAAACATTTTATCAAATTATTAAAATATTTTATCAAGCTATTAAAAAATTTTTTACTCAAAAATGAAGGGAAAAAGCTTAACTTTGGATATACCCATTTATCATTTAAGAGCTTTAGATTTAGATAAATCTTTAACAAAAAAAAAAAACTAGAAAAAAAATTTGAAAGAAGGAAAAGTTTTTAATAAACTTTACCAGTCCCAACCTTTAAGAAAATGGCCACTGAAAAAACAGGAAGTGGTGTACATCATGGAGGATTTTTACCAATTTAATTTGCAACTTTAGGAACTCTTGGCGCAATATCTGGAGGAACTAGTGCAATTTCTAATTCTGTTAAACAAACTAAAAAATTAAAAAAAAATTAGAAGAACAACAGAGACAAAATTAAGCAATGGAATATAAGGCTGATGGTGGTGTAGTTGCTGAAAAAAAGAGGAAGGCAAAAAAAAAAGAATTTGCTCCATTAACTAATATCTATATTGAAAAATGTGCAAAAAAAACTAAATATTAAAAATTTCAGAAATGTTTATATGATTGATGAACTACCAATGAATATGCTAAAAAATGAATGCATTCTGATTAATTTTGATATTTCAACAAATTCTGGCACTCATTGGGTTTGCTATTTTAAATTTAAAAAATATGTTTATTATTTTGATTCATTTTGAGGCAATATTCCTAATAATTAAATTAATTATTGTGAAAACAATAATGTTTATTACAATGATGATAGAATTCAGAATTTGATTAATTTATTTGTGGATATTTATTTTTATTTCTATAATTTTATCGAGAAGTATTAAGTTTCGAGATATAATTTCTATGTTATTGAATGGCCGTTATATTTTGGAAACCATTAATCGAATATTTAATTAAAAACTTTGATAATATTGCAGAAAGAATATATATATATATATATACATATATATATGTGTGTGTGTGTGTGTGTGTGTGTGTGTGTGTGTGTGAGTTGAAAACTTTTTGATATTATAAAATCATATTTTTCTTTTCTGGGGCGAAGAATTGTTAATACAGGCGGACCTGTAGATATAAAAGATGCGGTCAATTATATATATATTTTTGATATACATGTAGCAGATGATATTGATTCAAAATATAAACATAATGTTTCTGATTATGCTCTAAAAGAAGATATAAATTTACAATTTAATAAAACTATTGCTGATTATATAAAATGGATAAGTAATGCAAAACCGACATTAAAAAAATGATGTAGATACGAAATATAAAATTATTGTATCTGACTATGCATTAAAAAATGATGTTGAATCAAAATCCAACACTAGTGTATCTTATTAAAAAACATATGTAGATTCAAAATATAATATAGTTGTTTCCTCTTCCCGATATAAGTAAGAAAAGTTTTTATTTACACAACAGACGAAGTTTCTTTTCAAAATAGTAGAATTAATAATATGGCTGATCATATTGATGGAAAAGATGATGTCAATAAAATTTTTTTCGAAAATTAAATAGCTGATAAATTGCAAAACTTAAACCAATCAGTTTTGAATTACTGCGACACACTCGTTAACACAAACGTCAAAAAATGGGAAGAATCTGTTTTGAAAGAATTAGACGTTAAATGGCAAAATTTAAACCAATCAATTGAAAAATTGAAGGAAGAAAAGAATTATATGTTTCATTTGCATGGAAAGTGGAATAAAAATTATAATGCTTTTTGCAAAAACCAAGATTTTTTCTTTTTTAATAGTGAACGGTTTATAAAATAATGTTTGATAATTTATTCGATGATACTCTGACCTTTATTAAGGGAACAACAAAAATAGATTATAGTAAACAATTTGATGTTAACAGAGTTGAGTTTTCTACTGACAATATTTAAAAAATATTATCTAATTATTTTTTGATGGAATGTTGACCACAATAGGTATATTCGTGAAATATAAAGAAAAATTTTTTTATTATTATTAAATGGAGAATACTTGGTGTTTGTAATGCAAAAAAAAAAGTCACTAAAATAATAATATAAAAATGAGAGTACAACAAATGGGCGAGTAATCAAGAAAAGTATATGCTCGTTGTGCAATTCTAAAAAATGAACATTTTTGAATAAAAAAAAAATTCCCGAATTAAGAGAAGGAATAATCAATGAATGATATAAACCAGCACGAAAAAGTTTTCCAAGAAGAAAAGTTATATCATGTGGCATGGATGATTTGTGGCAAATCGATCTTGTAGAAATGGATACTGAAACTTTGAAATGTATATCTCGCAAAAATAAAGGCTATAAATATATTATGACAATTATTTATGTTTTTTTTTTTTTCAAAGTTTGCATTTGCTTTACCAATCAAAGATAAATCAGTAAAAAATGTAGTAAATGCTTTAGAAAAATTTTGATTTATTTATTTTGAAAATCTTGGTTTAGAATTTTATAGTAAAATATTTAAATATCGTATGCAAAAGCATATTATAAATGAATAATTCTTGATTTTCTGAATTAAAATCTAGTGTTGTTGAAAGATTTAATCGAACTTTAAAAAACACAATGTGGGAAAATTTTCCTTTGAATGGCAACTACAATTAGTTAAAGAATACAACAACCAAAAAGCAGTGCACTACTAACATGAATCCAATTGAATTTAATAAAAAAATTATTGCAAACATATTTTGTGAATAATTTTAAACCAAAATATAAAATTGGATATATTGTATGTGTGTGTGAATATATATATATATATATATATATATATATATATATATATATATATATATATATATATATATATATATATATATATATATATATATAGCTAATTTATCAACGGAATTTTTACTATTTGTAAAGTTTTAAATTTTGATATGCCAACTTACAAATTAAAAGATATTAATGGGGAAGAAATAATGGTTAGTTTTTATGAATATGAAATTAGGAAAACAAACTTTCCTGATGAATATTTGGTCGAAAAAGATTTAAAAGCTGAATCCGATAAAATTTGTGTAAAGTGGTTAGATTTTCATAATTCTCAAAACTCTTGGATTAATAAAACAGATCTACTGTGAATTTAAATATGTTTGCTTAGATGCACTACAGTACGTTTAACCACATCGGCTATATCGAAATTTCTTTCATTAGTATTAAACATTATTAATTTGCAATAAATGTGTGTCTTTATATAATTTTGCCTTTCCATTTCATAATTAATATTTCTATATCTGCTGTTAAATTCGTCACACTCAATAGCTAATTTTATATCTGTAAAATATAAACCAATTTTATAATTATCCATTTTATATTGTTATTTATAATATAAAATTTTAAAACAATAAATAATGTGTGAAATATATCTTGTTTCTTTTTTTAATTCAAAAACATTTATGTTTTAATTAAACCGCTTAAAAATTTGTTTACAAATGTTTTATTGGCTACTCTAGACTTTGTCAATAGTTGCGTTAATCCATTTTTATTTACATAAAGTATGTTACCAACATTGCCAACATATTTATTCGGTTTTATGTTTCATAAACATTTTTATGGTTTGCACAAACATGGTCTATAAAGGCATTTGTTAGGTTTCTGTATTGTAAAATTTCAGCAACATCTTTTCCTCTAAATCATGGTTCATTATTATTATTATCTATTACAATATTTATTTTTTAATTGTCAAAAATTAAATTATTAAAATAATTATTATCTTCTAATTGTAGGTTCTCTAGTTGTTTTATAGTGATTCTCATGTATATTCTGTTTTATAAATGAAACAAAAATTGAAGAATATAATTTAATAAAGTAAGGAACAAATTCTATGATATATATTGCATTTCTTGATATAATTTCTGGTCCTAACTATTTAGGACCTGGAATATATAAGCAATTACTGAAACACAATAATGAATAAAACACAACATTTCTTTTAATTTTTTTTCATATTTCCAGAGCCTGCGCTCACAGGATTTGAAACACCATAATGAATATTACAATAAAAATTAATTTCTTACTCAATTCTACTAAGACTGTTTATATAATTTAACAATTGTTCTTGAGTATAATTATTTACAGCAATGCCAAAATAGTTAAAGAAAATTTCAATGTTTCATACACAGTTTCCTTCATTCTTTGATATAAATTTATAGTATCTGGAATATACTCAAATCTCAATAATTCTTTGAATTCTAAGCTATTTTTTTTAACATAATTTCTTTGAGTTCTAATAACATAATAATCAAAATCAAAATCATTATCAAATAATTTTAGAAGAATAAAAGTTGGATTTAAATTTTGGTTTTGTGTTTGTGGTACAACATGAGAGGCCACATCTCTTATTATCTCATTTCTGCGATTTATTCCATCCAATGCTCTATCAACTGTTTGTCTTAAATTTTCTAAATTTTATCTTAAATTTTACTTATATCTTTTAAATGATTAACTTAATTTTCCATCATATATATCTGCTGGTCTTTTAATGCATCATTATGTTTACTAACATATGTAGAATAATCATAAACTTTTTTCTTCGAGTGTGATATTATTATCATTTATTTCAACAGCAACGTTTGTTCTCAACTTTCTATAAATTGTTTAACATTTCTATCTGTAATTAGAATCAAAGTTTTCAGAAATTATTATTGGCTAACATTTTTTATTTTATTTTGAATATATTTGTATTATATAGCGAGTTAACCATTGCATTTTATTTCTGTATATTATAGGTTAAAATTTTTAAGACTTTCTATTAATCTCTCTTCATTTTGCTACAATTTGTAGGCGTGATACACGTCCCGCCTGAAACACCAAATTTAATATAACACAAAACATCACTAGTGAATAAAATATTTTTCTCTTCGAAAAAAGGATACCACATATCACTAAACAAATTTCCTAAACGAATATTATAATTATTATTCTTATTAAATTCAAAAATATTTAAACGTGTGTTAGCAGTCAATTCTGTATTCTTCTCTTGTTGTATTTCAAGTGATTCAGCCATTTTGTAATTAGTAAGTATGTTGGATTTATATACATTCTATTTATGAAGAAAACAAAAAAATTGAAGAAAATAATTTTTATATAATATAGCCCAAATTCATAAATAAAACAGATCAATTATTGATTTTTCGCTACCAACTAAACCATTTTCAAAGACGGGTTCAGACTTTCTAATAGACACTTATATTTTGCTGTTGATGAAATGTCCACAATTATCTCATCCTTAACACTACATCTTGGCTTGTTGATTAAATTAAGTGTGTCTTTATTTAGTTTACCATCAAATGAAGAGAGGTTGTGATATTCTTGAAACACACTTAAAGAACCTTCAAACATTTCAGCATCAATTTTTGAAATTTAATTGATCACCTTCTAGGTACCCATATTTATTAAAAAAATTTGTAACACATTTTGTCTGATTATCTTTTTTGAATAGTGCAAAAATTATATTTTTGTAATAGCGAGAATAATTATATAAGTTTTCATTTATATATAAAACTTTTGTATTTTGTTAAAAGTTTTCAGAGGACATATTTTTTACCCATATATATTATATAAATTTGTAAAGTTTTTTGTGTAAAAATTTCCAGCGAGTACATTTTTTCTCTCTGGATTTGCAGGTGGTAAATATTTACCGCCTGGAATAATATACAACAGTCGCATTACATAATTTTTGTTTGTCATTTTAATCAAGTTTCAGCACCAAGTTTTTCATCTTCTTTAATATTTTTTTCTTCTTAATAATTTTTTTCTTTCTAAATAACCACAAAACAAGAAAAAATGATTTCTCTACTCTGCAAGTTAAACAATTTACTTGAATTCACCAAACTCCAAGATGTAGAAAATAAATTAATGTTTTAGGGTAACAGATTTGAAATTGAAGAATCTAATTTGGGTAAAAAAATTAATTGTATTCAAGATGACAAATAACTATTTCATTACCAGAGCGCTGTGTCAGGAATTTCGATAAAAATTCTTTGAAGCTAATAAATGAGAAGTAAATTTTTCTAAAGTATAAAGGTTTCATAGTAATGAAAATTGAAGATTTTTCCATGATCTAGAATTCTCTTCAGCACATTTTTTTAAGCTTAGTTAATTTTTTTTATTATTTTTAACAAATTTGTTTCTTTATAAATAAACATGTCTTCGCCTATTTCCCCTTGCAGTTTGTCCAATATTTTGAAAGGTGGCGATGGCGCAAGTCCGCCATCTTGTAAATTAGATAAAGCATCTGAAGACCTTAAATATTTTGTTCACACGTATCATTTTAATTTACAAAGCTTACAATTATCACTCTTAGATAACACTGACAACAAATATGAACTTCGAGAAATGAATGAATATCTAGACCAAATAGAAGAAGGGTTTAAAAAATTAGTAGAGCTTCGAGTATAACAATTTTTTGTTTCTGTCAATTATTTTTTTCAAAACTGGGCACTTTAAAATATACAAAATATTTACAATGATTATCAATGAAATGGCTTACATAAAAATTTTAGTTTTTTCTTAATAAATTTAGTTTCTTTATTAATAAAATTGGAGAATAGTAGCATAAGCAAGCAATGCAAAAAATGTGGTGAAGTTTTAAACATTGAATGTTTTCCATCTCATAAAAACACGAAATATAAGTACATTAAAACCCGTACAAATGGTTACAATGAAAATTCTAGAAGTCGCTATGAGTGAAATAAAGAGGTAGTACTTTGCGAATGTGGAAAATCTGTTTGCAAGGTAACTCTCGAAAAGCACAAAAATGTTCAATTTTACAATGTATATATTCAAGAAAGACCTGCATAGTGTGCAGGGAGAATAAAAATATCAACGATTTCGCATCACATAAAACACATTAGATAAGAATTTTAACACTTGCAAAAAATGTATGTGTCAAAAAAAGAGAAAGTGCAATGCAAATGCGGCAAATTTGTATAGAAACATTCTCTAAAAAAGCATAAGAACAGTAACATGTACATTTACAGAATAGATATCCTAAGTGAAACTCAGCATTCGTAAATTTTTATTATAAAACTTGTTATATATAAAAATGGAGACGAGCAACCTCTAGTGGGTGAGTTGAGAGGAAAGAGATTGCGCGAGATGAGAATTATAGGTAAAGAATTAAATATATAAAATAATTATATAAATTACATAAATATGATTGTATTGCAAATATTATTCAAAAAAACAAATATAAATTTAAACAAGCTATCGAGAACCTAAATGATTTAACAATTGCTGAATTGAGAACTAAAGTTAAAAACTATAACAGAGATAATATATTTCATTTAAGAAAAGTAGATTTTATTACAGCTCTTATGCCAATAATTAAAATTGAACAAAGGAAAAGAAACTTTGCAAATTTACCATTTCCAAATGGCAAAATAATATATAGAAAAGCTATAGAGTTCTAAAAAGAAATTTTCCCATTTTCCAATAATTTGTATGTGAACAACAAAAATAGAAAAACTAATAACACATACACAGTTGAGAAAGCTTTCAAATGCAGGTTATCAAAATTTTAATTGAAAACAACTTTAATATAGTGTTGCCAGAAATTTTTTAGCTTCGGTAAAGCAACAGATATGTAAAATTTTACGTACTCAACTTTTAAAACTTAGAGCTGTGAAGTTCAACGTTAAATTTGCTGCTCATTTTCGAAGCCGAAAAATTGGCGAGATTAAAATTTTCGACGACATTCACCCACACACATTTACAATATTGAATGAAGGAGACATTAGAAAATTTTACAAACAAACAAAAAATGAAATAGTTGCACCAATAGAAAACATTGAATGAAGCACTTCAGATTGTGCTTTACATAGCATAATTGGGTTGCAACTAGCAATAAACAAGTATAATACATTCAATAGTTCCTCCTATATAGAATTATCAGAAGTGATTAAGAATAACACAGCATGTATTGATGTGAAGAATGGTGATAAAAAATGTTTTCTTTGGGCAATAATATCTGCACTGTTTCCTGCTGAAAAAGACCCAGAGATAGTATCTAAATATAAAATTGTGGGTCTCAGTATCGAGAAAGCATTAGAAAAATATTACTATCCTATAAAAATTTATGATATTATTAAAAAAAACCAAATTGATGTTTCTATAAATGTTTACTCTATTAATAATAAATTCAATGTTTATCCACTAACGATTACAAAAATAAAAAGGATTAAAACATAAATTTATTTATTTTTTCAAAAATGGTGAAAACTCATATTATTGTTGGATAAACGATTTATCTAAGTTGCTTTCAGCACAAAAAAAAACACAGAAATAAAATTTATATTTGCTATATGTGTCTTCAATTTTTTATTCTCTAGAGAAATTAAATAAACACACAGAAGATTGTTCAAAAAATTAACTGTTAAGATGATAATCTTACCTTCAAAAGGGAAACAAATAAAATTTTAAAAAATATGAAACACCGCACGAAAGTCCCTTTCACAATATATTCCAATTTTGAATCAATTTTAAAGAAAATATCAACCACCAAACCAAATCCAAGAGAAACAATAAAAATTTACTTAATCAAAAATATCCAATTTTAACCCAGGATGATATCGATAGTAGTCTCTACATATAAATGCTAAAATAATATATAAACTTATAAATGAACAAATAAATAACATTGATTTAAAGTTGAATGGTGCATCATACACAACGAAAAAGCTTCTGGTTTTTGCTATTATATTGTATCTACTTATGGCGATTATAAACCACCAGTTGTATATGGAGGCCCAGATGTGCATAAAATTTTTATAGAGTCAATAAAAAGAGAAGTAGAAGAAATTGGGGAAAAATATTCACAAATTGAGCCAGAGTGTGAATATTTTAAGGACAATAAAAAACTGTGCCACCATGATCATATAAATGGAAAATATATTAAGCCAACATGCAACAATTGTAATTTACAATTAATATTTCCAATTTCGTACCAATTAATTTTGATAACATAGCTGGTTATGATGCTCACTTATTTATTGAAGATTTAGGCTATGATGAAAAAAAAGATAGATCTACTTGTGAATAATGAAGAAAATTTTGTAACTTTTGGAAGAAAAAAAAAAAAAAAAACAGACAATTTGAAGATGCGAAATATAGACATTCAAATATATGGCAAGTAGTATAGATAAATTATCGTCTATTTTAAGTAAAGAGAAAATGAAACATACACAAAAACGTTTTCCAGAAGATAAAATAGATTGTGTTATTAAAAAAGGTATTTTTCCTTATGATTATAAAAATTTAACACAACTCAACTTCTCCAAAGAGCGAATTTCCAAAAAATTAAACGATACTATTACATCTGTTGATGAATACGAATATGCAAAGAATATACATGGAACCAATTTAATATAAAAAATCTTGGTGAATATCATGATTTATATTTTAAAAGTGATGTACAATTGTTAGCAAAACATTCGAAAATTTTCGAAACATATGTATAAATTCTTAATGTCCATATCCTGTGTGGTACTTTACAGCACCAGGTTTATTGTGGTAAGCAATTATACAAATGACTAAACAATCACTTGTGATATGATTTTAAAGATTGAAAAAGGAATTCGTGGTGGTTTTCACAATATTTTAAGTGATATCTTAAAGCAAATAACAACGATTTGGGAGAATTTAATTTAAATCAAGAATCAAATAATTTAGCTTATCTTGATGCGAATGTCTCAGCACTACCCCTATGGAGGTTTTGAGTGATTTAGATTACTGGTGTGAAAAAATATTAAATTTGAAAAAAGGATAGTGAGTTTGGTTTAGAGTTGATTTAGAATATCCACAAGAACTACGTAATTTACATAATGATCTTTCATTTTGTCCAGAAAATAAGTTTTTCCAGGTACCGATGAATCTAAACTGTTAACAACTTTACAAAAAAAAGAAAATTATGTACTAAATTATCATAGTTTAAAACAATTCTTAAGTAATGGATTAAAACTTACTAAAATACACAGTATATAGATTTTTAATTAATCCTATTGGTTGGAAAAGTATATGGATTTCAACACAATGGTGAGGACTAATGCAAAAAGTTATTTTGGAAAAGATTTTTACCAACTGATGAATAATTCTGTTTGGTAAAACAGTGGAGAATATAAAAAACAGAATTGACATAAAACTAGTTTCAAGTGAAAAAAAAATTGCTAGAAATTAATGGCCAAGCCATATTTTAAGAAAAGTTCTATATTTAATGAGAATCTTGCAACTTTTCGCATGAATAAAACTAATGTAAAATTTAATAAACCAATATATGTGGCCATGGTCATTTAGGATATTTCGAAAGAATTAATGTACGATTTTCATTATAAAATTATTAAGCCAAAATATGGTGATAAAATTGAATCGTGTTTTCAAAATACCGACTGTAATTTTTATATCATTGAAACAGAAGATTTTTATGAAGACACAAAGTCGATGTTAGACAATTTTGATACAAGTGATTATCCAAAAACAATATCTATAATTTTCCACAAATAAATACAAATGTTTTAAGCAAAATGAAAGATGAATGTAACTGCAAAATAATTAAAGAATTTGTTGGCTTAAGAGGAAAGATGTATGCATATAGAGTTGAGGATAAACTAAACAAAGAGCAAAAGTTGTGAAAAATGTTGTCAATAACAGAATAAATTTTGAGGACTAAAAGAAATGTGTTTGATGTGAAACTTCAATATAGGACAATGAATTTTATAAGGAGTGAGAAACACAAAATATATACAGTAGAGGTTAATAAAATAGCTCTGAGTCCTTGTGATAACAAGAGAATTATATTAGAAAATAAAATAGATACACTGCCATACGGTTTCAAAATTTATAATTAATTTTTTTATTCTTCAATAGTGATGTTTCACCGCTAGTCAAATTTTCATAATTTTATTAATGAAAAATATGTAATATCATATGATGAATTAGGTGTCGGCAAAACACTGACACTTAGTACTATACAAAAATTATTCATTACACCTATTTGTGAAAGAAAAGTTTTATATTTCTGTATTTTATTTTAAACATTTTAAATCTCCAAAACAATGTCGATATCAGAACCATAAAAACCAATTAATTTACCATTTTTGTCTCTAATTTCTAGTACAATGTTATTAAAATGCTCATTAATGATTTTATAAAAAATTGGATATGGGGCTTGTATCTTATATCATCTCTAAAACCCAAATATAGTTTTTCGTGGAAAAATAGCAATTATATAGGTCTCCAAATTGTTAGATTCATAATATTTTTTTAACATGCTATATGCCAAATTACAGCGAATATTGATTGTTTTGAATGAAAAAAAAAATAGGCAATTTAGTGCCTACAAAAATGTTATATTTTTCAATAGTTAATTTTCTTTAAAAACCGAGTATATCAGATAAGTGATCATCAAGTTTAATATCAGACTTGGTTTTTATTGTTATTCTATTTTTCACATTGTCTGTTGTTAATTCAATTTTATTTGATCAAAATGGTTTATTGAAATTTATAGCTTCTTTGATTGATTCTACATCATATTGGTAATTGCGAATATTTACAATGTTATATTTATCAATGAGAGCACTCATTTTTTCAATTGTAGTTATAATATTATTGTCTACATTTGGAGTTAAAAATTTTGGATGAAAACTAATTAATGCAATTGATTTACCTTTATGAATTATATCATACTGAAGTTTCTTCTTTAGAATAGAACTATTGTTTGTTAACTTGAAAACTTTATTATTATCGATTTATTACAAAAAATATTGTAATTAAACTAAAAACGTTGACTGGGGTGTTGGTGTTTTAATTTCTGAGGAAACTTTCAAGAATAAGAAAATGGTGTGTTATTGCCTGATAATATACATGTTTTGACAGTAGGGCCAAGAAATACGAGAAGAAGAATTTAATCATTAATTTTATTTATAAGAAAGGATAGCTCAATCTAAATAAACTCTATGTTTGCTGTAAACATTTGATCAACCAAAATACATTCAATTATAAGATGATTTTGACATGTAGTATCCCAAAAATTTAATAAAAAAATGGATTTTTTGAAAGTTGCAATGGTAAAATAGTTTCACTAAATCAATGTAAAAAAAATTCTTTAGTTATTTTTGATGATGTAATATTGGATGAGCAAGATGTAGTCTGCGAATATTTTCTAGAGGACAGATTAAAAATTGTGATATTTTTTTAAATTTTGGGCAGACATATTCCAGAGTCTCCAAGCAATTAGTACCAGATAACAAAAATTTTATGTGTATATTTTGACATGATGAAACAAATTTGAGACTTATATACTACGATTTTGTTGGAGAAGATATGAGTTTTGAGAAATTTTAACAGATATGTGCCAAATGCTAAGACGAAAATTAGGGTTTTTTAACATTAGATTTGAGTAGAAAAAATTGATATTGGAAAATATCGAATCAAATTAAAAATTTTATATTTGAACTCTCTCCTTTGAATTCAATATTTGGATAGTCATGTTTCTTGACTACCAATAAACTTACATAATTTAACTTATATTCTTCATTTACATGCTTGATAATAACACCTTTAGTATTCTTATAGTCCAAAATTACAAGTTCATCTTTAGTTTATGTGAACCACTTCCACAACTTAACCTCAGTGCAATCTTGTACTGATAGAAAAAGCTTCTATACACACTCGACCACAACTAAACTACAGGACACTCTTGTAGTAAAAAAAAAAAAAAGCATATCTGCGCTGGGAGGCCAAACTGAACTTCAGCTCAGTTTGCCTGTGATAAGAATAAGTAATTTTACAGTGAGTATCTGGCCTCTGCGACACAAATTTTCCTCGTAGAGCTCGCAATGAGCTCTGTCCGCATAAGGAAACATGTTATCAGGCTGTTTTGATATCTGTGGTGCTGCTCTCGGCGAGTGCAACCACAAAGATGCAGAGAGTTTGCTCCTCGCAAAGATCACACTACGAATCACTGCTGCAAGAGTGAATAAAATTATTTCCTCACCAAGCATCGAACGATCGCATAATTAATCTTGTAGCTCACCACATGCAGCATTTTTATTAATTTGTTTTGTAACTCGAGGTTCGGGGTTCGATCCCTGCTCGAGAGGATGATTAAATAAATGTGAAGTCGCCCACATTTATTTAATTATCACCAAGATACACAAAATTTAAGGGGAAAAAACATTTCAATTGATCTTGCCCATATATTCTGGTAATGACTATTGATGCATAAAATGGCACTCCTGAAGACTCAGCACAAAATGCTTCCACACTACACTGTAGTGTATGAGATTTATTATCTGGGATGTTCCCATATGTCGAAGTCACAACGACATATGAGAAGGGAGTACCATAAGTAATAATAAAAATAGAAAATACAAACCTTCCACATAACTTAAAAAAAAAAAATAAGGCCGGCCTGTGAAGTGGACGGTTCCTCCAGTTGGAGCTTTGTTGGTGTTAAATATGCCTGGAAAAATAAAAAATGGAGACCTTGGCATGATAGCGATATCTACAAACTCCAAAAACATGAGGGCCCTGGCGAGACACGAGCTTGCTCGTAAACGTTTTTTTTTTAATGGGCATTTGTGTTTATATGTATACATTTTTTTATAAATCAGTTGAGGACTATTGCAGATATTGGTGCAACTCAATAATTTAATTATAGTTCAACAAATTTCACACTAAATTCAAACAAATTTCTAATTTCCCATCAAATCTTTCAAAGAAGAACATAAAATCAATCACATTTAAGGTCGAAGTCAAAATCAATTTTCAACTTGTGCTCACTCTTTGTGTGAGGTTCTTCAAAGACTCATTTTCAAGCTAAATCATCGTATTTTTGATGAAATTCCAAGAATTTCCATACTGTTGTTGTGATAATATATTTGAATATTTGATTTGGCTTTCAAATTTTAAGTAAATATTTACCCTTTTTCGCCTAAATTTTGCCTTATTCACCCTGGAAATGGCTCACTGATCAGAGAGTGAATGAAGTATATTTTAAATAAAGTATCCTTAATTGAGAATAAATATTTGGGTTAAATTATCTTGATTTTTGGAGGGGAGGGGGGAAATTAATGAGGTGAATCATGTTTGAAGAAGAGATTGAAAAATTTTTGCTTAAAAGTGAGAAATTTGGGTGAATTTTAGTTATATTATTGTGCAGTGCTAAAATTTGCAATAGTCCTCTACTAGCTTGTAACATACAATGTTAGAGACAAATAGTTCAGGTATTTACGTAAAGTATACTTACAAACTTCTCACTAACTTGCATCCATCACAATGTTTGCGAACATCCAGCGATGCATCTCGCATCATAATTAAACATATTTGTATAGCTTACAAGGATTGTGGTTTGGCATCATGTGCCCTCCTCCCACCCTTACCATGGAATGTGTACAATGAGAACAGTAAGGTGATAAATACATGGTAGGAGATATATTACTTCGGCATACATCGGGACAATGGCAATATAGCATACGATAAGATACTTTACATATTCACCTGTATGTTGCCCGAGGGCACCATCTGCATCGCCGTACAAGAACAGAAGTATTAGCTAAGTATCCATTGTAGCAGCTGCACAAGGGTGTGCGATGTTCAGATGGAGTACGACTGCCCCTCATTGGGGGTACTTAGGTCTCAGTACATGCCGCACCACTCATGCATCGAGTGTGGGTGGGGGAGGGCGTGTCTGGACATTAAAGTACTACTACTTCACAAATGGTCCCTGGGCACTGGAGGAGGGCAAAACAATGAACATCGGACAAAGTACGTCTACAAATAGGTACGAAGGCGCGGTAAACTACGTCGGCCGCAAGTGGTCATGACTACCACTATGTACAACGGATGAGGGGAGGATACCATAAGGCCGGTGCCCAATGGCGTATAAAACCTGGCCCAATGGATAGGAGAGACCACTGTATCTCATGTACACTTGTGGAATGATGGATGCTATGTTCACGAAACTGAATGACAGCAGCCAGTTCACAACATTGGCCGACCTCACATTGGGCAAATGGTACACAGAGAAGGACTTCAGGTGTGTCGAAACAGCTTATGGCTCGTGCATCACATGCCTATTGCAAGGCACAGTCTGGGTGCGACTACCGACGTGGTACGTACAGATCGTCAATGACAGCGACATGGCAGTGATGATCAATGGTAATGTGTTCATAATGTACTGCAGAATGAATCCCATTGGCAACTGCAAGACAATGCACGTTGTCGAATTTTCATAAATGCGACCTCGCCATCTTGCTCTCTTGCTCAGCATAAAATGTATAAAACCTTTAGCCCGCTGGACGTAAATATGTATGACAGCATCATGATCGGCTACCATCACGTGCACTTCTAAATCACCAGGATGACCAGAGCACATGGAATGTTGCACCAGGCATTTTGAACATTTTGTGTGTCAAAGCAATGGAGACTGTCTTGTCCTCTATCCAAAACCCTTCAGTATTGTCGCCTCTCCAGTCTACAATATATGACCGAACTCCGAGCTACTGTGTACCATAGCAGCCCTGATGGAACATGCAAACCAAGGCGATGTATGCCAGGTGTGGTTACAGAGGACAATTGCATATGAGCTCTACCAGCCGACCGGACTTACACACTGGACCAAGTCTTGCATCGGCGAACAGCATATGACCGTCATGAAGCAAGTCATGGTGATGATGAAGACGCTGTGTATGTCGCTCACCTGCAAGGTGTTTCTTGCAGCAAAGTACGTATAAGAGTCCATGAGCACTACATCACACGTGCAGTCAGTGTCAGTGCACCACCTTAAGAGAGACATGAGTTTCCAAGTGCAGTCATTGGTGGCACAGCTTCCAGGAGAGTCAACCACCATAACCACCGCCATGGGTTCGATAAACATGACTGTGTGCTGTTCCGGCCAGAAGAAGCTAACATCTACGAACGCCATTACGTGGGCTACGAACACATAGTGTTAAAACTGGAGCTCAGGTACAAGCAGGTCCAGGGTTGTGACGGTGCCATCCACACATGGGGCTATCAGGATGCCTGGGATGAATTCCACAGTTCAATAAAACATGTGTGGGCAAGTACGACGGATGTGTGATCGTCCATTTCCACCCCAACAGTTTCCTCCCCGCTGCTGGGTATGTCCTCAAGGCTCATGGAGACTTTGACGACATTATAGAACACCAGCCTATGCACAGTCAAGGCGACTTTTCCTGCGTGAGGGGGATGGCAAGATATGTCACTTGGGTAAGTAATGTATGGGGCATATACATACGATGACAATGGGGGACAGCATATTGTATCTACCCTGCAGTGCACATATGTGTTGCATATACAAGTAAGAATGTGTAATTCACTTGAACAGTATGGAGGGCGATGATGCAAGGACCACCTAGGGCGAGTTGACATGCAACAGGATGTGTAGTTACTGGGAAGTTGTGTGTGCCCTTGTTGCGTGCCTGCTGCTGCGCTGATCCGGACAAGCCTATGAAGGGTGCAGTGGTGGGGGAACCCTATAATACAGGTGCAGCTGGCCTAGCCACCTTCAGTCTGGCAGTGGAGCCTTTGGTTTCAACACGACTAGCACTACACTAGCGTGGTGACAGGGCATGTCACGATGATATACACCCTCCCTGTCCACCAAGGGGAGGATGAGAGGCACTATAAATAGGTGTGTGATGGGGTCATCCAATGGCTGCTCGCCCACATGCCAGCCATATACAAGCATTGTCAAAAGCTGGTGGCATGTACGCCGCCAGGGCGCTAAACTGTGCACCATCGACACCACGACATGACTCTGCCCTGTGGTGCGGACGAGGTAGGGGCATACACTTGCTATACAATGCCTTCCAGGCCGCCGCTGCACAACCGCCACACTCAGTGGTGCCATCCACTGTGGACATTGATGCAGCCCGTCCCTCCCCGAGGTCACCTATCCACCTAAACCACCACAGATCATCATCAAGCTCAATGATGATGATGGAGCAGCAGCAGTGACCACCACTCAGGAGGAGGCTGGCCAGATGTTGCTGGACATTGCTTGCTGGCTGAGCGATGCACCACAGATGATGGTGGAATTGACGGAGTTGCTATATCTGTTCGCCAGCAGTCCGTCGCCACCACCATTAAAGTGGCACTATCCAGCAGTGGTAATAACAACAGCAGTGGCCACACCCCTGGCACAGAGGTAGAAGTGGCAGGCGGACACCTTCACCACCACCACCACTGCCAGTCTTGTTGATGCAGGCACCTCCCCCAAGGGACCAGTGATGGATGCTGCCACCTCCAACCACCCTGCGAGGAGGAGGAAGGTGTCGATGGCCACATAGACACCTGCCTGACGCCCTCGGCAGAGGCCAGTATCACTCCCAGATGTCCGCCTCCTCTTGCTGGAGGAGGGGAATGTGGTACTGCGATGACTGTTCGAGACAGTGCTGGCCTCCATGTAGGGTGTGTGTGTGTGTGTCATTGGCAGTGAGAGGCCAGGACCTTGGCCTGATGTGTGTTGATATATCTATAATTATTGGTTTGTGTTTTGTGGGAGATAGAGAGATAGCAATAGATGTTATAAAATAAATAGTATTTTCTGTATGATGTAAATGGAGTGTATTTTATTCGTGTGTGTTTTTATCCATTCACCCATACTATTCCTATGTCTGCCTGTTATTTACACTGATGTAGTGTGTGTATGCCATATGGGTACAATCTAGTAAAACATTAAGGTGAAGGTATCTAAATATACATACAATCAAATTCGAAGAACCACCACCACCACCACCTTTCATATGGTGCACACACTCACCAATGTCCTGGGCGACCAGTGGCAAGAGGGGAGGTACACATGAATATGAAGGCACCACAGCTCTGAGGTCCACACGATGCTGCCTGGACAAGACCACCTCTGCAGCTATAATGGGGCCCACTCTGCCTGTAATAGCACACACGCACACTTGTGTTTCGGCATCGCGCCCCTAAACGACATGTGGGTGGCTTATGGACTAGCGACCATCAGCCCCAGAGGCCACCAATATCACTGTCAGGTAATCATTGTAGGGGATGTACACGACACAAATATAATAACTGTCGGTGAGACTGGCATGATAGATATGGGGCTGGCTCGGTTTCGAATCCAAAACAGAAAGATGACCGAACATGTTCACAAAGAAACAAAAATAGAGCACGAAACAGATACAACAAACGGGAAAAAGCACAGTACGGAGTAAAGGGGAGACATATAGAGGCTTGAAACCATGTAAGAAGAAGTCATGCTGTTTTGGTATAAGAAACCAGACACTTCAGTGGTAAACAAACAATACATGTCCGACCTCCACATTCACATCACTCCCATTGGGATAAGCGCTGTGCCCCCTGGGGAGGGTGGAAAAACAGTTTTTCCCCAGATCGGAGACCGTATATAGATGTCATATATCTGGGTAGATATTGTGTGTGCAAAATGCAGATGAATATAACCAAATAGGCAGAGATGTAGGAAATAATGTAAGTGGTTTTGAGTAATAAAGAAGAGTACATGTACATATATAGTAGTAGATATATAAACATATACATAGAAGCCATAATGAGTGAATGTGAAATGGTCCATGTATCGCATGTGCTAGTACCATGCACTCAGCAAGGGATGGATGTGACATCCCCTGCAGTAAGCACAAATATGCTACTAGCACCATTTTCATGAAACAGCAGCAACACATTTAATAGCATCATTATACAGCTACTATATGTCCTCGAATGTGCCTCCAATTAATAAATTTTCACCAGGACACTGGTTATACACCTGTGCAGGACTTGGATTGCTCCCCACATATTTTCCAGCATACGACCATCCAGCATACATGACAGGGCAGAAGAGGCCCTAATATGTGCTCCAGTATGCCGGAACCAAGCCATAGAGTATACAGGACATGCTGATCATTATTCGCGTGTGGTATACTTGGGGGAGAATGTTCTGAAGTGGGGGGAACCAACATGTGGGGAATAAGAACTGATCTTATTGCAAGGCGCCATAGTGTACAACCAGCCAGCATGATGACCAGCTGGCCTGGTTGCCCTCCCGAGGGAAGGCACATATATCATGTTACATGCCTGCCCGGGCGTGTGTGCTTTAAGATTTGCCCAACATAGCCATGGGGGCCAGTGTGTATTCCGTCGTCGAAGATCTGATACTTGTTGTCCGTCCACAACATTGCAAGCTTATAGCTGCATTCTGTGTACACATTTTGGTGGGGCAACCTAATGATATGGACCTGCACCCTCATGAGCTGCTGGTCCAGAAGAATGGGCCTGTCATCCTCGAAGGTAATAGCTTGATGGACGACGATCTTCTGAACTGCCTTGACCCACTTCATGATCTTGTCTCTACATGCATAAACATACAATTTGGTCCTCTTCCCGAAGAACTCCATCATGTTGTTCCCCGCATTCATCCTTAAACTTGCCGATGACATTCGCATTGGTGTTGGAGTAACAAGGATGAGTGGGAAGGTAGCCACTAAGGTCGAACTCGGCCATGAATGCTGGGTCTAAGGCCAGGTTGCTGTAGAAATCCCAGCACAATATGACTATGATGAAGGAATCTGTATCCATGTATACCAACACCACATCATGACCATACAATGCCTTCATTATATCATGATGGACATGGTACATTAAGGTTTTCGACAGGTCCAGTAGGCAAAGCCGGCATACACTGCTTTGTCGAACAATATATGCTTGTGAGCAAGTTTGGAAAGTGATAAAATTTCGCTATATATTTTCCGACAAAGGAACACCAGCTTGAAGTTGAGCTTCCTTGCCTGTACCTTAGTACCGATGATCTTCATCTGCTTATGGTTGTGCTTGTTCTCCATCAGCTTGCCATACATAGTATTGTTCATTAGCTTGAAGAAGTCCTGCTCGAAGGTGTTTGTGGCAGCCTAACATTTGGTGGTATTCATCTCAATGTATGGCTTCAGCCATGCATTGTGACGGAACTTCTAGGCCTGGTGGACAACCTTTAGCAAAAGTCCATGAGCCAATGTGTGCAAGAGGATGGTGTAGTTGGCTATCTAGTGCATCTTCACCTCAAGAGTGATCATCAGCTTGGGTTGTCTGGACCCGGGGGATACTTTTGATGGGCAGGGACAGCAGGTCATGATGGTCCTCGTGTAACACAGCAGGGTAGTCTACGTCCACCTCCAGTATGTATCCAATTGGTCCATCATGGGGTACCAACACCACATCAATATCAGTGACAGTCCATTCAAAACCCTCCATAGGGCAGGGGCAGGGACATTGCCCATCTGTACAGGTTATTAGTATCGACTTACTGGAGGTAGGCAGATGGCCGAGTGGCATCGTACATGGCAGGCAGGAGGTCATTGTTGTTCGCCACCATGTGATGTGTGATGCACTGGGCCACCCCTCCTCGGATACCAGCCTCGATAAACAGGTGGGCGTCATAGTCGATGAGGAGTTCCATTACATGCCCATCCTGCGCAACATTGCATCGAAGGAGAATGCCGGGGCTCTCACATATCGGATGCAGTCCAGCCCGTACATCGCCAGACAGAGCACCCTGAATTTCTCGAAGACATTACAGAGGAGAAGGATGTTGATCGTGATGTACAGCTCTGCATACGCCTGCAACGATGTGCAACTGAAGGTCACCCAGACAATCTGCGCATGTCGCAACTATTTCTCACTGATGGTGGTGCTGATGAGTCAGTTGGCGAAGGATGAGATGCCCAGCAGGTGCGGCTCAGCAAGAATCCCAACGATGTGATGTAGTCGTAGAGGAACACACCCTTCCACATCACCAACTCGAACTGCCGGGGATTGGTGAATACCACCGCTGTGGTCCAGAAGTCCACAGATGGTAGGTTCTCGGCGAGCGTCGCGAGGCTGGCAGATATGGACCTGTAGGTATCAATGGATTATACAGTGAAATTGTCATTAAGTCATTTTCTAAAAGTTATCAGTGTTTCCTCCATGTTCGGGATGATTAATATGTCCTCTGGGTCGTATCCAAGCTGTGTGATGATATAATGTGCATCGTATGCCAGGTTGTCAAAGAGAATTTACAGGCATTTTGGGGCGGCACAAGAGCATGTTGCAGTTGTTAAATGCTGCCCCGATGAACGCCCCCGAAAGTAGTCGTGGTCACGAACCTTCCAGTTGTTGGTTCTGGCGAAGGGGACTGTGCAGAGATAACAGATGGTGACGCTATTATAGCCAGCCAATTCGCCTGTCATCAGTGATCACATAAGGTCAGACTGGCTATATAAATCCTTCACCAGAGCAACAATCCTCACGAATTATGCCATGAAGTGTTCGCAAGCATCCTCTCCAGTGTAGGTCTTTATGCTGGTGGGGAGGCCAGCAGTCTTGGGTGGCGATGATGTCGTTGTCCACCTTGACAACCCTATTGCTATTAACATGTGCCATAGGTCATAGGTACCTATAGGTGTACGATGTTGGGTCCTGTTGACATGTCTGGACCAGCTGTAGGTATGCATCGAAATCCACATACACAACTATAGATACCTAGTCGATCTGAGCACAGGGGACTAGAAGTTCTCCATGGCTGGCATGTCAGCATGAAGGAGTAATACACATTGCCATCTTCCATTTTCATGAGGAAGATATCGAAGTGGGTGGCATGCTCCTCCTTCGATACTTGTTTGGGGATGATGGTGTTGTCCTCCTCATGAGCATAGATATTGATGCTTACCCCCGGGTTCTTCCACTCGAACAGGGTTACTTGACGCAGAGGGGTCGGGAAGGCCAGGTCAGTGAAGTCGAACCTGGCCTCCAAGTTAAGGTACTGCTGGTTGATGCATTCACGGTGCGGCCCCTCTACATTGCTTGCCATGATCGCCCATTTGAAGCACTACTGGTCATGGTTATTGGGGTTGGTGATTGCCTTCTTTGTGGCAATGGTTGCAGGCAGGGCGATTAGGAGGAGACCAAAGGGGATCGAGCTTATTGATGCGCAACTGGAGCCTCTTCACCATGGTAAGCATCCAGCTACACTCCTTCCCCATGTAGTCCACCTCCTCCTTGTATATCTTAACGATGACAGTCATCACGGCATCTTCCACATCGGCTACATTGTAGAGTGGCACATTCTTTGTCTTGAATGCTCGTTGATCGAGCTCATCCACATGTGGCTTAGGGTTACCATTCATACACTCCAGGAAGATGTTAAGTTTTATGGTGCCTATGCAAATAGCTCCTACTCCAGTTGGCCACTGATGACAGCCTTCAAACTCTCGAGGTTGCCGCAAATATTGATGGCATCGCTCGAGGTATTCTCTGCAATGTATGTCCGCATCACACCCCTAAATGCTCTCTACTCCTCCATGAAGATGTGCTCGTTGGCCGCACCAGCCCCGCTGAAGATGGGACTGTGGCATGAGTGCCGTCCTTCGGGGGCGATCTCGCATGCAGACATGAAGGGCAATGGCTGTGGAGTGGTTGACTATCTCGGATAGGGTGAGGTGGAAGGCCCTGGTCGATCAGTGGTGGTGGAAGGTCGATCGATGGTCTTGCACGAGCATTTAGCGGGTGGTGGTGCGGGTCCGGTACACTTAGTGCTGTGAGCACACAGGTTATCCTTATGGATAAACTGTATACCGCAACTCCCACATTCCAGGGTCTCGACAATGGGTGTAGTATAACAACCGCGTCCCTGCTGCCTAGCATCGCCGGTATGTTTTAAACCTTCGTTGCAATACTTGCAATGGTCCATAGTGGCTTGCCTGGATATACCTGCGCATGTGGCACAATCTCTGCCAAGATTGTCGACTTACCGCACCTATCGCAGATGAGTGGCTGTGTCTCCCTGAAGGGGTTAAGGGCACAGTTCGTCTCGTGCCGAAGACCATTTGTGCTATCTGTGAAGGTAAGATCGCAAAAGCCGCACTAAGGGGCCGGCCGCCATATCAAAGCTGCAAGAGTAAGTGATGGGGGTGGCTGAGAGGGGTGAGAGATGATGATATTGTAGAAGTAGCTGGTGATGATGGACACTATAGTTGTTGTGATTGTGATGAGGATGATGATTGTGAGGGCGGTGAGAAATCAAAGTTGAACAATGATCATGAGGAAGCCATTGTATTGAAAGAAGAACATGTTAGTGAACGATGGAAGGCCTCTCTCCCTCTGCTTCTTTCTGGACTCGACTGTGTAGGGGGGTGGGGGGGTGTTGTGTCGTTGTCGATGGAGCTCGGCTCAACACCACTCACGATGAACGTAGGCCAGCAGGATGTGAATCCCTATGTACCACAGTTTAGGCCTAAGAAGTCTGCGAGGGGAATGTGAAATACATCAAACAAACCTAACATAAATAGTTACATGCGAACATGTACTACATTAGGGGTAAAATGAATGAGCATTATTGGGAAATATATATTCATCAGTAGGTGTGAGGGCATGAGCACTGACATAGGTCATTGTGGACCAATAGTTATAATAAAATAATGCCGCTTCTAGGAATGAGCGGAATCCAAACAGATATACTATTTTTTAATTTTCTTTACCTGAGTAGATTACCTTGAAGTGCTCGCAGGCATCATTACGCATTGCATTCTGCTTGTGTACTATACGGGACGCATGACATGTGCGGACTCGCACGTTCGGATGAGTATTTAATTTTTTTTAAATAATTTTACCTGAGTGGATTATCTCGGAGTGCTCCCAAGAATAATTGTGTTTGGCATTCTGCTTGTACACTATACGAGATGCAATACATGGGTGGGATTCACATATTCTGATGTGTATTTAATTTAAATTTTTTTCTGCCATAGCATATTACCTCAGAATGTCCCCAGGCATCATTGTGTGTTGCATTTTACTAGCTCACTATACGGGATGTGTGACGTGGGTGGGACTCACACGTTCCAATGTGTATTCAATTTGTTTTTTTAATTTTTACCAGAGCAGATTTTATCTGAGAATGTCCCCAGGCATGATTGCGTGGATGCAGTTTGCTTGCGCACTATACGGGATGAATGACATGGAGATGACTCACACAATACGAGGTGTATTTAATTTTTAAAATATTTTTTTACCCGAGCAGATTACCTCGGAATGCTCCCAGGCATCATTGTTTGTCGCATTCTGCTTCTGGACTATACGAGATGCATGGTATAGGCAGGATTGACACGTTCCGATGTGTATTTAATTTTAAAAAAATTATTTTACTCTATTGAATTACCTCGGAGTGCTCCCAGGTATCATTGCATGTTGAATTCTGCTTGTACACTATACAAGATGCATGACATGGACGGAATTCACACGTTCTGGTGTATATTTAATTTTTAAAAATATTTTACCTGAGAAGATTACCTCAGAATGTCCCCAGGCATCATTGTGTGTTGCATTTTGCTTGCACGCTATACGGGATGCGTGATGTGGGTGGGACTCACACGTTACGATGTGTATTTAATTATTAAAACATTTTTTTTACCTCAGCAGAATACCTCAGAATGTCCTCAGTCTTCATTACATGTTGCACTTTGCTTGCGCATATACGGGATGCATACGGGTTCGGAATGTCCACAGGCGTCATTGTGCAGGGCATTCTGCCATGGTGTGGGTGAGCCACGTGTGACAAGCGCTGTTCATTAATATATAATTTTTGGGCATCTCTTCAAGCCGAGGTCTTGAGAAGCTATGATGGTGTTATGATGTGAGTATGAAGTGTCGTCGGAATAAAGGGACGGGTGGTACCTATAGCATTGCCTGGCATGATATTTATTTATTTAAAGAATAGTTTATCAAGCATTTTGGCCAGCTCTTACAGTCGATGAGGGTGAGGTGACGTGTGTGTATGACTGGAATGAAGGGGCGGGAGGTCCCCGGCACGTCTCCCACTTGTGAAAAACAACATAAAACGCACCAGTGGCCTGATCGGGGTTGGAACCCGATCCACCTTGGTTGGTGGCGAGCGTGCTATGGTATTGCGTACTAGCCAAGAGCCCGCACCGCACTTGTGCACACCTGGTGGGCTAATATAGATTTTACTAATGATAATACCGTGGGTTATGGCTAATCACACGCTCACATATGCACACATGCTCAGAGTAGCCTCATTGGTGTGTACAAAATGTGTACTTTTGTTTATCAATTTTACTTTTCTATTAAATATCATAGTTTCACTTGACCGATGCATTGATAGCTTGATGAAGGACTTTTTAAAATTAAATATAACAATATAAGTAGTAAACACGGAGTGTCGATTCTGCCACACTCGCACGTTAATATCACAGACTAAAATAAAATATATCTTTATAGTCTGCACGGAATATGAGTACTTTCAGTGCAAGTTAAATGGAACTGTGAAATTGTTATTAGGAGTGTACATTCCTCATAAATTATGTTCATTTTTTTTTTTCGCTTCAATGCATTAAAAAACCAGATAGTTATTGAAATAATTTTAGGTTATCACAAATGGTTAACTAACATTTTTATAAATTTGATATTATGATATGGAACTACTTTCCATCCATCATTACAGGCGAATGTCACTCAGCGTGCTCATTAAATATATGCATTTTTTTGTTTCTATGGTTAATTTCTAAAGTGCTCAATATATCGTGAATAGGAGTTGCTTTGTAGCGCAAGGGCGGTCAGCAGACAGGTGTTTTCTATCACCGGGGTTTAGGAGGGAGAGGGAAAGGCCAACGGTTATTGCCGCATTGACGGCAAAGGGAGACGGTGACGAGCTAGGGATGCATGTTAATGAGCTATTGTTTTCTCAACTGGACGTCGCAGGGGGAATCTCCAGGCTGTCTATGTTGGACATGTTGTGAGGAGATGCAACTGGAAGCTATGTGTCATGTATGTGACAGAGCTCGGAGGGCAGAAGCTCCCGCTAGCATATGCTGAATGCGGCGGAGCTCGGACCACAAGACCACAAGTGATATGATGTGTGCTATAGTACCATTAACATATGCTCGTTTTTTAAAAATAATTTGTTTGTCCACGTTTCTCCATGGAGAATAGATAATCACAATGCTCTACTATACGTATGTACATGTTTCCTCCACAGGGAATAAAAATGTACTTAGGTTGGATCCTGGCGAATTACTACTATAGGCTATTCACGATAAAGTGAGCACTTTAGAAAGCCCTATCTGTTGGAAAAAAAATTAAATAAATACATTTTATCTTAGCCTTAGATGGTAATTTCAGAGCATGGTGGAATGTACACTCTGTATTCATTACTTACATGGCAATGTTTATTTAATAAGGTGGATGAAGGATGAAATATAGGTTAAGGGAAAAAGTAACTAGCACCCCAAAAGTGTTCACTTTAACGCGAACAGCCTATACCGGTTGGTATTACTTTACTGCCATATTTTCTATTGTTACATAATGTCAGGTCTGTCTTCTCACCGCACTGTTTACCTGCGTTTCTCATTAAAGGGAATAAATGTGTTCTTAGGTTGTATCCTGGCGAATTACATGTGTTGGTATTACTTTACTACCGTTCCCTTAGCTCGGTGTTTTTCGACAGATATGACACACACTATAGCAAGTGCTCATGTTTTTTTTTCTATCATTATATAATGTCATGTCTATCCCCTTACCCTGGTGTTTACCTGCGTTCTTCCTTCATGGGGAATATACATGCACTTAGATTGGATCCTTGCGAATTACACATTTTGGTATTACTTTACCGGCGTTCCCTTACTGCTGTGTTCTTCGACTGATATGACACACTATAGCAAGTGCTCGTTTTTTTTTTCCCCAAGAAAATTTTTCACCAACACGTCAAACCATTGTGTTCACATGACGTTTGTCACTCTGCATTGAAACTGTGGTAAATTTATCATTCCCGACGAGTTCCGTCATTATAATTAGCACACAAACAAATTTAGAATAATATCTGTCACTATGCGCTACAGTTTACTCACCACATAGATGTAGATTCAGATCAGTCGGGCTATATGCCTTTCTCTCACTGTGTAGGGCAATGGTGGAGCTCGTCAGCGTGATGATTACACTGTGAAAACTGTGAGATGATTAAACGAGTATACTTGACAGGGGGTGTCTTTATATGCTACAGCATGTGTGTCCCTCTCCCACACCTACATCCACTACCACTGCCAGCCCCTTCCATCCCTACACACTGATCCAGCCAGCGGAGGGTGAATGCATTAGCATCTTCCAGCAGACAGTGGATAGTGCATACATTTAGTGTCTTCGGGTTGGCTGGTGCTCGTAGGGGTGATCATCTCATACTACATGTTCCTCTCTTAAGGCGAATTGACATTAACGCATGTACCGATCATTCGTACTGCGTCACAGTAGTATGTACATACAGGTTGTGCCACAGAAAGAGTGCTTTGAAGGATTTGCATTACCGTTTTTTCACCTCTCCCACACTCTTCTTACATGCATACATACTCCTAGGACTGCCTATCATGTTCATGACCACACAATTGCATGGTTCATTATTATTCTGGTTGGGTTTTTATCCTGTATGTCCAAGATGACCAATGCAAGGTTTTGTCCTGAGGACCACTCGGGGAAGAGGCAGTCCTGACTTGTGCCTCATCGTGGATGGATGTCGGTGCTTGTGGGCACCATTTTGGCAGTTGTAATAGCGAACTTCAGTCCGAGCTGGCTGCCAATATGGCCATTGCAATCATTCCGACTGGCTACCAAAATGGCCACTGTTGAAGTATGCGCTCATTTGGGTAATAGAAAATCTGTTTTGACTAATGGTCGACAATTTTTTTTTCCCTGATTGCCAACATGGCTACCATCGGTTTCGGGCGATTTTTCCTGGCTACCAAAATGGTCGCCATCGACATATGTGCTCATTCGGGTAATAGGAAATATATTTCGGATATTTTACCACTGGCTGCCAAAATGTCCACCTTTTGGATGGAATGAAATGTTCTAAAATTTTTCGTGGGAAGAGAGGAACATTTTTGAAATTTTTTATGGGCGGGGATCTTGATATGCTAATTGCAGTACTTTAGCCCTCAGCCTGCAGTCTGGGGGCCTAATCTCGGGATCGTTCGAGTGCAGTTAGTATACGAGATGTCTCGCACAGTTATATACGAGACAACATATACGAGACAATTGTTGCAAGCTTCAACCCTGGAACTCGCATACGTTTTCAGTGTGCGAGGGGAGTGCCAGGCAAGCGTATACGAGTGACATTTGGTTATGTTGGTGAACCTGAGGCGAAACGGGAACAAATATTAGCAGAACTCAGCTAATCAAAAGCGTAACTTGTATGTCATGCAATTGTTTATTTACATTGTACGCGGTTGGCTTCGAGTTACGGGGACGAAAAATACCGATTGCATACGAAACTTCTTCGCCACTGTAACAACAAAATGATCATTTCTGCTACAGTTAGGGTTATACACACGACTATGGCCTATTATTTCAAACAATTAAAAATATCATCAGGCGTCTGTAACATTTGCAACACTAAAAATAAACTAAATTTATTATAAATTGAATTTTTGCTTTTGTTTTTAATACAAATATAAAGTTATACCACTATTTTCAAGTGAGAGTTGTAGATGTGTGGTAAGAGTCGTGGACTTCTTTAATTTTTTGACACGGGTTCACTCCTCACTTAAGTACAAAATAAATTAACTTTTTTAATATCACTTTTTATACACGGTAGATAACCCACATAACGAAAGTTTAAAGACATTTTTATCATCTCTTTTCATTTTAAACGGTAAGTACAGAAAACTAACTTGGAAATCAATGGAGAGGTTCCATGAAATTTATGGAAAGTCTGTTTCTGAAAATCAATGTGTCCGTAATTTTAAGGAGAGTTTTCGGACACTTCTGAATAAATTTTTACCAGCACTTTTCCGGTAAAATGAAAGAAATTGTTTTTACAGTGCAGGGACGGAATGGTCAGTAGAATTCTTACCTGTGGAAATTACAGACAATTTAATCAAGATAACACAGTTGTGTATCATACATTACCACAATGTTTACATTGCATTATAAATAATGAAATGTGAATGTATATGTTAAGTTGCCCATCGATTGGAGAGTATTAGCAGCTACATGACACTTTGCTGGACGTCGTGTTTAAGTAAGAGCAACTGTGAATTCCATAGATACTTTTAGTGTAATAATCTTAACCTTTTGGCAAGTAGTTCAACTTCTTCCAATTCTTGTATTGCCATTATATTCATCCATTATTCGGCCATAATAAATGCAATATGCGACTGATGTTATTTAGGCTACTTATCACATACTACACTGTTCAATTACTTACCAAATGAGTATCTAGGCTACTGCCTGTTATAGGCTAACCGAAGTACTTATAATTGACTGTGGTCTATATTAAAAACAAGTTTGTGCAATAGTAACATATGGTATTTAGATAGTTTTATATGTAAACTGACTAAATAATAACTTATGATATCTAACAACCCAACTACGAGTCACTGAACAATAATGGACGTCAGTAGCAGGCCTATGTAAATTTCACTTTTACTCACAGCCTCATTTGCACTCTCAACGCAAATTTTACTTCTTGTCCGTTCAACAATTTCTTAATTTGCATACTATGATAAATTCGGCACAGCATAAAGTATGTGTAAATTGAATTCACACAGCGTCAACAGTAATCTTATGTCTAATATTTTGTTTCTTTTGATGCGCTACTCGTCTACGATTCCACATCTCGCACGGCGATGATCGAGAGAGAGTGGACACGCGCACGGTCGAGACGTATACGATGACTCTCGTATGGTTCGATCTTACCGTTTTCTAAAATAGTGCAAGTTACAGCCGCAATCCGAAGATTTCTATACGAATGCAGTTCGATCTTAGCCACCCTTGTGTCCCAGAACCAACATTTTTATACTACTCACGATAGCTGAGCGGTTAGCCCACCTGCCTCCCAACAAGGCGATATGGTTTCGACCCCTGGTCGAGTCACTCCCAGATTTTCGCATGTGGGAATCATGCCGTATGATGTCGTTGGTTGGCGGTTTTTCTCGGGGATCTCCCGCTTCCCCCGCAATTTCATTCCGTCGTTACTGCATACTTACCTCAATCACTCTCATCGGCTTTCAAGACCACGCTGTTTTTGATTAACGATGAACGGATGATTGAATGTTGTAATAAAGGCTCAACTTAACCCCTATTGCAGGAATTGTTCCTTTTCGCGTCATAATTCCGGGGTCGTAGCTATTACTGACAATTTATTATTGCAAAAAATTTGCGTTTTACAAGTCGTTTAATATTTCTGTGCATAATTTCTAATGCGCGCTATCTGCTTGTTGTAAAAAGTTGAGAACTTATTCATTAAATATAAATGTGTTCTCGACTTTTTTCAACAAAGAAATGACATACAATTAAAATTACGCAAAAAAATGAAACAACTCGTAAAAAGTAAATTTTCTGTAACCGTACATTGTCAGTAATTACTATGTATCAGAAATTATGATGCGAAAACGAAAAATTTATGCAAAAGTGTTTAAAGCCGAGCTACCTTAAGTTTTTTTCCCCTAACGTTTGAAGCCGAAAAGCTCTGGAACGATAAGGGCGAAACTTTTACGCGCATCAAGTGTGCCATCGCCGTCAAACTCAGTGATGTGCAATGCTCTCTTCGTGCTGCGTGTACCTCTGGGACTTTCAGCGGTGATTATTATTTTATTGGTGGAAAGCATGCATAAGGTTCAGTGCTGGTCTCACGAGTAGTTGAATTGCCGTTGTTCAGCAATGTTGGAGTACTCTGAAATGGCGTTTCTAATATGTGTGACATCTTGAAAACCTTCATCAGTCCTAGTCAGAATTTTTTAATGGTATCGGTAAGGGTCTTTTAATGTACCCCAGGTTTATACCTTAAGGCTTATCAAGGGACAGCTTACAAACTAACTTATGACCGAACATAAACTAACACCCATGCCTTACCTAGGATTCAAACCCGGAACCTCCAGTGTGAGCCTCCACAACCAGAACCGACGGTGTACGAACCGACTGCACCACGGGAGGTCGGCCCCTTGACTTCAGTGTACGTTCTTTGCGTGAATCAATGCATTGGACGAGGGTTTAATATATTTGTGAAGGTACACGTACTAACACTCTGCAATGCAGTTCAAGTGCCAGTTAGGCGGGTTCCTTAACCACTTAACACGAATAAAAATTTTTCATTTTAGGTGTTGATAAAGAGTAAATATATGCTCTGAAAAGTACTTAACAATTTGTTATAACAAGGGTGATAGTAAATCCACGGTACAATAAACCACCAATTATGAAATAGTTAGTGTATTAGGAACAACTATTAGCATTGCCCAGGGAATGAAACCGCCCTTATTGGTGCTCGCTTCTGGACCTGCGCAGTACCGACCAAGAATTTAACCGTTGTGCAACATGTCAGATGTGAACTAGTACGCGCGGGATAATATGTTAAGGGGTAGGATGTTAATTCTATCGGTTGCGTAGACGATGTGAGCGATGGGATTCGGCATCCGGAGGGGCGACTGCGTAGATCGGAAACAACAGTATTACTTTTTAAGTATATCACTGAGTTGACAGCTAAAGTTTGTCGTGTACTTCGTGGAGTCGTCAATCCAGATACTCTAATTTGCTTAAGTTTGATTCATGAAAAGAGAAATGCAAAAGGTTTACTATAGTCTAATCGAGGTTTTTTTGCACTTTTTGAATCAAACACTCTGTATGACATGATTGATTGTTTACTGAACATGTCTTGTATCACAGGTGTTTTATACTTCTGTTAACATAAAAGTATCATACTTTTTATATAAAAAATTTTCTTCAATTTTGTTTTTTTAATTATAAACATTTATTCGTAATTAATGTCAAAATAACCGGAAGAAAATACATGTGTTGGTAATGACTAGTAAGAAATAGTGCTCATGCAAAAATAATTTAAGTGCGTGTGCACGAACGCGATGCTTTATCCATTCAGTGTATTTTTCTAGACCGGCTAAGCTTTGTCTGAATGTGGCGGAGGAATATCCTAGAAGTAGAACTTCAAGAGGGCTTAAAAATAGTTGGAAGTAATCTTGAATTTACTTTCTTGAAATTAATCAGTTTAAATGTTGTTGGTAAATCATTCTAATCATTCGTTAATTTCTAGTTGTTCATGTATCTGAAGTGTTAATACTATAAGCAAGTCGATGAAAATAAAACTGCTGTCAAGAAGTCCGTGGTTAGTGACCTAATGCCCCCTATTTATATATTAGGCTACATGTAGTCAGTTTCTCTAATAATTTCTTTTCTGAGCAGTAGTAATTCATGCCCTGAGAGACGTCATAATTTACCTTTTGCAGTCTAAATTACAGTTTCTGCTTTATGCGTATAGAATTATACCTATTGAAAATCTATATTTTTTGCTCACTTAAAACGGTTTTGCCGCAATATGTCATTATTCTAGATCATATAATGTTGATATGATATATTCCTCTGACATACAATCTGTGCGTGTAGAGTGTGTGGAGACTGGGCTGCTCCTAATATCGAGGTCTTGAGAGCTGACGAGGGTGAAATGAGGTAAGTATGGAGCAGCGCCGGAATGCAAGGGCAAAGGAAACGGAAGGTCCTAGAGAAAACCCGTTGATCAGCGGCATCGTCTCGCACGATTCCCACATGCGAAAATCCAGGAGCGACCCCGCCGGGAATCGAGCCCGGTTCGCTGAGGTGGGAGGCGAGCAGTCACCGTGGCTGCAACACCGTGGCTCCTATACAAGTTGTTTTTCGTAGTGGGTGGACGGGTATTCATTACCAAATAGACATGTTCCGTGTCAGAACCATTACCCAGTATGTATATAGCTGTGCATATACATACTTGTATGCGAGTCTCGCACGCTAAGGCCTTGCCTGATGCGTTTGGAGCCAGTCGAATCAACTATTTATATACCAGTAAAAAAATTAGTTGTTCACAAAATGCGCGTGATTTCAATCGGACTTACCTGGAGACAAGTCGGAGACTGCTTTGTGGACTGTGAGCAAACTTTATCCTATGCAGATGTCGTCAGATTAATGTATACAATATTTTTTATAATAATTTTCCTGTGACGCAAAAGGGAATATTTTTTCTACTGAAGAATGAATGTTAATAACGTAATATTGTGGCTAAATTTACTGACAGGAATTTAAAGTCAGACAAATACGAGGAAAACAAATATTTACTCCAATAAAAATAAATAAATAAAATAAATATATTTTTTTACAGTTACCTACTACATATATTTATTTTGTCTCTGCTCCAAGTATAATATACACAAAAATGTTTGCAGACAAGTGATAACGAGCTAGAGTTAAAAATCCTATTCCGTACGAGTTAGTTTTGTAATATGACCACAGTCTGGCACATACTGAAGGACGTGCAATAAATAAAATGTCGCAAAAACTACATAATGTCGCACGCGAACCATTCACGAGTAAAATAGCTTCCACGAGAGACAGGAGCAGATAAACACAGATGTTTATTTTGAGATAAATAGAGAGTACAGTTCAATGAACACAGAACATATATATATATTTTTTTCAGTTATTGGTATCCATATTTTGCAAGTTTTTTTTTTTTTTTTTTTTTTTTTGTTTTACCCTACAGTAGATCGCGAAGTCTGAAAAATTGTGTAACTGCTATTGAGTGCATTTACATCGGTATTAACTATTTTTGTGACAATTTCGTTGATTTTTAGTGTACTCGGTGTACTCGTTTGCTGATTTCACTAAAAATAAAATACCAGAAAAAAAAACATTTTTTAATAATTGTGTTTGAGTTGCCAAAATTTTTCATCGCTGTAATAAAGACAAAGTGTTGCATGGTTAAATTAATATAAAAAAATTGTTAAAACATTTACGAATTAGTTATTTAAATAAACCATATTCAACTTCAGTATTGTGATGGCACTTTTTTTGTGCTAACAAAAGTTGCTGAAATGTTTGTAAATATTTTAGTGTACAATAGTTTACAGAACTTTTCATACAAATTATTTCCTCTAAGATATATTTGACATTCGGATTAGTTGTCCTTTCCAAAAATGGCAAATGGCGCGACATAGTCTGCTGTTTATTGACTATTGGGTCTGTGTAACGAGGACATTGTTTATCTAAAGGCTGTTGACGGTAAAATTAGCACTTTTGAAATCAACTACTGAAAATAATCACCGCACGTAACTTTACTACAGAACACACTGGCTCGAAGGGCTACTAAACTAAGCTAGCAGAAATTTTATCAAAATGCACAGGTGGAAAATGGAAAATAAACAGCCAGACGTAATGGTTTAGCATGAATGGAGGTTTAATAGAATAACTATACAGATTGTACACTTTATATGATAATGATCACAAGGTCGTACACATGTGGACAAGAGTATCTTGAACATTAATGTCAGCATCTTATGCAGCCGCCTTTAGCTACGATGCAGTTCTGCAGTCGTGCGTAAAGACTATCATAAAGGAGTCGGATATCATCTTGGGGAATAATGTTCCAAGCTAACCTGTTGTTGCAATTGGTGGAGGTTAGTAGCCGGTATTGCAGACCGCACCAAACGCCATCTCGTCACGTCCACACACATGTTCAGTCGGGGACAGGTTGGGTGATAGTGTTGGCCAGGGGAATTGACGAACACCTTCGAGAACGCGTTGGGTAACACGATACGTGTGTGTACGGGCATTGTCATACTGAAAAAGGACATCTCCTTAGCGTTGTAGAAACGGCTAGAAAATGCACTGGATGATGTTCTTGGTGTAGCGTTCACTGGTCTGTGTTTCCTCAACAAACACCAAAGGCGTATGGTCATTGTAGACCATTATGGCATGAGTTGGCCCTGTATGTCACTGTCGTATACACTCTGGTTGTTGCTGTCCCCTGGTCGACGCCGCACTTGCAAACGACCGTAACTGCAGCCAAGGCAGAATCTGCGCTCATCACTGAACACAACTTGACGGCATTCATCACTCCAGTTGCTTCGTTCGCAACACCATCCGAGGCGGGCTGCACGGTGTAGAGGTGTGAGAGGAAGCCTCGCGGGCAGCTCTCTTGATCGTGGCTAGCGTCGACAAACGGGTGCAACAGTGGCCCTAATCTGTGCGGTGGTCGCCGTGCCATCAGCAATGACTGCTGGTCTGATGCGGTGGTCCAGGCGGAAATCCGTATGCCGCTGCCGTCCAGAACCAGGTTGACGAGCATGTGCACCATCGTTCTACCACCGGCACAACCAATGATGCACAGCAGACACTTCACGTCCTATGCGTTGGGTAATTAATTCTTCAGAAGAACCATCCAGCCTCCCTCTGGCCTACAACACGACCTCGTTCGAAGTCCGTTAATTGTACGAAGTGTGGTCGTCCATGCTGCCGTGGCATGTCTACAATGCTTACTACACACAAGCCGATGGTTGAAACAACAGTCTATACTCTTTCACCGAGGCGACTACAGTTGTGTTGGGCTGAGCGGTGTAACGCCTATTGCGCTGTTCCCACTTTAGTAGTGTTCAATTTTCCTTTTTCACCAGTGTAATTCTAGGACCTAACTTTGCATTGCGAGTGTAATATGTAAATTTGTGATAAATGAGCTCTTAGCGTTTTTTATTTGTACACATATGAACACATAGTTGTGTGTTATCAACACACTTACTTTCCTAAAAACTACTTACTTTCCACTTGTATGATACATGAATAAAGGTAGACGGTCCATAGCAATGCGAATCTTAATTTTACGACCGAGAAAAGTGGTGCTGTGGTAACTCACTGGACACGCATTCGGGAGGACACGGGTTTGATTCCCAGTCCGGCCATCCTGATTTCGGTTTTCCATGGTTTTCCGAAATCACTCCAGGTGAATACTGTGGTGGGTTTCTAAAAAAGGCCATGGCCTATTCCTTCCCCAATCCTTCTTCCCTTTGAAACTTACACTGTCTCTATTGTCCTCGCTGTCGACAGGACGTTAAGCCCAACTTCCTGCATTGGTTACCTGTTAATTTTACGGACAGATACAAAATAAGAATAGTTGATCCTAAGCAGGGTTTGCAAAAGTGCCCAGTTATCCGCGAACAGCCTTGCAACTGAACAAATGTTGTAGATTTACCAAAGGTAAATGTGACATAACGAAAGTGTGTAATCGTATATAAATATGTCAAATATAGCAAAAAGAAAATATAAACTCTGTTTGGGAAGATATTACCTAGCAGCCAGACATTCATCCGCACCATCTTCCCCACCCCCCTCTTACGGAATACGTCCAGCCGTTTTGGGCGTGAAATTGACTGGAGCCACGTGCGAACTCCCGCAATTAGCAGCGCGCAATAACGCGTTATTTATCTGAACGGCAATGGCTGAGAGGCAACCCTGTTTCAACCGCATCGCTTTAAACCCGGGATGTATATTCGTCAGGTTATTTAGTTTTTAGATACTTTTATGAAGCAATTTTTTAACTAGCGGCGCATGGTACAATTTTACGCATCGTATATATTCAAGCGGCTCCTGAAAACGAATGTTTTATTGCTGCCATCAATCTTGCCCTGAATACCAGTGCTTAAGGGTATGTTTTGTGTCTATGTACGATGAAAGGCAATCATAAATGTTAATTACCATATTTAAAAAATTCACGAATCCTTGGCACACAGAAATCACACAAACTCTACAAATAATACAAATGAACCAGTGGCTCAAAAAAATTAACAACATAAAAAAAGCCAAAGTCCTTGCAACCACCCAAAACATAACAATATAAACAGGAAGCGCTAATTAATACAAATGTAAACACAAAACATTATAGTGTAACCAAAATAGGGCCAGACGAAAAGTGAGGAGCATCAAATAATATCATCAGACTGGTCTTTGTGCATTACTTAAATTTTTTTTATGTTTGTTTAATTTTCTTTCATCATGTTATAAAAAATATTAAAACTGAATGATAGTTCCTTAGCAAATCATTGACGTAAAGAAAATAATTCAAATAATAGACCAACCAGTAAAACTGGAATGCATCAATAACTTAAGTACTTCCAAAGACTTTCTTTTAAACAAAAAATTTAGTGAAACTTCTCAGAAATGTAACATTATTAAATGCATTTCAAACGCAAATCATATTGCTTTATAATATAAAGATATTGTTTTAGATGTCCATAAAACTAGATATAAAACAAATAAAGAGCAGAAATATTGATTTATGGTAACTTCAAATTATTATCAAGCAAAACAAATCTTAAGGCCACTGGGATTAATCCCTTACATTTAACGCTGCTAAATCATATTAACTTCAAAACAAATCATTAACAACAATTTAATAAGACATACGAAAACTTTCAAAAATCGTTTAGTCACATATGCGTGAAGATAGTTTATAAAACAATATTTTATCCACTTAGCTTGAGTCCAGCGAACTCTTGCACGAAAACAAAACTGCATTCAGAGACAAAGACTAGTTCTGAGAGCAGACGAAATGCCCAACAGCTATGACATTCAGTCGTGACTAGTAGTTGTGAAGTTAAGACGGTTTCTGTAATGTGGCTCTGGCAACTTTGAATACAAATAATCCTGGTTATTGAAAATTCTCCCAAGTTTTGTGTTTGCGGCGAAAGAGAAGCTAGTGTGCGCTTGTTCGCTGCCTCCCCCCCTCCTCCACCAACGACATACCTAGTAATTATAGGCTATTCACAGTAAAGCGAGTACATTTGGAATAATAGTAAATAAATATACTTAGTTTTAACCTTTAATGTTAACTTCAGATTGCAGTGAAATCTACATACTACGTTTATTACTTACATGCAACATTTATTTTAAAAGATACCTGAAGGATAAAACAATGGTTAAATATTTATAATTAATAATTTAAAATGCGCCGGACCAAAACGACCTATTCGCAGGAATTATAGTTATTACAACTTTATTCTTCCGTAACGGTTCGCACTCTGGTACCAAGAGGCTGCAAAGTGTAGACTAGTAGAATTTCTGTCCACGAGAGGTGTGTTGCGGTACCTTGTAGCTATTTTTTTTTTTTTTGCCTGTTACGAGTATATTGGTCTTCTGATGAAGGAGTATAGGAGCAAGTCTTGCAAAAGTGGTGTATAAATAACTCATAAAAGCTCATAATACTGCATTTTTTCTGCTATCCGACAGTCGTAAAATCAAATGTGTAAAAATTAGAAGCTCTTTCAGCTTAAAATTGTCTTGCTTTTACGAAATAACCTCGGAGCGCCGTTGTACTATTTTGAACAAGTACGCGAACCCCGGGCCTCCTGAGGCGAAAATCTTGAACTTCGCCACTGCAAGCTGCTACGACTAGCGAAAAAGTTGGCTGGTCGGATGGTAAATCGTAACTTAGAGCACTGTGACTCACTGTAATACAGCGTAAATCATCATTAGTAAGTGAAATACAGCCCCAGTATTACTTGTCAAGCTGTCAGTTGTTTATAACCGAACAAGTTTAAATGATCTTAATACTTTAAAACAGTTTTCACTCTTTAGGCATATCGTCAATAGTTTACAAGTGTAACTCAGTCACAATATTTGAAATATATATTTTTATAACCATTCGAAGTGGCGATGACTAACACATGTATTAGACACAAGTAAGACTAACACAAGTATTAGATAAATGTTGTGATGGTGAAAAAATACTGATTTGATGAAAAACATAATTCCATATTCAATATGGTTACAAGGAATTACGTAAATATAACAAAAGTTTTAGTGTTCACAGTTTCATACGTGGAAATAAGCATGAAAAAAAAATATACTCATTACGAACACTTTTTCATAACTAGAAATCAATTATAAATTCCTGTTTTCCCCAAAAATATGTCGGCGTTTCAACCCCAAAGTGAAAAAGCGCTCTCAACGTAGCCCGCTGACTGCGATCTGCCAGGTTTCTCTACGAGCTAGCTAGGTTTGAGTTAGTCTGCTTTTGAAAAAGGTTCTGTTCGGAGAGTTCATATGTAAACACAATTGCACCTGCTCTGGAAAGAGACCGCAGCGCGCGATTCCCCAAGGCCGCGTCAAAAGCTGCAAGTATTCTACAAGTAGTGTGTGTGTGTGTGTGTGAATTTTCCCGGAAGCTGCAATATTGTTCCCAGAGTGTAACATCTTGTTCAGGAAACAAAGGACTGCTGCCACCCTTCTCCACTTTCTCCTAAAATCTCTCTCACTCCTCCCTGCAACACGCAGTCGCATTGCCACATCGCCACCGGGGTCGTTGGAGCTGTCGCAGAACAAGAGCGCCACAATGTAGCGTGCACATCCCTTCCTGCCAGGAACAATGACCTTCCCCAACCCACACCAACTACTCTCTTCCTTCCCCTCCCCCGGCCAACCAATCTTATCATCGTCATTCCCCTCGCCCAACTCAAAGAACACGCAATGACAGACGCCCACGGGATTTCCTGCAAAGGCGTGGATCTCTCTAGGACCGAGAGAGCAGATAAGCCGAATCAACCACGTCCTCATTCACGCATTGTTACAGAGAAGCGGTGTGTGCGATGCAACTTGCACGTTGGCACGCCTGACTTCCATTCGAAGAACTGCAGGTTCGATCCCTGCTGTCTGCGTTGTCAGTGGTTTCCACCGAGTTACTTTCCGTTTCAGCTCTATTGCGAAGGCGTTCTTCCATTACATCGTTTCAGTTTTTAATGTTATTTTTCCGAAAATAAATTAATTCTGAGTAGTTCCGACACTTCTCAGCTTTTTACACTACGCTTCTCACTAATAAAAGAAACTCGATACTGAAGTGTAAAAAATTGCTAAAAAGCTCTGAAAATTGAAAATTTATTAGTGATTCCATGCCTGTGTATAATTTATCGCAAGTGAATGTGTTTATTGGCGAGTTCCTTGATTTGTTAGCTACATTCTACTAATTTTTGCATACTCTGGCAGACATTATGAGTTAATTACTTGCCGTCACTTTTTTTCCTTTACGAGTATATAAAACCGGGGGTACACTCAAAAAGTTTTAATTTTGAGTCACATTTAGGAAGATAACTAGAAAAATTTCGCTTAGCCCGCCAAATTAGCATCAGTCACATCGCTCCCGACATCGAACTGGTGGCAGGGTCCATTAGGCCATAACCTCTCTTATAAGCATAGTTGAAAACCATTTCCCATCTGCTGAAGAAATAGTCAACAAAACTTAAAAGCATATGCATCGCTCCCAACATAGAACAGGGTAGCAGGACAAATTACAAATTAATCTCACAACCATCTATGCCTGTCATTTTCTATCCGCGAAGTCTACGACCTTCAAATTCATATCACAGGTCACATTCCTGGCTGCAATCAATGTGATCAGCATAATTAGGCCATAAGCTTTGCTATAAGCATAGTAGGATATCATTTCCGAAATACTTAAGTTCGGCTAACATGTAACAGCCACATGTGTAAAGAAAATAAAGGTAGATATACGCACAATTGTGTTCCAATCTTGTAGTAGTAGTTAGTAGTTACTGATGCATGCAGGAGTGTGGAGACCTTAAATAGCACACATACGTGCTTGTCCACACGCACTCGTCAATTATTACCCACCACCACACTTGTAGTCTGCTACCGATGGTGTTATATGTATACAAATTAACATTAGCACGAGTAAGATGCAACAAACATCCATAAACGAAAAAGTTAAGGTATACACAATCGTACTCCAAAGAAGATGTATGTAGTTGTGGTAGTTACAGCAAAATTATTACATATTGGTGTGATCACAAGTATGGAAATATCTGCTAGGGGAAGGGTAATGAGTTCGGGGTCGCCCCTATATAAGTCTGGTGCAATGGCTGCTCGCGGCCATCTTGATCCAGCCGCCCGAGGGACGACTACGAGCGAGGACCACTATGCCAGTGGTCCCACTTTGACGCGTGACTGCTGCCACCGTCGAAGGGGTCTTCATGTAGCCGATGATGCGACTCTCAGGGTAATTATACCGCCATAAGGGCGCAATAGATCGTGGAGAGTCAAAAAGCACCTTAAAAGCACTTAATACTATTCCAGGCATAATTGAGTTTACTGTTGATAGTTCTTGTTCATAAAGTAATGCACAGGGCGAACCTTGTAATAATTTGTATTGGCTGCTTAAGTTGAATAAAAATTATGTTTGATATATTGGAGTGCTCTATCCACCTATCTACCTTCATCCCCTTAATTAATGTGTGACCTGATCTCTTCAAGACAGGCCACAGCATTTGGTGTATGCACCGGCGCTCCCAACCTCCCATTTAAAATCATTGCATTTTATTTCCACTTACAAATGAGCGTAAATGTTTAAGAGTAATACGAAGAAATTTAATAAGATGCCTCACGTTCCCCACCACCCCACAGGGTTTCAACCCCTGCCAGCTCGTAGAGTAAAGCCATTCAGTACGATAACCTGCCAACAATCGTAGTAAACAGTCGTGACATTGGGAGTATACATTTAAAGCCACGAAGTGTTGCTCTACTCAGCATATTTCGGCTGCTCGAGCGCGCGTTAGCAGAAACCTGCCGTGTTGCAAATACCCCCGTCGTACGAGTCGCCCATTGTAGAGTAGTGAGTGAGTGTGTGTGTGTGTTCTTTCACTTCTAAACTGTTCATGCATGTAAAACCACGGCCGCTTTTCGGACCGTTTTGCATCATTCTAACCGCGAAATTTCCACGAGGGATTGTCCAGAGTGGAAATACGATTTTCTAAATAACTTGTGCATGAATGTTAGCTATTAAGATAATATGCTACAGTGTCGGACATTACACATAATATATTATGGATAAACCGACATCATAGTTTGTGAACACAACCAGAAACATCTTCAAACACGCCACTATAGACTTTTCAGAAACGTAGAAGAAAATACTAGCCAGAAATGTGAACAGAGCCGACAAGTTTCAACACTTAATTGTCTCAGGAGAAAAACTTTTACAAGAAAACCCAGAACTTATTGATCAATTCGAAACAAACTCAACATGCATTATACGTAGTTTTTATCATAAAAATTTTCAAAAGTTGCCTTCTGCCAACCACACCTAACGAAAGCATTGAACACCGGACATCACACTATCCCACACATATTTACGAAAATTCACCATTATTTTTACCACTTGAAAACGTTCATCCGAATCCCAAAATGGCGAACCCACCACCCCTGAACATTGCCGTTCAACAACCAATCACGCTACCAAAATTTTCAAGGGATAAAAATGAAAAGTGGCCGTAGTTCCTTGAACAGTATAATCACGCTGCAGAAACCAACAATTGGGACGATGCAGAAAAATGTCGACGTTTAAAGTACTATCTAAAGGGATCAGCAAAACATACTTTACACAACTACCAACAAACTAATGTAGGAGGAATCACGTGGAATTACATATTCTTTAAACGTAAAAGAACATTCTCCACACCTGCCGCAGATGAATACCTGAAACAACAGTTATACACTACAAAACAAAAACTTAAAGAAAGTGCACAAAAGCATATTGAGAACCTTCTTTTCTACAGGTGAAAGTACAACCCAAGCGTCAGTGACACTGATTTCATTGGGATTGTATGGTGATCTCTCCTGCCCTCCATTGCGGACAAGATAGTAGGCCTGAAAAACGACACCATTCATGATATAATTACAAACATACAAGTGGAAGTAGGGTCATTCCTATATAATCAAGCAACTTTAGGACACCGAATAAATTCAGACACAGACACCCTAAGGGCAGAAGTGGTCTAACTCAAGGAAGAAATTGCCAACCTAGAACTACAAATTCAGAAATACAACAACGATCACAAAAACCCACCAACACAGCACTGCTACAAGACTAACAATTAGAAACAAAATCATCAGTTCTTCATTGTCATGAAGGAATATGTACCACAAAACAGAACACATTTTAACCCACGCCCTTCTAACCGCACACCAACAACCAACACAGAATTTCTAAGAAACATTCAAACAAAAACTGACACCAGACAACAGCACACCAAACCTACTGAAAAGGAAACTAGATATTATCGAAATGAAATCCAAACCAACAAACAATACCAACAAAAAAACTACTATACGAGGAGGCTACAAGCACCACCCCCGCTGATAAATCACAGAGTAAAGAGCACCCACATCATCAACAAAACAAGAGGCAGGTACAGGCATCCCCTTAAGGACAAATTGCGAAAAGCAGAAAAAAACCGCACTACATCGCGAGCAAAGTACCATACCATGATAAAGAAAGACAAATAAGGCACGCGAAAGAGACAAAGTCCCCTCAGCCATGTACACGGAACGTTAAGTCTGAAACCAAGGATAAGAAAAGTATGAAACAGGAAGTCAAGGTTTACCACGTAATTAACGCCTGTGAGGCATTATTTAACAAAAGAGTACCGACGCGGTCATACACGGAAATCGCTAGGATCAAGCCCCGCAGGGAAATTTTTTCGATATCAAGACAACCTACAAGTCGGCCAAAAGAAATCAGTCCAAAACAAGTAAACACGGAAAGCAGTTCACCCCAGATAACATTTTGCTCAGTAAAATATGGGTCAGAGCCAATTAGCTCTAATACTGACACCCACCACAAAGCCAACTATTCACAAAAACAAAACACCACGCCCATAAAAGCCGGCACTCCCCACACCATGGAAATGGGGGCGTGCATCGAGGCTAGCTCAAAGGAATATACGTGTCAGTGCGATGGTGACGTCAGAGGGGCAAGGACGGCCTTCATCGGACCGCACTCGCAAATGTCCTCCACGTGCTCAATGTGTTTGTATATAGGACGTCAAGCCAACACTTGCACATTGTTCCCCAATAGAAAAACAGTATATCAAACAGGCATAGCAGAATTTTTCCATAAGTGCAAACAGCGCTTCGCGATTGGCGAAACAATAATCAAGTTGCAGCATGCGGGAACAGACACTTCAGTAAACATAAACAAGCAACTTGCTGGCGCTGATGACAAGCCACAGCGCAACCAGAGCCACCGGCCTTACCCGCACACTTTACACAAACAACACATACCGATCGCCAAGGACAAATGCCGCGCAGGATACGTAAAAACATCAACACCACACATCCTTGTGAGGCTTGGTGGGAGAACATATAATGCATTGTTAGACACCGGAAGCTCTTGTTCCTGTATGGCATCTACATTCATAAGAAAAGAAAAAAGAACCCCAATGAACGAAATATTTTCATTAGTAGGTGCCACTGAATATATAGTAAAACCTCAATTCAAAACCAAAGTTAATATTAATATACACTATCTATCAAAACTTAGTTGGGCACCCATGAAGATAGGTAATTCAGTACGTCAGTTGAGTTGTGTTTCACGGTCATCGGTGTAGAACCGCTGGTGTTCGTCCGTGGTAGCATGAACACAGAGGCCTATTGTAACATTCTAGAAAATGAAATGCTCCCAACATTTTGGTATTTTTATAGAATAGACCCTTGTTCCTTCCCGGATGACAATGCCAGGTGCCATGTTTGAAGGATACTATGCAGTGGTACACCGACAACAATGTTCGCAGATTGGACTGGCTACCCAGAGACCCGACGTCAACCCTATAGAACATCTTTGGGACTAATAGGATCGCTCGATGAGGGCTCGTCAGGCACGGCCAAAATCCATTGCTTAACTCATGGAATGGTTGCAAGATAAATGTAGATGAATCGCCGTGGATGTCCTAAAAACACTCGTAGAGAGCATGCCAGGTAGGGTGGCTGCTTTTATAGCCACAAGAGGTGGCCCTACGAGATTCTAACGAGGTGATAACCACCTAGCAAACATTGTGGACAGGTGCCCAATTACTTTTTGGTAGATAGTGTACATAGACATAATTTTTACCAAGAATTTCTATCGACTGACAACTTAAAGTTAGAAATGATCCTTGGTGTCAATTTAATTAAACAATACAATGTAGTACTAGTGCTAACCAGATATATAATGTTTATTTCTGTTTCCAATAATGATAAAATACTTGACATCTTAACAAACACCGACACTATCGATTTTGGTAGCAGCAACTGTATCGAGTACCACATAAAAAAGATAACTACTACGGACAATTACACATCAGATGAAACACTCGGTAACACAAATTCTCAATTACCCCCACATTAACGAGAAATGAAAAATTTTTTGGAAGAAAACAGAGATTGTTTCGCCAGTTCCATAAATTAACGTACCGAAACAAATGCGTATACAATTAAATTGGAATTAACTATGGAGAAGAACACACACACACATACATATCACATTAATCCCAAGCTGTGGGAACAAGTATTAAAACAAATACACCAAATGCTAGACTCACAGATTATAATTCATTCGGAATCCCTCTATTCTGCACCTAGTTTAGTAATACCCAAACACCAAGGAGGAATCAGATTTCTCACAGATTTTCGATTATTAAACCAACATTTAAAACAGCCCCAGTAACCAATACCAAGAAAGGAAGATATTATCAACACCTTACAAAATTCTAAATATACTACCTCCATAGACATGTTCAGCGGGTTTTAAGCTATACCAGTCCGTAAACAAGACAGAGAAATAATCGCATTTATTGTGGACGGAGTACAGTTATACGAATATGCACGTATGGTAATGGGCCTTGCCGCAAGCCCCAATTACTTCCAAAATTTTATCGATATTATGTTACGGCCGTTGAGATGGAATACCGCAGTAGCATATATCGACAACGTATTCATTATTGGGAATACATTTGTGGATCACTTAGCCAATATTAGAAAAGTCATGGAATGCCTACGTACATTTAACATCAAAATTAACAGCAAAAAATTCAATTTTGAACAAGAGATTGAAATTCTCGGGCACTACATCATCCCAGGTGGAATCCAAATGGACCCCGACAAAATAATTACAATTCAACAAATGGCCCCACCTAAAAACTTTAAAGAGGTTCGCATGTTTCTTGGACATATGTCCTACTTACGTAAATATTTACTGAACTACACGCAAATAGCATAACCGTTAACAGAACTGACAAAAGATAATGTACAGTTTAAATGGTCGCAGAAAGAACAACTAGCTTTAGATAAACTAAAAACAGCATTGACCAACCCATCCATCTTGGCTAAATTCAACGAAAACCATCGAACCATACTCGCGTGCGACGCGTCTCAAAGAGCGATAGGCGTGGCTCTCATGCAAGAACAGCCGAACACTTCGCCTTCGCTTCAAAAAAATTTCCTCTGAACAAGAATTATCTGCTATTAAATATTATGTAATATATTTTAAACAATACCTTTAGGACGAAAATTCGTCATTGATCTGACCATGCCAACCTACACTACCTAAAGTCAATGGCAGAACACAATGTGTGCATACAAAAAATGGCAATCGCACTAACTGAATACGATTTTGAAGCACGAATAGTAAAAGGGAAATTAAATATGCTTGCGGACGCAATGTGCTGTATTCCCACAGTAGGATTAGCTGACACTACACACGTTACTCTCAACAATAAAAATTATAATGTGAAATGTGCTTATCTACATTGCCACTCATTCTACCAAGCATTAGCAGAATTACTTCTTCAGAATCCTGACAAAGATGTCGAAATAAAGAACATAATTTCAAAGTATATAACAAATAACCAGACCTAGTTTAAACCACTAATAAACATGAGTTCCCCACCACCGACAAAGCTCGGGTGGCAAAATAGATCCTTAATGAAGAGTATCTGTCACTTCAGGCTATTGCTAAACAACCACAACAGTTTATCACGTAAATATAGAAATCATAATGCAAAATCATAACAATACAATAAACACCACATGCCTTGAACCCCGATTACAATGTCGTCTCCTGATTACTTATGACAACAGCGAGACAGTGAATTACCTCCAGTTTATAATCATGAACAGCAATATGTTTAAGTGATTGATGATTGACATCTTTTCTTAGCACCTATTATTGACAACATAAAGTCACCATTTCTCGTGGAGTATGCCAACAACCTCTATATTCAGCAATTAAAATTACCATCACTGGAACCAGATAAAGCTGTCCCTAAATACAGATGGTTAGCCCGAAGATATGCCATTTCCGGGAACGGGGATATATACATGAAGCAACACACGCCCAATGGGGAAAGGAAGCTTACTCTTGTAGAGAAATATTATGTTCCCGAAATAATTACAGCACATCACGACACTCTCTTAGGAGGGGGGCACTTCGGTCAGTTTAATACTCTTGAAAAAATTTAAACGGCATATTATTGGGACACCATGAATAAGGATGTAAAGGAATATATAAAGAACTGTCCTGTTTGCCAATGCATTAAAGCCTGGAACCAAAAACAAATTGGACAGATTATCCCTATTCCCCCCCCCTCCCTTTTTCTTCGTCACTCTTGGGGCCTAGACGCTCAAAGGCCATTACAAAAGTCAGTGTCCGGCAACAGATATGTAATCTTAATGACGGAATTTGCCACCCGTTATGCTGTCGCCCGTCCAGTAAAAACTATGGATGTTGTAACCTGTGCCAACTTCGTCAAAGAGGTTATTTTACATTTCATGTGCTCTAAATCTATCCTTATGAACAGGGGAACATCCTTTAACAAAGAAATGATGTCAGAACAATTCTGTAAACTACAGATTAAAAAACTCCAGACCACCGCATACAACCCGGCATGCAACGGGTTGACGGAACAAGTCAATAAAATTCTTTCTCAACACTTAACTTCTAGCACCAGCGACGATCCCGCACACTGGGACGATTACGTATCCTACATTTTATTTAATTATAACACCACAGTTAATCAAAGTTCGAAATTCACCCCTTTCTGCCTTCTCCGCGGAGTGGAAGCTGTACAGTCCTCCCATGTCATTAGCCACTCATACTCCCAGAGAGCTAACAATTGGTGCGAACGCTTACAACACACACGTGAACAAGCACATATGAACTTGATTGCGTCTCAAGAACAGCAAAAGATAATATTTGACACTAAATACCGACCTAATAATCTCATAATTGGCCAATTTGTTTGGTTAAAAACCCACGTGCACCAAAAGGCTTTCTCCTTTAAATATCAAGGGCCATTTAAAATCCATGATATATTAGGGCCGTCCTCCATAGCAGTGGAAATACTTAAGAAATGCATAACTAAAATAGAAACAGTGAGCACAAGGAATATTAAAATCTCCAATGTAAGATACTGACACTTGTCGTTATGTTATAGGAGGACTTTGAACCAGGCTTAATCCGGTTCCGGGATGTACCATGAAAAAAATCTGCGCTCTGCTACTTGTGCTGGGTTTCGCAGCGAATACAGCAGCTGAACTACTTTACAAGACTCACCACGGTGTCTACTTCACCAAGCTGACGCCGCAGACCCAATATGAAGAAACTGTTCCACTTCTGTTCATGCTGGCACTGCAAGAACCCCGAACACTGGCCAATATCGACGAATGGTTCCACAGCGCCTGCGCTGTCCGAAATTCCACGGTCTGCAGGAACGCAGACAAGCTGAGAGACATTTTTAATGCCACTTCTCTTAATATTGTTAATCAATTTACTTCTGAAGTTTCCTTATCCAACATTAATAAATGATCCCTCACCTTCCTTGGAGATGTTGCAACATGGTGTTGCAGCGTGCTAACTACACGTCACTTAGAGTCATTACTCTCTACTGAGGAAATGTTAGCTGTGCAAATGAATGAGATACAAAGTTATGTAAGAGCATCAATTAACAATTTCAACCTCACTACCCACAGCGTGGATGAAATTATAAACCAGGCTGAGGTCAAAATCAATTCAATTTTAGATCAATTACACCCCTTAGCAAGCAATTTTAATTCACAGCAAAAGGAAATTCAAATTTCACAGGTACAAAATCAGATGATGATAGGCAAAGTTCTGGAGTTAATCAATAATATTATTAACGACATCAGCTTGAATACGTATCTACAGGTATGTCAGAATAACCTTTTACTCTTACAAGATGTATCAAGGTTATTATTAATGAGAGAACTCTTGAAATTGGAAACAAAAATTTATCAAATTGGATCTCAAACTTAGCATTTCAATTAATAACGTAATCAGGTATTACTCTGTTACTATAACAGAATGTTCTTTCTCGCCAACACAAATTATGATTAAAGTACAAGTACCTCTTCAAAGTACTAAGTTTACGTAGCACTTTTTCAAAGCCACAAAGACACCTTATTTTTAAAATAATGAATCATGTACAATTAACTTGCCAAATTAAATCATTGCTGTGGATACGTTTACTCATACCACAAGGGTGGTAGCTGAGGAGAAAAATCAACTTAATGGTATGTATTTAATATCTAAAAATGCAAAAAATATACTGAGGTAAGATGCCTTAAAGAGGCAATTAAATTGCAATCTTAAAGAACTATACACATTTTGCAAATTTACGTGTATTACTAGTAATCAAATACAGGTAATTCCTATTCAACCCCATCATTATGTAATAACAAACTCGTCTGCACATTGGCATTGTCATTACGTTGTGTTAATAGAACTCTCAGCCAGACAATTCCTACCTCTGATATTGGCTCTATTGAGATAAAGGTTCCTTGTGGTTGCAAAGTTACGATAAACGAAGTTACTATAATAGACGTCACGCATGTGTGTGACATAAAAAACCCTGTAATTGCAGTCACTAATACCATTTTACCCACTCACTGGATTAAGAACAGCCATTTCGAGGCAACAGAATTAGCGCTAACTGAGGGAATTTAATTTTATTCCATTAACAATACACTTAATGAGGAATGGAAAATTTTGCACGCACAATTGCCAACTGTAGAATATGCCTGCAGTCAAATAATTTATTTCATAACTGAGTCTTCGCAGTTATATCGCAGGAGCATTTTAACTACTTAAGTCTGACCACTATTATGGCTTTGATTATAGCCCTAGGGTTGCTATATTATAAGTTAGTTAGAATTTCAAATTTTCAGGAGAAGGCTGTCTAGATAGGCAACAACAAAGATGTAATATAAAGTTAGTATTTGATAATTGCTTACACATTACATCATATCAGAATAAAGGAATATTATGGGAGTACAAAAAAGTAATTAAATAATGAGTGATAAATTATTTTTGCTAGTTGAAGTAAATAAGTTAAAAATAGCAATGTGTCCACGCCGGCATGCCAGGCTTGTGGAAATTTTTCGCGTGCTAATTGTATGCTACAAACTTGCTTGCCGTGTAAACAGCACATTCTTTCCGCTGACTAGGTAACTGTTTATGTATGGATAACATATGTCAGCAATGTTACCAGTAGAGTACGCCAGCTGTCAAGGCAACTTAATTTTGTTTTTCAATTACGCTCTAGAGAGCAGCATTGGCGGAATTTTCGTGCGGCAACTACGCCATACCGATAAGATTTATATTACTTTAAAAATTATCAGAGCCCTTGTAAATATGTAAATGAATTGTCTCAACTTCCATTAACAGCTGCAAAGCTCAGCACATACTTTGATAATAGACGAGATAATTTTATCATTTATTACACTTGTACCTTGAAAATTCCACGAACTAAGACTGACATGTATCTTCAATTGTTAGGGTTAAAAATGTTCAACTGTATTATCATCAAAGTATTTCTAACAACAGTTTCATGTAAAAAAAAAAAAATTCAGAATCATTAGTTCATATCATCTGGCGCTTTGGCAGAGTAGTAATTGTTAATTGGTGCACCTAATTTTCCCTCTTGTCCCTCTGCCCTAGCGTTCGGTGCCGACGATTTTATCTTTTTAGTAAAATTATAAGGGGTTAACCTATATAATTCACGGAGCCGAGCGCATTTCCATCACAATACCTCGATTACTCGAAACCACAGTGTCCAAACATCATCGTGCCGGCACAGTAACTGCAATTCCTATGTAAATTACTTTTAAGTATGCTTGAAATATTATTAGTATGTGTATTCTTTATTACTAAAATCACAATCTATACGAAAATGTTATACTTACAAAGGTTATCTAGTATAGTCATGACTAGTTGTTCCAAATAATAATATCAGCTAAACTATTTTTGCTAACAAATTTTTATATATAAGGATAAGTTGAATTCCAAATACGTGCTCTTAAATTAGTAGAATTTCAGACGGACTGACGTCTTTTTCTAGCCAAAATGTAAACGATATCCACTACTGACAGCGCCCTAGTGAGATTAAAAACACAGCGCGCGAATGGACAATAACTAGTTAAACAATCACGGCAGCCGCGAACAAGAGAGACCCCTTTCGGTGGCATGCTAGAACCCTCTACTGATGGCACCTGGGTCAACCCTTCGCCACGAAGCCGCCATACTTCTTCAGCGGGCCCCAGCCTCACCCATTACCTTCCCCTTCTTTGGCCAACCCCATACTCCCATACTCTCATGCGGGGGCGTATGAGTTTCGTCGAAACGGGTGGCTATGGTGCGGTCACCAGTAGCCAGGGCTGGCAAGCAACATGCGAGAGCTCAGAATGGCGCGACCTCGACAAGCCAGCCCAACTGTTTTGAAAATGTCTCCCCGGGGAAGGGTAACGAGGCCGGTGTCGCTCCTATATAAGTCTGGTGCAATGGCGATTCGTGACCATCTTGATCCAGCCGCCCGAGGGACGACTACGAGCGAGGACCACTATGCCAGTGGTCCCACTTCGACGCCTGTCTGCTGCCACCGTCGAGGTGGTCTTTACTTAGCCGACAACATGACTCTCAGGGTAATTATACCTCCAAAAGGGCACAATAGGTCGTGGAGAATTAGGGATACTCGTGGCAGTAACTTGGACTCAATCAGAATCAAAGAGCACCTTAAAAGCACCTAATGCTATTCCAGACAATGAGTTAACTGTTGATAGTTCTTGTTCATAAAGTAACGCCTTGGGCGAACATTGTAATAATTTGTATCAGCTGCTTAAGTTGAATAAAAGTAATGCTTCATATATTAGAGTGCTCTATCCATCTAGTTACCTTAATCCCCCTAATTAATGTGTGACCTGATCCCTTCAGGACAGGCCACAACAATATAAATGAACAATAAGCCTGACAAGAGGGCCAGAGGCCCGAGACCTCGTTAGCATTGGTATTTCTTTCCAACCACCACCCGCACATTGGAAAATAATACAGTTGCACCAGAGTAAGGTGTGGGTAGTCACCGGAAACATTAAAACATGCACGAGTTAATACAAATAAACACTGTCAGTCTAACATGAGGGTCACAGCGGGAACCACATTTAAAATATATGAAACCAATCTGTACTTGAAAAATTTGTCACTTTACTATATTAAAAATATCCATTAGTTCTGCAGACTGAAATAGTGACATCAATATTATCAGTGCACTAAGAACATTTGTATAAATTTCGAATGCTCAGAACATGAAAAGAGCATTTGTTCATAATTACCAGCGTAAAAATGTTTATACAATGAGCGAAGTGAGATTAACATTGCACGATTTATATAGACAGTGTTCCTTTGCTTGCTTCGAAACAACATACATTTAAACAATTAGTTGTGCAAGAGAGATTACACTACTAGGCACTAGTGGAAACAGATATAAAAATAATTCGAAAAGCAAATAGTTAAAAGCATTTACCAACTAATGAATACTACACGAGAATCGAGTACTATATATTATATCAAGCCAAAAATGTTCCATTGTAGGGTGCGAGAACGATAAGGACAATACTGTTACACACAGATGCAAACAGATATAAGAATAAATGTAATGCATAACAGTTATATTCACTTACCAACCATTGCAATCAAATATTACACAAGCATCGGGTACTGTACGCTGTGTTAGACTATACTAGACAAGAACATCCCATCCGTGTTATAACAACAGAATAGCAAACGACTTCCGTACAAACCGATTCAAACGAAACCATTAAATTTAGATTACAGCAAACACTCACAACGCTGGCAGCAGAATGAGTCCTACCTGACAGACATAGTACAATAAACTAACATCTAGATAATCTGTAAGGTAACGCAGGTAGTCGCCTGGCAGTGCGAACAACGTACAGGTCTTGAAAAGCGAAGGGATGGCACGTAACACTAGCCGAGAGAGACGCGTCAAGCTCTAGGGTGACAGACCAGCCAGAGTCACGCGTGCACTTCCCTTTACGAGAGGAATTCAGTTATAGAGTAGAAGGTAACAATTTATTTTGGTTTAAATATTATATACATCTACTTCTTTGAATACATTTAATTTATAGTGCTAGAACTGTAAACGCATTATGAAACGAATTAGCCATGGATCGCATGCCACAAATTTTTATTAATATAGAAATATAATTAAATGTACGATCTTTGTAATGACGACTAAGGTAGCATCTCAACACACATACATTTCTACTGTATTAGTACTCTGCTTTTAGAAGACCCAAAACATAAAGAGAACTAAAAATCTTGTGTAGCTGTTTCATACACAGAAGATCTGGAGACCCCGAGGGCATCTCGTAGCCATCGAAGTCAACTCAACAGAAGCATAAACCACAATGACTATCCTGCCTTTCCGTGCACGGTATACATCACCGACCAAGGAAAAAACACGTAACTTACAAATTATTGTAATTACACTACCGTTGACAAAACACACTTACTTTTTACATATGGTATTGGAATTGTATAGGAAATAACATATGTACCCTGACGACGATGGGGACAGTGCACCATCCTTGAGAATAACGTATCGCGGGTTCAATCCCCTAGAGAGTTTAATAATTTCACAGGTAAAAATACTACATGATAAGCAATTAAAACTTCTGGTGCATATATACATATTTAAATATCGAGCAAATCATGCCACAATCGCAATAAACTCTATCTCCAACAAGTAGTTTGTACATAACCATAATCCATGCATGTTAATCACAAATACTTGCAGCTTTCCAGGCATTTATGAATACGTAACAAGCGGGCCAAACTGTGTTAACCTGAGACAGACAACATGAACTGTCATATAGTGATAATGGTATACTAGTATACATCGTGTAAAAATGATTCTCACTTCTGCATCGAGCGTAGTGGAAAGCTGATCGTTATGCCCATATTCATCTACCACGATCGCGTACGCTGTCTCAATATGAAGCCAGAATCAGTGATTGAAGACATGCCATCTGTAACACTGACTCCATGGTCAACAGCCAGACTCTGGAGTTTCACACTTTACATCACGACGACATGAAAGTAGCAATTGCATATTAAGCATTGTATCTAATTCTTACCACTATATCTGCGGCATGGCGTTCGCTGCAGTGATAGTCTGAATAGGCATAGCAAGAAGTGTACATACAGAGTTTGGTGTTCATTAGAAAGTGAGTGGAATTATTGTGGCAAGACATTTACTAGCAGGTCTAGTGCTGGACGTCATGAAGATAGTAACTGTCCATTCACCATTGTCTACAAAACTTACCACTGCGATAACAGTGATGTGGTGTTTATCTGAAGTGATAGCTTTAAGAGAGACAAAGCCAGAAGTGTAAAGACAACGTTTCTGTTCATCAGGAAGTGAGTGAGAGTTTTTTGGCAATTAAGGATAACGAACATGTATGAATATATAGTTAAAAATCCTTATAATCACGCAGCTTACAGTGAAATTTATCTCCAACAGATATTCGTACCTAACCATACTTCATGTATGTTCATCGCAAATACTTGCAGCCTACCATACATTTATAGATAAATAGCAGTAAGTACATTTCCAGCTGGTACGAATTAAAAAAAAAAAAACAATTAAGAATTAATTTTTAAATTTTTTCATTTTTGTAGCTCTTCCTATTTTTAACCAAATCACACACAAACTTAATATGTCATTATATAAAGCCTCTAGCTCTGAGTTCATCAATAATCGAATTTATCTCTTCACTAATACAAATATATTTTCTTCTTTGCAATGGAACCAACACCTGTAGTCTATCGGCCCAATTAATTGGGGTCTTCAGTAAATAAGTGGCTAGCTTCGCGTCACTTTACGCACAAGGTTAACGATGTATGTCAGCAAGTTTGTTCTTCTGTGATGAGTAGGTTGTGAGATACCTCTGGACAAGACTACTAGGTTCGAATCCGTTTGTATTCCGCCTCCACTCCAATTAACCGTTGTCTTCAGCAACACTTTTATGCTTTTGCATGGCAGATGTCGTCACTTCATCATCAGTAGATAATGCAAATTTTACATCATCACCAGCAGTCTTTGAGGACACATTTTAGGTCTCGACATTCTGGATAGTCGTAACATCTTTGTTTTCCATTTTACATGCTAGTAGTGCATGTTTGATGTTTACAACTTGTGAAGGCCTCTATGGCGCGCACTTTCCGAAGTTCATGTCTGCAATGTTTGTATTTCCTTCCACACACTCTGTAATGTTATGGATGCTCGAACCAATGTTAGTTTACTCGTCGAATCAGCAGGAAGGCTAGCCATGGCCATATCTTTTGCCAATAAGTTCAATGCATGTTGTCTCGAGCCAAGTAATGGTGTGTTACTTTTACACATACCAGTATGTCTCTTAAGATCATAGCTTCTACCAAAAGCTGCATCACACATATGTCATGCTAGTATTCTGGAGGTCAATTTCTTAAAAAAAAAAAAAAAAGGTCATATTGTTCATGGCGATGTGCATTGCAACTTTTACTGGAGGTCTTGCAACAGTAACTGCATTGTTTTCCACGTAGTTTTTCAACACACAGTGAAGGTTTGCATGTAGTTGTACAGGACACACTACATTGTACATCCTCTGTAGTTTTCACCATCTTCAAGCATGTATGAACTCAAACACTTGTACTACTGTGCAGTAATTGATGCCTCACTGATGACTTCTCATTACTGCACCTCACCATTGTTTTCTATCTGCTGACTCCTTACTGCTTGCTTCTCACCACTGACTCCTCACTGCTGCCTCCTCATAACTAACTTCTCACTGCTGACTCGTCACCACTAACTCATCACTGCTGACTCTTCACCACTGACTCCTCACTGCTGACTCCTCACAGCTACCTTCATACAGTTCCGCTGCCGACCTGCCAGTTTGATAGCTGAGTGAATATTCTGATGAATAAAATTTATACCACCATTCTGCCAGTCGAAGGCAAAGCTATGTTACAATTCTTTGTAGCGAGGTAGCGGGAAAACAGTATGCACCTATTTGCTAAGTGGATTGTGCCCACATGTTCTCAGCTCTAGATGATTTAATGAAACCAGGGTCCAACCCGAACCCATGGATACTTTTCTTCTTCCTCTTGACATAACATGTGTATAATATTATTCATCGAGTTTTCTATTGCGTATGCATGATACACAACTACATTCAAGGTCTTGAAGGCTCTGGTACAAAATTCACGATCGTGGGGCTCAGGTTTCGTATAGTTACAATCCAGCCACATATTAAATTTAACAGTGCTGTATTTTTCCACGTCATCGGCAATTTGGCTTGTTATATTAGGTTCCCTACTTGATAGGAAAGAGAAAACATCATTCGATGTAATTGACATATTCTGCACAACCATTTCTTCCGGCTTCAAATTGTAACAGTACACATGATCGCGGTAGATGAATGTAGGCGTAATGAAAATGAGAACCATTTTTACCCAATGTATTCTTATATACCATTATCACTACATGGCATTTCGTGTTGACTGTCTTCGGTTAACACAGTGAGAAGTGCTTGTTAAATATTTATAAATGCTTATAAGCTGCAAATATTTGTGATTAACATGAACGGAATATAGTTATGTTCAAAATATTTGTTGCAGATATAGTTTATTGCGATTGTTGCATGATGTGCTCGATACTAAAATATGTAGATATAACACAGAAGTTTTAAGTGTGTATCATATATTTATACCTGTAAAATGATTGGTCTCTACAGGGGATTGAACCTGCGATATGATATTCTCACGGATGGTGCACTGTCTCCTGCGCCGTCAGGGTACATGTGTTATTTCCTATAAAATTTCAATAACACATATAAAAAGTAAGTATATTTTGTCAAGGGTGGTGTAATTAAAATAGTTGTAAGTGTCGAGTTGCTTTCTTGGTCAGTGATGTATACCATACACAGAAAGGCAGGATAGTCATTGCGATTTGTGCTTATGTTGAGTTCACATCGATATCTACAAGTTGCACTCGGTATCTCCAGGTCATCTATGTATGAAACAGCTACATCTGGTTTTTAAATGAAGTAAACATATTGTCTTTATGTTTGGGGATTTATAAAAGTAGAGTACATACATAGTTGAAATGTACTTGTGTTGCGCTGACTCCTTACTCATTAATACGAAGTTCGTATATTTTATTATATTTCTATATTAACAAACATTTTGGAACTAGCGATTCATGTCTTATTCGTTTCATAATGTGCTTACAGTTCTAGTACTTTAAATTGTATGTTTTTAATATACATATAATATTTAAAACGAAATATATTGTAACCTTTTACTGTACAACTGAATTCCTCTCTTAAAGAGAAGTACATCTGTGACTCGGCTGGTTTGCCACCCTAGAGCTTGATGTGCCTCTCTCGGCTAGTGTTATGTGCCATCGCTTTGACTTGTCGAGACGTACATGTTGCTCGCACCTTCTGCCGATCACAAAGGCTGCCTTACATATTCTCAAGATGTAAGTTGATCGCACAACGTCGATCAAGTCAGATGTGTTCTGATACTACTCTTGTTTGTGTTCGCTGTACTCTGAATTTGATGGTTTCGTTTCAATCGGTTCGTATGGAAGTCTTTTGCTATTCTGTTGTTTTAACCACGAATGACTGGTCTTGTCTAGCATCGTCTAGCGTAGCGTACAGTACCCGACACGTTTTTAATATGTGATTGCCATGGTTGGTAAGTGATTATAACTATTATCCTTTATTATTTGTTTTTATATATGTTTGCATCATTGTGTAGCAGTTTCGTCTTTATCGTTCTCGCACTTCACAATGGAAACATTTTTACCTTACATAACATACGGTATACGATGCTCGTTCAATATGCATTGGTTTATAAATGGTTATAACTATTTGCTTTTAAAATTATTTTTTATATCTGTTTGCATCAGCACGTAGCAATATCATCTCTCTTGCGTGACTAATACTTTAAATGCATGTTGTTTCATAGCAAGCAAAGGAACGCCATCTCTACAAGTTGCATTATGTGTATCGCACTTGGCACATTGTAAAATTTTATTGAGGTTGTTCCTTGTGACCATATACTCTCTGCATATCCTCGAGCATTCAAGCATTTAACCAAAGTTTTTGGTACACTGGTAACGTTGATTACACTATTATGGTGTGTAGAACCAATGACTATGTTTTTAATTATCAAGACCAATTTTTCATGTGCAGTATTGTTTCATATCTTTTACATTTGGTTCCCTTAGCGACCCTCGTGCTAGACAGACTGTGTACATTTGTATTAACTCATACATGTTTTAATGCGACTGGTGACTACCTACACCTTGCTTTGGTGTAAATGTATTTTTTTCAATGTAAGGGCTTTTATTTTTAAGGATTACCAATGCTAACAAGACCTCGGGCTACTGGCCCTTGTGTCAGGCTGACTGTTTAATTGTATGTATTATTTATGTTGTAACCCCCATGGCTACATGCATCTTGCTCGCAGCACGATTGTGTATACATGAACTTTGTCATGAATGGAGGTTTCTTGCATGGTACTCGTGTCAACCTTTATTTATCGACATGCATAACACCTGCGGTAGCAGACTACGAGTGTGGTGGTGGGTGATTGAAGAGTGCGTTCGAACCGGCATATATGTGCTATTTTAGGCCTCTGCACTCCTACATGCATCAGTAACTACCAACTACTACGAAATTCTTAGAGCACAATTGTATGTATACCTGACTTTATTAATTTTTTTCATATATGGATGACTGATACATGTTAGCCAGACATAAAAAGTTCAGAAATGATATCTTGCTATGCTTATTACAGGGTTTAGGACCTAATTTCTCTTAACACATAGATTGCAGTCAAGAATGATACCTGTGATATGAATTTGATGGTCGTAGCATTCACGGATAGGAAATGACAGCCATCGATTATTATAAGTGGGATTAATTCATAATTGACCCTGCTGCCCTGGTCTATGTTGGGAGCAATGCATGTGATTTAAATTTGATTACTATGGCTTCAGCAGATGGCAAATGGTTGTCAAGTATGTTTATAAGAGATGTAAGGCCTAATGGAGTATTCGACCAGTTCGATGTCGAGAGCGATGCGTAATACTAATTTGGTGACTGTAGCTTCAATGGATGGGAAATGTCAGCCGACTATGTATATATGAGGTCTTAAAGTCTAAATGATTTTGCTGCGCTACTCGTCATTGGATGCGATATCTATGATACAAATTTAATGTCTATAGCTGCGGTGAATGGGAAATGGCAGTCAATTGTGCTTATAAGAAGACATAAGGTGTACTTGCTCTGCAAACCTGTTCGTCGTTAGAGGTGATTCCTATGATATGAATTTGGATGCTATATCTTAAACAGTTCGAAAATGGTGGTAAACTATGTGTATACAAAATCTTTAGGCGTAATTAATTCTACCACCCTATTGGTTATCAGGAGTTATGCTTATGTTATGAATTTGGCGACTATATATTAAACAGATCGGAAATGTTATTTAACTTTGCTTATGAGAGGACTTAAGGAATCCTTAGCCTTACCACATTGTTGCTCTGCTTTAGCTGGCACGAATAGTAGTTTGATGTTGGGAATCTAATATGGCAGGTGACGATGGAAATATGGTGGGAGGTGATTGACGTATGCATGGTTAGCATAAGTCGGCTTTCTAAGAAGTTGGACCTGGAACATTCATTTATTGAAAATATTGTAAATAATATTTATGATGGAACACTGTAATAGTTCGTGAAAAAAAATGAAAGTCTTTGGTATGCAAATTAGGGTTACTACAACACCATGCATGGGCAGCACTGTAAAGAAGTGAGAACTGGGGTGCTTATTTTATGTAATGTGTGGAGACTAGATTGGAGAAATAAATTACCAATGTGTAAAATCAAGATATTTGTGTAAGTGAGAATGTGTTTGACATCTGACTTTTTATAACTTATTCTCCAATGGTGTACTGGTCGCCTCAGGAACTCTGCTGGGGCATTCACGTGCACTGGCATTCACGATACATAAAGCTCTCATTATTATTAAGAAGCGCATCATTTGGATAATTACCTTTGTAACAGAAATTTAGGTTTGTACGGTTAAACTTTACCAATAATAGAACACAAAATATTATAAATTGTCTTTAAAATTAAAATTAGAATAAAACAGTTTATCTGTGTGTGAAAATCAAATCAATTAAGTAAAAATTCTGTTCTGCAAACAGATAGAAACATCAGAATAAATACCGCCATTCAAACGAAAGAATGACTTAAATTGAAAATAAAATAAAAATTAAATATCTTTAATGCTGCTTTCAAAATAATTAAATGAACTGTAGTTTAATTAAACTGTTTCCAAATAAAAGTTTCTGTAGTATTAGTGCCTCTTAACCAAGTTTAACATAGTGAGCTCCATTAATTTATAGAATTACACTTTCAAATCACTTTCTCACATATCTAGATCGGGTTCATAATCTCTTCAAAATTAGCAAAAGTTGCAATGTTCTCCAAAGAAATTTAAGTACAAATCCCAAAACAGGAAATAGTTCTTCACTCCTAATTTATATACAAATCATTGTAAAGTCAAAAAGTTCGTTATGGTAATTAGCTCAAATCGGGTAGCCTAGGACCACTGGGTTGAATTTATAAGTGGCATTCAGTACTGCAACCAAATCTTCCAAAACTAAGTATGTATGCCCAAAAATTAGGTGGCATCACCTTAATCTGTAGGTAGTGCTGACGTTACCAGCATGGTGTTGTGGCATCAGTGTAGACTCTGCCTCGTCGACTCCATCCACTAATAAATCCAAACTAAGTCCGTTAGGCTTTTGCCTCTTCTTAACTTGCCAAGCTAGCACTCAATCAAACTAATTTTGGGTACCAAAACACTGACCCAGATTATGTCGATGCCGGGGATTTCGCCCAAGAAATCCCGGCTATTAAACAAGCGTACTTGGAAGTACAGATCCGCACCCAGAAGCCCTTGACTTCCAGCAACTTCATCGTCAAGTCCCATCAATGGAGCTCATCTACTTCCGGTTTAGTAAATCATGAATATAGCTTAACACAAAACATAAATAAAACTGTACACAAAAGAAAATAAGCAGTGTTAAAAATTAAAATAATAAATTCTGAGACTTGAGAGTCCTGAAAAATCATTAAATAACATACTTAAGCTAAGCAGCCAAATGCTTAGAATAATGTATTTACTTACCATAGAGTAACAGAAATTAACATACAAGAATTGAAAACAATGGTGGATCCTGACTCATATTACACATTTAAAAATCATGAAATAAAGTATGTAAAATTGCAGAAGGGGTCCAACTCAAAATACGTAAGTGCTTAAACATTGCAAAATATGGAGGTGTCATATAGTACAAAACAATACTCGTGTTAATCCGCATACTAGTTTCAGGACATGTAAATGAGAGTACATGGACATGTTACAACACCAATTGTCTGGATAATGGCTAACTAAACAAAGGTCTTAAAACACCACAGCACTTGTCGCTACCATAAAATTATTTCGTGTAAATAAACACTATTACCACCTCTATTTCGAACTAGCATCCATTTCGCGGTAGCATATTTGGGATCGAAAATAATGGATTATAAAACCTCATGACACAATTAATCAAAAATGTCACTTTATGTAAATACCCTAGAACTCACTGTTTTCGAGTAAATTGTATTTTAATTTCAAAATAAGGTTTACTAATACCTGCCAGGTGGGGCGCACACAATACTAAATAACACACATTTGCTGATATTAAAGAAAGGGGAATATTCCAGATAGAGGTACATTAAAGGACTATTGTAATAAACTTTTTCTTATACTATGTCGAAAATGAGTACCTCCCATAGAATTAATTTAAGACCATATGTCGTACTTCTTTTCTCGTGATAAATCTATACCCGAAGTTTGTCGGTCAAATTTAGATACACCCATATATGTGTGTGATTGGTATTGGTGTCCTTGGCATACTCGTACTTGGCTTAGGTCGTAGAAGATATACTTTTAACAAGGCTGAGCATAAAGATGCATGACTGGCCAATAAACTCTAACATTCTTTAGGCAAGATGAATGGCGCTGACATGGAATGACAAAGCATGAAGTGTTTGTAAATGATTACACAACCTAGCTGACATTTGCACAATTTCTGCCGGGTTCCGACGGATTGAGCATGTGTATAGCGCATTGTGCAAAACACAATTTTTTGTGGGAAATTTTTCTGGTTTTTGAAGGAAATTGGGGAAATTTTGAAGGAAAAAGGAAAAATTGTGGCGTTTGGCTATTTGGAGGGAAAAAAAGAAAAAAGGAAAATCCAAGATGGCCACCATGGCACCGCAACCTGCATCCCCTGGTGCAGAACATACTATTTCCTACTATTGATGTGGACTGGTTTAATTATGTGTCAGCCTATCGTTATTCGAGTCGACCTTACCTCAGGCGAGAAAAAGTATAATTTTATCGCACAGAAATTAAAACTATTTTTTTTTTTCAGGAATTTGTTACAGCCGATATACATTTAATTTAATACTCTTCGTACCAACCTTTAAGAAGAAAATATCTGTCCTAGATAAACTGAATATGAGGTAGACGTTCTCTTTTTCACATGTCTCCAAAACTGATACACCGAACTCTCCAAATCACGTGGTCGTATAGTGACCAACACATTTGTTAATGTACATATATATATATATATATATATATATATATATATATATATATATATAATATATATATATATATATATATATATATATATTCTAAATATCCACACTTTTATAAAAAAAACTTTTGCATATCTTGAATATAATCTAGTCGTATTAATATTTCATAAAAAGAACCGTATTAATGTTCAAAGCACTCATTTTCATGGCCAGTTTTTTAAAATCCAATTCGTGTTGATTTAATAGTTATACAAGCAAAATATTTGTCCAATGTTTGAGATTGGACGTTGGTTACCAAGCATCAGGAATGCAACACTGCCTCATTTTCCATTAACGCTTCAGTGAATGCATGTATCAGAAGTGAAAACTGATTAGCGTAACCTTAAGAAACGACCGAGTAGTATAAGAGATCTTAGGACAGCGAAGTACTTTGTTTGAATCACGGATTAACCACTGCTGTCCCCGTAGTTTCTGGATTAATATTTAGACAACTATAGCCTCATATCATAAAGAGGCAAGTAAACTTTGAACGCAATTTTTTAATTGGTGACTAATAAAATTAATTACATTTTTGTATAGGCTGTTCATGGTAAAACGAGCACTTTTGAAAGCCCTGCTTAAGATATACTTGTATGCGCATTCTGTGTTATTCCACCTTATGTAAATTTAACATTGCTGTCAACCTCATCACTTTGTTCACGCGTCGGTCATATAAAACTGTGAAATTATTAGTAATGTAAAAATTTTACGTACCTGCTCATTTTTACACTTCGGTGCATTAAATAAACAGAAAAACAAAGAAATAATTCAAGTTGTCAAAAAGGGATACCTAACACTTTTTATTCGACATTAAAATATGGAACTACTTCTAATCCATCGTTACCAACTTTACTGGGAGCATGTCACTCAGTGCGCCCGTCGATATATATGCAGGTAGGGGCTGTAACTTTTTTATAATATTGATTTCAAGTGCTCATTTTATCGTGAGCCGTATTTATACACATTACAACTGTTGATGAACAGTAACGTATGTATGTATAAATAACCAAATTTCACTTGATCAACGCATAGATGCTAGTTTCCAACCATGTTATTTAATACGCGAATTGCAGATACACAGTAAAAAAAATAAACAGGGCATTCTAAAGAGTAAAAATGAAGTGGAGAGAGCTACAGGCGCAAAATTAGTAAATTCGCAAGATTCTTTTGACGCCCATAGGAAACTGCTCTTTGGAAACCTAGCCGCTGTCATTACGTGCGACTGGCCTGAACCGACTTCTCAGCTGTCAAAATACGAGTGAGACGTGTTAAGAGTGGAATGGACCCCGCATTTTTTGTGCAGTAGTTGTTTGCGCGAATACGCGTATCTCGGCAAATAAGTGTTCTGAAAATACGACTTTTTGTCAGAAAAGATAAAATTAAAAAAAAAAAAACTTATTTATGGCTCTATTTGTTTTTCTTTTGTCATATTAAGTGTATTCTTGGGGGAAAAAATTAGTGAATATGGTGAAATATCGCATTTTTAAAACTTACTTATGCAGTTTACTTAAGCGGCAATAGAAAAGTATAAAGATAAGGGTGTAGTTTAATATATGGTCTTTCATCGCTTGTAATGGAATACCTATGTTACAGATCTCATTTGCACAGTACAACCTTACGTCGGAAACACTGCACGCCTTGCGCGTAGGAGCGATGAGGCACTAGAAGTGCGTGTCAGTTGTCGCCCCTATCGATCCCTCGCTTCTTGACCATGGACGCTGGGGTCCATACCACTTTTAACCATATGGCGGAGCACAGGCGGAAGCACAAATTCCAGTTAATCGCCGGACTCGGATAGATTTGTTCGTGTTTTGTCGGGACGAAAGGGAACTGCCGCAAGCAGGCCAGCCGGCTGATTAATTCCTTTACCCTCTCGAGTCTGCCCCAACTGACGATCGAGGTCCGCTCCGTAATACCGAGCACAGCTTAATGACGTCAGCTGGCACTGAGGTCAACCCGGCCCTGGACACCTTGGCCATCACCTCCTGCACTCTCAAAGTATTTCACTAGAAGAAAAATAAATCAAACCTAACCTGCAAACTTTTTATGATATAGGTAAATTGAACACTTTTGAGAGCCCTCCTTAAGATCTACTTGAATACAAGTTGTGTATTCTTCCAACTTATGTAAAATTAACATTGCCAATGGACCCCATCACTTTATCCATGCGTCAACCAAATGGAACTGTGAATTTATTAAGAAAGTAAATACTTAAATGTGATCATTTTGACACATTTACGCATTAAAAAACAGAAAGCGAAATAAATAAATTTAAGTCATCACAAATGGTTGCCCAACACTTTTCATTCGACGTTAAGATAAGTAACTACTTTCCATCCATTGTTACCAACTTTACTGGGCGGATGCCAGTCAATGCGCCCATTAAAATATATACATGCAGGAGCAGTGACATTTTTCTAGGGTTCATTTCTAAACTGCTCAATTTATCACTAACTGCCTTTACCCATGAAATGTTTTGCTGTGACTGGCTCGAAAAAGGTGGTGACAATTTTACGATCACCACCAAATAAAATATTATAAGGTTTATAGACAAAAAAAAAAAGTAATATAATCAGTTTTGTAGAAATATCGAAAGTTCAGGCTATTTTTTACATTGCTCGCAGCCGTGAAAAACATGACACTAATCCAACTAAAACCCGTACCAATGTCAATATGGCTGCAACTCAGATGTTTGTAGAACAAGCAATTTACGTTGTGGTCTCCATTCTCGTGCGCGTTTTGTTCAACTAATAGAGGCTTTAGCAATTTCTATCAAAAGAAGAGTAAGGCTTTTTGGTTGATAAGCACGTATTCAGAATGGCCTCGTAAGGAACCTGGATAAACTGAAGTTTTGCGCACTGGTTTTCTTGATCTTAAAGCAGCTCTAATTCTCGCAATGTTCATACGAAATTACTAATTTTTTCTACCCCCCTCCCCTCTTTCCTTTCTTGTGGTTCACTTTCTTGTCGTTCTTCAACCATAGCTACCACTAAGGCAGATGTGAATCTATAGGTTACGTTCGAAATTGAAAGCACAAAACTTATCTATTTCAGGCAAGGTAACTTTTAAGGTACATTACGGAGTGAAGAAGTGAGCATTTGAATTACGTTCATCTCGTTTTTATGACTGGCAAGTAAATCAACTTGTCGGGATGCTGCCATGGTATTACAATTAAACATCACTTCAACACCGAGCTTCTTAAATCAATCCCCGCCATCTTGGATTTTTAAAATTTGACAGCCACAGTCTGCATTACGAGATGTTGCACCTTTTTTTACTAATCGACAAGGCATACCGCATTGCTTTATGTATTTTACAAAGTCGCATTTCATTGAATACTTTTAGTAGTATAATTGTAATCGCCCAATAAATAACAATTTGTTTTTTTCCAGCATTTACGACTTAGAAACTAAGATGGGCAGTGAAGCAGTAATTATTTAATAAGACTTCGAAAGCTTCTATTTATTATATGTCAAGAGAAAAATCTCGTTAATCCCTTCCAAATAAAACTTATGACAAAAAATGGATTGATCCAAAATGAAGGAACTGATAGGCCTACAACCTGAAATTCTACTGAAAAAAGCAATTTATAATATTAGTTTTCAGTATCACCATTCGCCCTTAAAAATATTTTGACACCATGTGACTTGCTGTAATACTTTCACCACAAAGAAATGCAACAAACATCTGGTCCAATACATTTGAAGTATTTTCCCTGGAAATACCAAGTACATATACAAACATAAATGAAAACGGCCTACACTGAACCATGAGTTAATACATAGAAGATTAAAATAAGTTCTTTATGTTGTACAGTTATGCGTGCAAGGCTCAAGCCGACGAGATCTCTGGATTTTATGTGCTCCGAAATAATCAGTTCAGTTCCAAAATGTAGTCTCAAGCAATTCTTCTTATCAATTGTAAAGTTGCTATAGTTTGCTCCAAAACACAAGTAAATATCACTCGTGAGACTGCTCCGCCCATCTCGCACGCCATTGCGTAAATTTAACACTGATATCGGCAAGGGGGGCGCAGGGCCCCAAGCACCCTTACGGTCGTACAAATAAAATACCCACAAGTACGTATAGGCTATAGGCTGTTCGCGGTAAGATGAGCACTTTTGAAAGCCCTGCTTAAACTCTACTTGCATTTACGTTATGTAGTCTTACATTGTATGTAAAACTAACATTGCCATGCGCCTCGTCAGTTTATTCATGAATCGGTCGAGTGAATTGGTGAAATTATTATAAAAGAAAATAATTTCCAAATCTGCTCATTTTTAAGAATTTGATGTTTTAAAATAACAGAAAGCGAAATAAATAATTTAAGTCGTCAGGAATGGTTACCTAACACTTTTAATTTGTCGTAGTTAGGCCCATATGAAACTACTTTCCCTCCATAGTGACCAACTTTACTAGGCGCAGGTGACTTAGTGCTCCCGTTAAAATATATGCACGTAAAAACTGTTCACGATAAAGTAAGCTATTTAGAAATGAACCCTAGAAAAAAGTCACTGCCCGTGCATGCATTTATTTTGATGGGAGAACCAAGAGACATTCTTCCAGTAAAGTTGGTAACGATGGATGGAAAGTAGTTCCATATGTTAACGTCGAATAAAAAGTCTTAGGAAACCATTTGTGGTAACTTAAAAATTAATTCTTTCAATTTCTGTTTTTTTTTTTGTGCATCGAAGTGTAAAACTGAGCAGATTTGTAGAGTATTTAATTTCTTAATAATTTCACTGCTTCATTTGATCGACGCATGAATAAAGTGATGAGGCCCACGGCAATGTTAATTTTACATATGCCATTCATTGCATACGACTTCACGATACGACATAAACAAGATCCAAGGTGTAAATATAGTTTCCCACCAACAACAAATGTCACTGGGCTATGATTGGCTACTTCGTCTTGACTTGTACTTAAGATATAAAATATAACCATATATTAAGTCATGTCAAAAATGCACACGACCCGTCACGACCCGCACACGACAGTCATGAACCAATACACTTGAAAACACTGATTAATTTCCTAAGTACATGGCACTCTTATTATTTTAAGTCAGTCTTATACCCACCCTAGTGACTGGATACTGTAGTAAAGTTGAACTGTTAATATTTGATTTATTCTTACGGAAAAGTGCTGATAAAATCTTATCCACAAGTGTCTGTAATTTATCCGTAAAATCATGGACATTTTAATATTAAAAAACGGACATACCGTAAATTTCGCAAAACTTTCCGTGTGTTCATGGAACCTCTCCGCTAATTTCTAAGATAATTTTTTGTATTTCCAATTACAAAAAAGAAGTTTATTTTCATTAGATATGTGCTCTGGTGTATATTAAAAATTTGGTAAAGTTGAACTATGTTATAGGCTACTTGAGCAAGATTTGAACCCCAGTCAAAAAGTCAAAAGTCCATGACTACAGCCACTCACCTATAGTCTACACAAAATATTTTTCGGCATAACATTGATATTTTTTGTTCAGTCACAAAAGCCAAAGGCGACTCTTTTTGTTTCTATCAAAGTTAGTGTATATTAAGTGTTGCTAAATGTTACAGACGTTTAATGTTTTAAAGAATAGGTCTTAGTGGAGGGGAATACCTAACTGACGCCAAAACGATCATTTTCTTGTTGTAGTGGTGAACAAAGCTTCGTATAGACTCGGCATTGTTCGTCCCCAAAACCCGAAGCTATAGGAAATATGGAGACTTTCCGTATATTGTAATTACACACCTCAACTCCGTTTCGTATATTGACTATACATTTCCGTAAAAATTTCCGTGTAAGTATAACTTACGGACATTTCTAACAGTTCGGTAACGATGTAGGGAAGTAGTTTTAATGCATGAATTTGTTATTCGTAAGGTCCAACACTGAGAGTGGTTCATCAACATCAGTTATGAGACCACACGTACCCAAAGTTCTGAACAAATTACATTCCAGTACTTTTGATACTATATGGAGAATATTGTGTTGTAAAGACACTTAGGTAATTCAAAGTAACTTTATCAAAGTTTTATTCTATTTTAGTCTATATGGGGGATTGTTTTAGCCAGATTTGGCTGAGTTTGCTAGCGGTAAATGCACTATATCGTGGAGAAAATTGGGTTTTGAACAAAATCAAATCCAAGAATTCAAATTGACCGTGAATTTTGTCGTTTGTTTTACAAATTTTTGTATTTCAACGTATTTGTACAAGGCTTTAAATTTTATTTGCACTGCAATGTTTATTCAAACTAGATAAAATACGAAAGTTTTAACACAAATGTTAACGTCGTTGCAACACAAATTTGTTTTGCCACAGCAAGAAATTTGTCTTGCAGCAACACAAAATTGGTTTTGTTGCAACATAAACACCACCCTATTGTTGCCAGTGCAGAAAGTAGGTAACTTTGTGACAAAAGTTCTTGATGTTACATTGACATTAATAGCTTAACAGTATATTACATTAACAGCAACATTAGTTAATGACGGCACAGAAATAACAAAAAAATTTTGTTGTAGTAACATTTATACTGTTGGCAAAATTATAGACCTGTTTCTTAGTATAAGTAACTACAGCATAATTAAACTAACGGTGTTTTTCCCGTATTATATCATGTGGAAATTCCGTTCATGTTGGCGTTTAAAGTATTGGCGTGATTTTCTGGCGACGTGTTGTGTTACGCCGTCCGGCCATCTTCAGTAGTGCGACGCACTGTGATACACACTGCAACACAGCCTGACATGAAGTTCAGCAAACTTCAGACGTTCTGAGGCAGATGGGCAAACAATTTTTTGGACCGTGTGTTCCAAATTCTGGATACTGTGGCACGGCGGCAGCTGGCGTTTCAACTGATCCTAAAAAGCTGTTCACGATAAAGTGAGCACTTTTTAAATTAACCTTAGAAAAAAGTCACTGCTCCCACCAGCATATATTTTAACGGGTGCAACGAGTTACGTGTGTCCAGTAAAGTTGGTAACGATGGAGAGGAAAGCAGCTCCATATATTAACGTCGAACAAAAAGTGTTAGGTAACCATTTGTAATTACTTAAATTATTTCTCTCGCTTTCTGTATCTCTTTACGCCTTGCAGTGTAAAACTAAGCAGATTTCTACTATATTTACTCTTCAAATAATTTCACAGTTTCACTTGACCGACTCATGAATAAAGTGATGCGGCTCATGGCAATGTTAATTTTACATAAGGCTGAAGAACACGCAACATGCATACAAGTAGCTCATAAGTAGGGCTTTCAAAAGTTCTCATTTTACCGTGAACAGCCTATGCGTATGTTAGACTCGAGACATGTTCAGGAGAGCAGGCAGGCCATGGTAATATTTGGGCATAACAGAGGCACTGGGAACCCCGGCCAAAAATGGGATCAGATGGGGGCGTATAGGATTTCATTCACATACCGCTCGGCCGTTAATCTTCCGCGTAAGGCCGTGTCTACATTCTGCCGTTCCTGTGGACGTGGAATAGTCCGAAATTTGGCGTCTAGTGACGTCACATTGACGAAGTCCTAATCTGGTCTACAAATGAGTTGTCAGAAGTGAGCTTTCAGTATCTGACTCTAGATCGCACTAAATTCGGTATATTAATTGTTGTTACGTGGTGATGTTTGAATTTTCTGTATTATAGATTATTAAATGTTTACGAAATAGTTTATTTGAATATTTATTTATAATAAACGTCTTAACGGTTTTATTTTAATTAAGTTCGCCAACTGGCATCCAAATGTAATTTTTTAAACTTAAGTTTAAAAGTTTTAGCCTTCAAATAAAATTGTTTAGACCGAACGATGACATCCCTTAGTATTTATTACAATCTCATCTTATTTGTTTTGGGAAAGCCCACCTTGCACATCCATTTTAAAATTATATCGTAAACATTTCACGAATGCGCGCGAAAGTATTTGAATTCTTCTTCATTTTCTATCAGTTTAAGACACAACTTGGGACAAAAGTCCAGTTTTCCGAATGCTTCAACTTGGGTCACAGGTTGACTTGGGAGACGGCAGCTTGGGACAGCGCCATAACGTCAGAGGGTCACGTACACCAATGAGAACATCCTTGTCCTGAGGCACAGGTTGGGATAGCCCAAAAGTAGACAGGACCTAACAGGGCGAGAGCTGATCGGCTACCACTTCCCAGACCTTAACTCACGCTGTAGTGGAAGCGTGTTGCTAGATAGCGAGATGAGGATTTTGGCTCCTCACCCAGACGCGACGATCTTTAGTCGCCATAACATAGCGGCACTCAGCATCGTCAGTCTGTGGCGTTCCACATTGGTCAGCACCTGGCCCCACTGCAAACAGAGTTAATAGTAGCACACATAATGAGCTCTGGGATCGAAGATTCGCCTCCGCAAAGTGTCGAGAAATGGTTCGTGGGCACACAGGAGTAGAACACTGGACAGTAACGTGGACCGGTTCGCCATGGGATCTCTCTGCGCTTGGCGCACGATCCGTTGGTCCTCTCAACTAGCAGTCGATCTCGTCCGTCACAAGCCAATCCTCCTTGCGTGGGTGCTTTCACGTTTCAATTACTCCAACGGTGTCGGAGAATATGGTCCTAACGATCCGCATGGTGGACTATACGTATACTAAAGATGACGTATGCCGATCTCGCTGGCTGCGCACAACCAATCTCCGTTTCCCAATATTGAACTGCTTTTCTGCCAACACGTCTAGCGAAAATTTCATGGTTTAGAATTTAGGTTAGAAAACTCATTCGTTAGCAAATGCTTTGAGACGTATTTATACTTCATCTAACCAATTTGTAATGTAGTTTGATTAAATTCAAATTGGTAAAAGTATTGCACATGTATAAGAGTGCTTGCCATTTAAAAATAAAGATATAAACAAGCACTTTCATCACTATTGGCCGTGTGACTTTGACAGTTGTGTTCCTTTAAGGTAGGTCAATGTTGGGTACATGCGCATGAAACGAATTGGCGGTCTATCTCATCTATGGCATACGGGGCTATACGGCAATACGATAAACCTGCGGGTATCAGCTCGATCATGAGTCCTCTGTCGAACTCAGTCAGTCGCGTAAAGCGATGTCTTCCCGGCATTCTTGTTCGCTCGGTCCGCTTGCTTGGTATCGCCCAGTGGTTCTCGCGTTAGTGCGCCTACGACCACGCGCCAGTTTCTACGACCGCTGGTCTGTGCTTGAAGCGCCACTGCCGGGTGTGCGGTCAAATACAAACGCACCAACATGTGATCAAAGGCATGTATGCTGCCCACGTTAAAGTGAGCACTTTTAAGGCCCTAGTTGTTTTTTTTTTCCTTTCAGCCATATTTAATCATTTAACCACCTTTTAAAATAAATAATTCCATGTAAGTAATATATACGAAGTGTATATGCCACAACACTCGGAAGTTAACGTCTAAAGCTTAAGTTAAATATATTTATTGACTATTATTCCAAATGAGAGGGCTTTCAAAAATGTCCACTTTACCGTGAATAACCTATACCAGCCTGTACTCTTGTTATTTTCATCGTTTCATTGCTGTCACGTGGTTTCTTCAAGGTGCTCTATTTTCATTGTCCTGCCGTGTATTTAGGTTGGTATAATTCATTTTTGCGCCGAAGCAGATGAGCCACATGTGTAGTAATTTATAATTTACTTTTCCGGACATTGAGAAAAGGTGTGTAGTGTTGTAAACGAAACGTTTTTTCTTGCGAAAAATTAGAAACTTTGTGGATACACAAAAAGGCTGCGTTACCTCCGTTTTACGTTGTCAATAATTTGTTTCACGACTGCGAATGTATATTTGTGTAAAGTACTGCCGTGCAACAAAATTTTAGTAATTGTTATTCAGTGCGCAGATATAAAACTTCTTTGACATCAAATTCCAAAAAAAAATGCAAGAAAGATTTAGCTTGTAAAGCAAGCATGCCCCAACGTACTTTTGTAACAACGCTCATGCGTAAGTTAGGAATAAACCGAGGCCTCTTGCCGATAAAACAAGCGACGTAACAACTAGGCAGTATACGAAGAGCGTAGCAAAGCGTATCACAAAATTTTTTGCGATCATCCTTTCTGGATTTCCATTTCCAAGTTATCATTTGGACTAGCTTTTTATTCATACCTGCTGTAGCGAATTTGCGTCGCGCATACTTTTTCTGCTGCCAAACAATAAAAAATTTCTGAGCATTTATATTAAACATGGAACTGCTAACTATTATAGCATTGTGGACATGACTAGATATATATTTTCTCTCTCTTTCTCACAATAAACTTGTCATTTTATTATTCACAAACAGAGGTGGCAACCGCGTCCTGCAACAAAAGCCGTAACTGTCCCCAAAAATATCACTCGACGGTAACACAACCATCGCTTTGGTTTTTTTGTATAGGACTCTAACATTTTTTTTTTTTTTTTTTTTTTTTTTTCCAGTCGGGCGGTGAATATAAATTGTTCTCTCTTTTTGCTTCGTGAGCTCGGGATAAAAACACACGGCGAAACAAAAAAAGACAGGCCTAATTTGCACGTCAGGATTAATCCGTAGTTTTTTAACCCCTAGTGGCGTATCCCGGGGTAGTCAAGCTGCAGTTGCGTTTGACAGGAAGAAAGGATGTCGAGAGGCAAAAGGAGGGGGGAGGGGACAGATCTGCCGTCATTGTTAGGGCGTGTTCATAAATTTCAGCCCCGGGGTGCCAGCGGTGGTGTGGGCGTATAAGGGTTGATTGGTGATGGAGAGGGGTGTAGGCGGTCGCCTGAAAGGACGGGATAAGATAGAAGGGATTTCGCCGTCTCCGACATAAGTCCTCCCCTTCCTGAACTCCCCCCCTTCTCTACCATCTTATACTTCCTTCTTTTCCTTTTCATCCCCTTCCTCGGGTCACGTCCGCCAAACGCAATAGCGGGGTAGAAGGCTTGAATCATGCGTGGAAGGTGATCCCGGCGTCCTCAAACATGACAGGATTAAATGAAAGTACTAAAGTTCCTGTTTTTCTTTCTTTCATGGCAAGATTTCTGGTTCCACGCAATCAATACGTTACACTCATGTCATGCTGGGATCTGTAGCATAGATTATTGCCTGCCGAAAGATGACGGTTCCGGGTTCGAGTCCCGGATGGGGGACGTAAAGTTTTGTTCGTCAATAACAGTAGCCATACCACAGGCAATGCCGCCTGAAATCTGCGTCCGGTTTAACCAATGTCAAGAAGAATACAAAAAAAAATATATATATATTTTGGCGAGTAGGCCGGATTGGTGATGCTTCGAGTTCAATAATTTGGCATGACTACAAAATTAATTAGTACCTTGTCAGTGCCCAAAAATAATAAAGACTACCTTAATCAGATACCAGTGTGCATAAATGTGAAACACAGAAACAAAAATTCGAAGTTTCTTTGCAAGGACGAAATTTTAATTAAAAATTAAAACGTGTTCCCTTGCCCGGAGCCTCCGAATTTTCGCAAGTAAATGTTGGAATGGTTTTTTTTACAAACCATGGCAGATTCTTTTTCCGTTCCTGCTTGTCTGAGCAACTTGCTCCGTCTCTAATTATCTTCGCAGTCGACAGGACTGTTACTCCCTTCCTACCTACCAGAGCAAGGGCTTATCCAGGAGGGGGCTGTATCGGGACATATCCCCCTCCTCTCAAACTATGAAAAAAAAAAAAAAAAAAAATCGAAATTAAAATTAAAAAAATATATATTACAATTTTCATTTTTTTTTTCCTTTTTAATGTAAGAAATGTGTGATCCATTTCGAACATGAAGGATGTTTTTGAAAATTTTTGGTTCCACATGTGTATATTAGCCCATTTATTGTAAATATTTTTAAAATTGAATGCAAGTCAAATGATATCTGTAATTTTTTTCACATACGAGAAATTTGACACCCCCTTTGAACACGAAGGAGGTTTAAAGCATTTTGTAGTTCCGTCTCTGTATATAAGCCTATTGATTGTAAATAATATTTTAACAAATAATTTTTGGTATTGTAGCTTTCATATTTTTTCCAAACATAGAAATTGGAAATCCCACCTCCGGGCGAAGTAAATTACTGGCTGCACCCCTGTTCTAGACATACAGAGTTTCAGCCGGATAAATTGATGGTGCTGTGTACCTGTTGATGAAAACATCTGAGAAGATGTTGTACACATTTGAAATCGTTGCCATGCTGGTAAATTTTGTTCATTCAATCGATAATTCAGGGTGTAGTAGTTAAGGAAGACGATTAAATTTTTTACAATTTCCGCCAATTTACAGACAATCCTAGCAGACCATTTCTTCTCGCATCAGCCAGTCACCATCATACATTAATTACCACATCACACCGTAAATAGCACGCAATCGCCTGGTATACCCAATTCACGATTTTTTTTACACTTTTTAAACCAAACATTTGAAAAATTCACTCCATAAAATGTTTGACTGTTTACTAAATATTTCATGTATCAATAGCGTTTCATAATTATCATAATAGAATTTTACTCCAGGTTAAGTTGTACATTTGCTTATATTTAACCGATAAGTTAATATATCTAATTAACAATTAATATGAATAGAACTAGAGAGGAAATTTGTATGTAGGTAATGCCTAGCAAGAAACAGTTCTTATGAAAAGTATTATTAAACTGACTGCGCACGAACGCGGTGCGTTGTTCCTTTGATTTAATTTTCTAGACTTGGTTAAGCTTTGTTTGCCTGAAGTGGAGTAATATACTGAAAGTAGAACTTTAGTAGGGCTTCGGAAAAGTTGGAAGTAACCGCGAATGAACTATGTTGTATATCAAGGATTCGAAATATATATCGTAATTCACATCGAGGATCACTTCTCAACTTGTGTTGCAAATAATACAGCGTAGTAATGTGGCGCACGCAAAAATACTTATTGCTTACTATATTGATTCGACCAAAAATACTTAATGCATACTAAATGTGACTATTGACAGTGAACATGTATCCCCCTTGGGGGAATTTTAGGGGCAATACACCCTTGCGGTGTATTGTGGTTGTAATTTAGTATGTTTCGTTTTTTTCAGAGAATTCGATAATTTTATCTTTCCTAGTCAAGATGTGCTTCATAGTTCAGTTCATGATTAGTTTCCACTTAACTTGTTCATCGGAATTTAAAGTCTAGGTGGGGCAACAACCATGCCGGCAAAACATGAAACCCACAGTAGCATACTGAATCCGACTTGTAATCAAGGTGTAAGCCCTTCTCCCGCTTGCAGGGCTTAAAGTCGTTAAAAAAGAAAACATTCCTACGCAGAAAGACCTGAACGGTTTCTGTTTGGTGGCTATCCGGGCCGAAATAGTAAAGCAATAGCGCAATTGCATATTATTCTATACCCTCCATATTTTCTTTAACTGCTCATTTACCGTGTACGAGATTTGATATACGTTACACACGTATGGTTTTTTATGTCCAGTGCTGAGCACATCAAAGTATCAACAACCAGTCTTCTTTGTGGCTATCGGATTTGTGGCATTTTTACACCTCTTTGACATTAATGTTAATGTTAATATTATCGAGCACGCAGCACGTTATATACTGATGACAAGTGCTGACAGAAGTACTGCGCATACCTAAAACTATGTGAATGTAACAACTGAACTCATAAATTAATGGACGACCGAACGGGTTAACAACTGTTATCAATGTCATCCGAGGTCGAGGTCACATAAGGTCAAGGTCATGTTAATAAACTAGCCGTTTCCCAGCTGAGATGATGCAGCTTATAAAAATGTATGCTATGGATTTCAGCTCGTGGGCCTTGAGCTTGCTTTGTGAACTAACAAACATATCTCCTCCTTACAGCAAAATGGAATTTTATTGTAAGACAAGATAACCCGAAAAAATTGGGAACGTCAAAACAAATTAATTCTGGCGAGTTTCCAAAGCTTTATGGAAAGCTAGCTCGCCAAGTTCTCAAAAATAAAAAAAGTATTAAAAAACATGTACTGGGCGTAATTTTTATATTACTTTCATTTTCTACATATGTCAGTGCAATAATCAACCCCTGTGTTCCAAACTTGAAAGCCTTTTTTCTTTTTGAAGTATCTTACATATAATCATGCTGCTTTAGTTTTATTTTTAAAACGCGGGTTTCATGTTAAGTGGTTGTATTTTCGTATGATGTTGGCTTACAAAGAGTTTATAACGTATATGCTCTATTAATTCTAAGCCTTAGCACGGGCTTTGTAAACACTTTTTTCTCATGGTATGTGCCACTGTAAAAAAAATACAGCCTCTCCTTCTACGTGAATAAAAATTAATATAAGCTGTTTAAAAATGTAATTTAATTCGTCCTATCTGCGCGTATAAAGCTATGAAAAGAGGGGTGCCAAAGTTAATTAAAATGAAAAATAACGCAGTAACGAGGTATAACGTGGCCAGAGAATTTTTCCATTATCTTTTAATTTTGTATATTCGCGAGGCTTTGCGAGTCTTTGGACGTTGTGACACTCCGTCTGAAGGCTTACTATGCACTGATGCGAAAGAAATCTCGACGGAAAATAATGACCTGCCTGGTTCTCATTTCGTCTGAGTCTGATGGTGAGATGGTGTTAGTAATATTTCTAACATAAAGTTATTGCACTACACTGTAAAATATTTCCTACTAAACTTCCCAAACAATAGGCCTAATGTAAGTTTTTAACCTTGACATTGTATGGAAATACTAACACATATATCCGGCTGCAAATATAGGAATATTTTGTACCGCTGCAATACATAATTGGTAACATCGCTATGCATCTGACTCTTTCCTGAGCAAATGCAGAAACGCTACCATGGATGTATTGGAACAATCTTTACCACCCGCTCTTCCTCACTATACTTATACACTGGTGTGGTATATTTGAGAACAATTACTTACAGTGCATTTCCGGTATGTAGCAGGCGACTTCCGTGGCTGAAGTCATTCTAATGACGCCTCCGAACCATGAGGTTCTGGGTCGGGCATACCAACTGAGACATGGATGTATTTAGAATAATTAGAGGCTGTACACTGTTAACTGAGAACTTTTGAAATCAACCTTCGAAAAACGACACTGCCCTTAACTGCATGTATTTTAATAGGAAAACTGACTGGCAGGGCCAGTAAAGTTGCTAACGAGGCACGGAAAGTAGTTCCATATGTCTAAACGTTGAATTACATTTGGTAGGTAAACATTTGTGAATACTCAGAATTTTTTATTTATCATGCATATAAGTATAAGAATTAGCGACCTCAAAAATATTTAATTTGCTAATAATATAACCGTTTATCTTGACCGAAGTATAAATAAATAGATCAGGCCCTCGGTAACTTTAATCTTACAAATGGAGGAAGAACACACACTGTGCATGCAAGTAGATCTTAAGAAGGGTTTGCAAAAGCGTTTAGTTTACTGTGAACAGCCTATAGGTGTCCAGGTGTCCTATAGCCTCCCAGCTGCTGGAGAGAATGTCAGTGTCGTGATGTCTGTCTAATATGTTGGTCTGTTGTGTGCAAGTTTGCTAATTAATCTGGCATATAATGTGTAGATGAGTCCCTAGTCTCCCGGGGCATCCCACAGAGCACGTTTCATCGGGTAGTCATGTAGTGATAGTGGAAAGTAAGAATTCAATTTTAGTATGCAAGAGGGGCCCTTGGTAACAGAATATATTCAGATTATAGTCAAACGGAACTCCCCTTAACACCTCTTCTTTGCTATTTCCTCCTTCCCGACCTGAAACAGTTTATCAATTCGGTGCGTCATTGTGAGTCATTAGTATTGATAATAAGATGTAATTATTATTATTTATTTATATTTGTACATTTTGTAGTTTTAATTTTTTTGTATTTTAACTTATTATTATGTAATTAGTTACTTTTGTTTAGTTTGGTTTGGTTACCCCCCCCCCCCCCCCATATATTACCTCGACTCGCAAGTGTGTCTCTAAGCATGGAAAACGAGTGGTGGTTGTGACTATTTCCCACATTTCTTGAATTCCCACATAACCAGTCTAGTCAGGGCAGGATGCCCTACATGACCGGTTCAGTGTGTCTGTTGGCCTTTGTAGTAGTGTGGAGAGTAACGAGATAGGTGTTGATCCTAGCCTTGTGTGCGGGCGACTGAACAGTTTCAGCTAGAGCCACGTAGCTTTGACCTTAACCCCAATGACCTTAAAAACAAATAATTGGGGAAAAAAATGGTACCAATTTGATCAAAATAATAAGAATCGACGCTCGTATTGCGTTACTGACCCCGACACCCGTGTTAAATGTGGGCGACCTTAACCTTTGAGCCATTAACTTTGAACTCTAAAAATGCAGACAAAATGTATAAATCAAACCAAACATTAGTAAAAATGGACAAAAATAACACGCTACTGACTACGACCACCATGTTGAAAGTTGGCGAGCAAAAACCAAAAATAAATGACCTGGAATTCGGAAAATCAAGAAAAATCGCGAAAAATTACAAAAACATAAAAAAACATCTGAATAAAAAAGTACATATCTAATACGAAAAGCCAAGTTGGAAGTGCGTGACCCTAAAAGTACGATTCTCGTAAAGATGACAGAGCACAGCCCTCCTTGGTACGACGATCAGGAGCCGCCTGAACCCCCACCTTACAATTCCATTGGCTATAAAGCCGATCAGTCTTACAACTTCCAAAGCGAAGTACTGACTTAATGACTCCCCTACCCACAACTTCTCACCCACCCACAATAACTCGCAATAGTTTGTCCCCTTGCCATCCACACTCGCCTACAACAACCACACGGTTCTCGTCTTTCAGAGAAGCAGAATGGTATGCATAATAAATTAAGCTCACATTGTTATGTATACAATTAATTTATTTCCTTATTATATATTTTTTATCTTTATAATTATTTAATACATTCGATCTTTACATTTCTCAGATGTTTACTGAACATGGATAGTAGACATCAGTTTCATCTGATATTAACACCGATCCATCAGTTCACTAATGATAGAAGATATCTAGTTAATGTGCGAGAAAGTTCCATCGTATTGCAAAGCGATTAAATGTCTGAGTCTATCAACAAGTTCATTTGGGTCTTCGGTAAACATGTAGTGAGTATTCTCAGCGTCTTCTGCATTCTCCATTTCGCTCGTTGCAGTAAATGAACAAGCGTTCTTGACGGCGTCTGCCTTCTTTACGTCACCTTTCAAAGAAAACTCGTTGGTAAAATGTGTCGGAACGTCGAGAGAGTCATAATCATTCTGACCAGATACTTCATTAACACTGTCTTCATAGTCATTATCACAAATGCTGTTTTCATGGTTGTCTTCACCTCATGTTTCATTCTCATTAACAGTTTACTTTTCTGTGTGGGAGTCGCATAGTTATCATCAGTATTTAGAGCCGACGACTGTTAATTTTGAAGTTCGTCGACTTCACGCGAAGGTCTTGCAATTGTACATACTTGTAAACCGACTCATTCCGTTTAAAGCATTAACTGTCTCGTCATTATCACCTGACAAATCAGTACCCACCGACGCAGCAAGGGGTATTGGCGACATCACTTGCTGGCTCCCAGTACACGAATTCTTACAGATATCGATGTGTTCCATCAATGTATCGCCTTGCATACACTGCGTGGCACCAATATCGTAATACTTCATCGGGCGAAAAGGACTCTTCGCCACAGTAGCAACACTGTTTCCCATGCAATTTTTAGCAGTGGGAGAAGGTACATCCATAAAGGTATGCTCTATATTAGACTTCGTAAAGTCATTACATAGCAAAATATTTAATAAAAATTGACATTTTTTCTACAGTAGCAGCTTGTGTTTCTACATTGCCTAGCTACTGCTCCATATATAAACATACTAAGTGATATTTAAGTACGTTTATGAATCCATTTTACCAGACATTTTATGTATTTCCTTGATCACATTACCATCACATTACCTTCAACAGTTTCTTCAATACACGTTCATGCATAGCTTTAACTCTTACTCCACAAATGACCCATTATTCCCCGCAAATGACCCCTAAATAACCCCTCCTGCTCCGTAAATGTCCTTTAAAGGGCCCCCCAAATGACCCTCAAATGAATTCGAAATGGCCATAAATGACCTCTCCTGGTTGGCAAATAACTCCTAAATGAGCCTAAAAGAGACCCAATTGACCCCTCCTTCTCCGCAAATAACTTCTCCTGCACCGGCAATGACCTCTCCTGCTCAGCGAGTGACCTCTATATGACCCCTCCTGCTCCACAAATGACCCCTCATGCTCCGCAAATGACCCCCTCTGATCCGAAAATTATCCCTCCTGCTTTGTAAATGTCCCCTCTTGCTCTACAAATTACCCCTGCTGCTTTGCAAATGTCCCCTCTTGATCTAGAAATTACTCCTCCTGCTTTGCAAATGTCCCCTCACGCTGTGCAACTGATCCATCACGCTCCGCAGCTCACTCCTCACACAATCCAGGCTTCGCATAAATGTAGCAGTTTGCTTGTTTTTATGCTGTAATTCTCTGCATTCAGGTAGAAGGAAATCAGTAAGTACCTATTTGCCAAGTAGTTTGTGCCCATTTGTTTTCACCTATAGATGGTTTACTGAAGCTAAGGTCCAGTTATTTCAATACGTCTACAATTAAATAAAAAAATTACACTTTTTAGGGACTTTAAGATAACGAAATAATTACCGTAATTAGCCGCCAGCATAACTCAAGATATACAAACAAGTGTTTACATTAAAATATTGTAGATCGATGTGGATGCACCGTTAAACTTATTTCTTGGTTTAATAGAGGCAGAACATGTAGAACATACTAACAAATTTCATGCACTCACAGCTTATCTAAAACCTATTTTAAATTGCATTTTGGTATTGCATGTCCAATGTATGGCTTTTTCGATTATAATTTTCCTCTGTTAGAGGTTTCTAATAGTTAAGTGGGAGAAAGTCGCCAAGCCTGGAGTCACGGAATAAGACGTATTAAATGTTTATAGCATGGCTAAATATCTCTTGTGACTTCAATTATTCGGTAAAAACTCGAACCATGAAGCATTCTGTAGCAGGTACAAAAACAGTGGCTTTGGCTGAGCAGCACTGTTGGGAGTGCTGACTTTCGGAATAAGTACCGCTGTATTTGAGCAAAACATCATGGCAACCTCTGTAGGGCAGTGATAAAAGCGGCCGCCGTCAACAGGTACTGGTAATTAACTTCTTGTTTGTGTTTTGAAGAGCAGTTAGCAGTTAAACATACTGCTTAATGAAGATGCAGGGGATGTGTTGAAAGAAGGGTAGGGGGAATGGGGTGCCTGTAACATCCCTCTGTTTATTATTTTATAACAAAAAATACTTTCTTTCCCACAACACATGATTCGTTGCCGTAAATAAATTTATGGATAAATAAGAACCACTACAAAGTAGGTTTCTGACAACCACAATATTTCTATAATTATAAACGCAATGACACCTTTGTGTTGTAGTTGCAGTAGTTCAGCAACGTTTTTATAAAAATTTGTTATTTAGTAACACAGATTTAATTAAGTACTAAAAATTACAATGTACGAAAAAAACAAATTTTTTCTGAAGCATGTACTTTGATATAGTACAGCAAGATTTCTTTATTGCAAGCCTGTAAATTAAGCAATATCAAAGGAAACATTTTATTTGCCGCGAAAAAAGATGTAATTGCCATAAAACTAGAGTATGTAAATGAAACACTTATAAGCAGCAAACCTAAATTCTTTAACTTCCCTTTTGAATTTTAAAGCACGACTTTGTTAAAGTTAAAAATAACAGACTGAAAGAAATGTTTATCTTTGCTCTACAGAAAACATTTCAAAAGGTTATAGTAAAGAAATGCTTTCAATTGCTACCTGTTCATGCAGCTGCTATTACAGGTTAGGTTAGTTAAATATGTAAAAAGGTTTGTTCACCTACTAGCCTAGGTTAGTTCAGGTGGCTCTGTTAGGTTGGGATATTATGTTGTAAAATGGCGCATGGTGTCGTGCATGCACAGTAACTATGGCCGCCCTCAGTGGCATGCTCAGTACTCACGCCTAGGACGGCCAACAGACACTCCCATCAGAACGGTATTAGTGGTCGATGGCGGCCGACTTAACAATCGCGGGCGGGGTGCCAACTAAACCCTCCTCGCACGAGCCAATAACCTCTGTGAAGTGCGGCCGTCTGCTGGACGCTTCTGTGACCCCACTCGAGCAAGCGGAGTAGTGCGCTCTTCAGCACACACCTCGTGGCTCCCCCGAAGGTCACACACAGCAGACATCTGGAGAGGTCCTGCTGCTGAGCTGCATGTGGCTGAAGCCAGGAAGAGGAGCTTATTCCCTGAGTTAGGCCGTGTCCGAAATTACAAATTCGTTATTTTGTAGTTTGTCATCTCGTAAGTTTCGATTCGGACGCTGTCGACAGTCACTTGTTTAGCACTCGCGGCAACGCATTTTTACATTAACAATGAAAAATATTTTGATCTAAATTTAATGCTTAAAATGGACGTAATATTTCTACATCCATCACTGGAATGCTGCGAATACGTTCATAAATAAGATAATAATAACCTATGCAAAGAAGACTTTAAAAAAATTTTGTTGCGAAATATATAAACATAGCACAACACTTACTTGCTTTTTTAAACATGCCTAGTGTATTTTATGGACAGTCATTTGTTTTAGAAAAACATTTTATTTACGCATTAGCGCATGTGTTTTGAAGGTAAAAACCAACATGGTGCTGGTTTTGTCATTTTGTATTTTTGCTAACATCCGCTAGATACAAAATACGAAATACCAAATTACCAAATACGTCACCATTTTCGTACACAAAATCGGGCCACGTGATCATTTTGTCAACGAAATCTGCCATTTCGGACGCGCCCTTAGTCTTGGAAAAAGAGCAACCAAGAGCAAAATGACACTCGAAGTGCGCGATAAACCTGTAAACATATCTTGCCATTTCTCTAAAATATCTCATTGATACGGTTTTACATTTCGAGGATTGATGCACAGTTTCTTACTTGCCATCACTTACTGTTTTTCTTTCCTAATACTGTATAACAATATAGAAAAATATATATTTACTGAACATTTGCTTTAAATTCCGGAAAATTTGCAGCGTAAAAAGAACTTTCAATTTTTTTTTTTTTTTAAATATGGAATGTAAAGAAAGGATTGTAATTTTACGTAAATGTTGTGGAATCGTGGGTGACCTTGTTTTCTTATAAGGAGCCGATAAGTTTAGAGGATTTTAAGATCAATGTGAACTATCACGTATCGAGTTTAAACAGTACATTTAACTCGACGTATATTTTCAAAACTAGGACTATACGAAAGATAATAAATGCTCGAAACACCTCACTGTTCTTAAAATTACTAACCTAACGACACTGTAGAACATAGCAATCAATTACGGCCGGGTCGATTCTCTGCAGGTACATGAATTCTAAATATTTCTCAACGACTGTACTGGACCTGTTCGTAGTCTAGGTGGAGTGGTTCTTAACATCGAGGCATTGGGAGCCGATGAGAGTGAGTGAAGCAATATGCGTATCAAGAAGCTCCGGGATGCAAGGACGGGAAAACGGGAAACCCCAGAGAAAACCCAAAGGCCAGCGGCATCGTCCGGCACGATTCCCCACTTGCGAAAATCCGGGAGCGACCACGCCGGCAATCGAACCTCGTTCGCGTTGTTGGGAGGCGAGTACTTTGACTACTACATAACCTCGGCCCCCTAGTAGTCAAGCTGTAACGTAAATTTGTAAGCAAACGTTTTGAAAGCCGCAGCATGTGGAGTTGTAAAAATATGGATATTTTATTTATTAGGTTAACTAATTTTTAATACGTAACCAAATTCATATTTAAATCTGTAATATGAAAACGGTACATATGCGAAAATTACCATATAGATTCGCTTCAATAGATAAGAAAGTAACTGACAGGTTTAAATAATTCATAAATGATTTAAAAACATAAAAGTTCGTCGTAACAAAGAAAAAAGCCGTTTCATGAAAAATCTTGTTGGAAAAAAAAATAATTGTGTGGCTAAGAGGAAAATGATTACTCGATTAATAATCGTGTAAGTAGTGGGAGCGAGAAGGTTTGATTGAGCACACTATTGTGTAATTAGTAGCTTAAGTGCCATTCGATTAACCTGGGAAGGGGTCTCGGAGATAGGCAAACTAATTGCTGGCATCCTTTAACCTGGGAAACAAATAATCCCATTTACAAACTCTCCTCTGGGTTGTGGTTGACTGACAAGTTCTCCCACCTCTTCTGAATTTGTGGAAGTTGTTGTCTCTGGTGTGTTTGCTGCTGAACCTAAATTTGGTTTTTATACACTTCATAAATTGATTTTATTATATGATTATAGTAGTATAAATATGCCGATTCGAGCGCAGCCCCCAGTTATCAGAAAAATAACGGTAAATTAAATGCTCGAGCCATCAGAAAACCATCAGAAAAATTACTTAATTTTCTGATCCAAAACATGAAATGACGATTCGAGCGCAACCGCAAAAAAAGTGTTTCAAAAAGTTGCATTTGGGAGCAGTTGCAAAAAAGTGACTCAAAAAGTAGCATTTGGGTGCATCTGCAAAATATGCGTAAAAAGTTGCATTTGGGCGTAGTTGCAAAAAAAGTGGCTCAAAGAATTTGAATACGTAAAAAATATAATATTGTATATAATAAATGGACGCGAAATAAAAATCAAGTGATATCTAATATGATGACGACCATGTCAATGAAAAAGGCTAACGCAACTGGTAATATTTGGAAAGAATATAAATTTAAGAAAGATATTTTTGCGAAAAGAAAGAAGAAGAAATCTCAAGAGAAGTATGTGAAGTGTGAAACTTGTAATCACTTTTACAAACCATCTCTCATAAGAAGTCATCTTAAAAGTATATTGCACAAAGGTCTTACACCAATACATAATAAATCACATGACCCAACAAATGCATGGGAAATTTTAAAAATATCACAACAGTTAATGTCAAAACAAATGTTCCCACGAGAGAAACAGATGAAATGTGAAACAAGTAGTCACTATTACAAACCATCACTCATAAGAAGTCACTTGAGAAGTAAAATACATAAGTACACATCAAGATTTAGTGTAGAAGAAATCGAAACAGCATTTCAAAATAGGATCACGACTTATGCTGTAAAGAATGTGAATGCATACAAAGACCCTAATAATTTCCTAAACGATGTAAAAGAAACTGTCACGGAACTAATTAGTAAACATTTAAAATCACTCAAAGTGAACATGAAATTCTTCACTGAGTACAAAAGGGGAATTGGTGAGAATATTGAATATGTAGAAAGCTCCTTTATAACAAAGTACGAAATTATACTGAAATCGACTAATCTGGAAGAATATTATTCCAACAGCATATCGAAAATCATAGCTGAGTTGGGGGCTTTCGAAGCAAAGGGATCTCACGGAAACAGAATATTTAAACTAGAAGTGCGAATACATAAATATGTACCATTCAAGGCAGTTCTTATGTTGATCTCCCAAAAAAAAATCAAAGCTAAGCAGGCGGTAATTAATGTTAAGAACAATGATCAAAAATATTTTATTATAGTCTGATCTCTCTGCATTGTATCAAGTACAAAGATACCCTCAAAGAGTGAATAAATACATAGCTTATGAACATGAGTTTGATTATGCACTTAAGGGTTTTGTACTTTCCAATAAATTGGATAGCATACCAACCTTTGAGAAAGAAGTGGAATTTCTATTAATGTATATGCATACGAAGAAGAAGATGGTGGTAAGAAATATATAATCTGTCCATTGAAAACAACGAAAAATAAGACGGATAAGCACATAGACCTACTCTATATCAAAGACGAAAAGAACGACCACTACTGCTGGATAAAAAGTCATTCGAGACTTATCACTTCACAAATTACTAATAATGGTCACAAAATATTTATATGGGATAAATGTTTGCAATATTTCTACTCTGTAAATAAACTAAAAGATCACGAACAAGACTGCCAAAGTCACGATGATGTTAGAGTTGAACTACCATCTCTAGGAAAAAATGACATATTAAGATTTAAAAACAAAAAATCATTCTTCGATAGTTCCGTTTGTGACATATGCTGATTTTGAATGTTTGTTGACTAAAATGGAAACTTGCCAACCAAACCCTGACGAATGTTACACGAAACCATACCAAAAACACGAGCCTATTAGCTTCTGTTACTATGTAAAATACGAACATGGATACTATAAACCACCAGTAACTTATGAAAGATCTGATGCATCTAGTGTATTCGTTAAAATGCTAATGGAAGAATCAAAGTCTATTGGCGATATATACACAAATGAAAAACCTATGCTTCCACTAACTCAGAAAGAACAAATTATTTATGATACAGCTATCCATTGTCATATATGTGAAAAGTCTTTCAATGGTGATTCTATGAGAGATCATGATCATCTTACAGGGAAATTTAGGGAGCTATGCACAGAGATTGTAACTTATCATATATAAATCCATGTTTTATCCCAGTGTTTATATACAATCTACCTGGTTATGACACACATTTATTCATACGAGATCTTGGCATCCATGAAAATAAAATTGATCTAATTCGAAGAAAAATATATTTATTTTACGAAACATGTATGTGAATGTGTAAATCTTAGATTTATTGACTGATTTAAATTTAAGGCTAGTAGTATCGATAAACTCTCGAGCAACCTTTTCAGAAGCCAGTTCCGAGAAATGTGTAAGCATTTTTCCAATGAACTTATTGACTTCACTACAAGAAAAGGTGTTTATCCATATGACTACATGGATAGTGCTGAAAAATTTTGCGAGACATCACTTCCATCCAAAGATGCATTTTACAACAAACTCAATAAATGTGACATTACAGACGAAGATTACGAATTTGCGAGAAATGTGTGGGAAAAATTCAACATAAAATCTCTAAGAGAGTACACAGAACTGTATAACAAATCGGATGTATTGATATTGTCGGATATAATGGAAAATTTTAGAGATATATGTCTCAAAACATATAAGCTCGATCCAGCATGGTATTTCACAGCCCCAGGGTTAGCGTGGGATGCTATGCTCAAACATACTAAAAAAGAACTAGAATTATTAACAGATTACGACATGATTTTGATGATAGAAAAAGGTGTTCGTGGTGGAATTTCACAATGTTGTAAGCGATATGCTGAAGCAAATAATAAATATATGAATGCTTATGATAGTACAAAGGAAATCATTTATCTTAAATATCTGGATGCCAACAAATTATATGGATGAGCTATGAGTCAGTATTTACCCTATGGTGGGTTTAAGTGGAGAAATACAAATATAGATGTAACAAAAATATAAGATGATTCTAGCAAAGGTTATATATTGGAAGTTGATTTGAAATATCCGTGTGAACTACACGATCTCCGCAAAGATCTGCCATTAGCACCAGAGAATAAAATTCCAGATGATTCAAAAAAATCCCAAACTCTTAACAAATCTGGAAGATAAAGAAAAAAATATATTACACTATGTAAATCTTAAACAATATCTATCTCTCGGAATGATGTTGAAAAAGATCCATAGAGTTCTGGAGTTTGATCAATCTGATTGGCTCAAGTCCTATATCGATCTATACACAAATATACAAGAAAAAGTCTACAAATGACTTTGAAAAAGATTTATACAAATTAATGAACAATTTCGTTTTTGGAAAAACAATAGAAAATATTAGAAACATAGTGGATAATTGGTTGTGCACAAGTTCTAAGCAAATGGATAAACTAGTGGCAAAACCAAACTTTAAAGATAGAACTATATTTACTAACTCTTTGGTTGCAGGTCATATGATTAAAACAAAACTGTGCTTTAACAAACCCATTCATGTTGGAATGAGAGTACTTGATCTATCGAAAGTCTTAATGTACGATTTTCACTATATTATAAGAAACCCAAGTATAAAGAAAATATTGAACTGTGCTACCAAGATACTGATTCATACATCTAATATATATAAACACCAGACTTCTATAGTGACATGAAAGAAATGGTCGATCGTTTTGATACTTCTGACTATAAAAAACATAATCCATATGGTATACCATTATTTAACAAAAATATTTTTAGCAAAATGAAAGATGAATGTAATGGACAAATAATGGAAAATTTTACTGGATTAAAATCGAAAATGTATGCAATAAATGTTGAAGGTGGTGTAAAGATAAGAGCAAAGGCTTTGAAGAACACTGTAGTCAGTAATATGATTAGTTTTGGTAACTACAAAAAGTGTTTGATTGATAAAAAAAGTGTTGTACCAAAGTATGAATCTTATTAAAAGTAAGAAACATGAACTTCTATATGGTTGAGTTGAGAAAAAAAAACATTATGTCCCAAAGATGACAAAAGTGTTTTATTCTTAAAGATGGCATTAATACACTACCACGGGGGGAGGGGGGGTACTACAAAATTGAAAAAAGAGTGACACTATTAAATATTTTTAAAATTATTATAAAATGATTACCTTTATGATTATCATTTTAATTTTAATAACCTCCAGCAGAGGCGAAAATCAAACATTTTCCACAATAACATATTTAAATGATTTTGGGTACTTAAAAGTATATGACAAATGACATGCAAATTCATCAATAGCTTCGAACGCTCTCCGAATTTTCCAAGAGTATCGCAATATAACAATTAGTGGCGAAATAAGTAAAGAAACACTGGTACTAATCAAAACTCCTAGATGTGGGGTACCACATGATATAATATTTTGCTTTTCTACATCTATTACCAAATGGGCAATGAAAGTAATAAAATGCCATTATGTGTTGGCAAATTATGACAAACTACATCTAACTCAGGAAGTGTTTTGTACATGGGCCAAACATACTGACATAATGTTTAAACATGATACTCAAAACCCACACATAATAATATCAAACAAACGTAGTATCCAACATTTCAAAAGTCTTAGCATTTATGTGATAGCAAATTTGATCGGAGAGTAGAAGTGCTGGCTCATGCTTTTTTTCCGAAATCAGAAAACTCACCAGTTGAAATTTACATTGGTGCTGAAGAAGATTGGTATCTTAAACATGACAACAAGTCTCAAGGAAATTAAATCTTTTTGTTGTGCTATTGCATGAGATAGGACATGCATTAGGAATACATCATTCGAATGTTTACGAGTCTGTTTTGTCTTAGATCGACTAACATTACAAACTGATAATATTTTGGCAATACAGAGTCTATATGACAAACCTAAAAGATCTGTGCATTTGTTATCACCTCCTAAACCAAAGATATTATTCCATGCAAAGAAGTAGATTTGTGTAACTAAAAAACATCAACACATTTTTAGTAGTCAACCAAGTGATGTATATTTTTTATAAAAAATATGTTTGGACATATGACATAGTAGATAAAATAGTTAGTAAACCAGAGCTTATCATTAACTGGCTGTTTTTCTTACCTGTTAATTTTGAAAGCTTTACATCGATTTATCAGAGATCATCGGGGGAAATAGTACTGTTTATCGAGTCAAATGTATATATATACATTTGACTTGATAAATAAATAAATAAATATATATATTTGAATATCCTAGTCTGCAACTCGTGTCTGGATATCCAAAGGTTATTTAAGATATGTGTATACCACAGAATTCCAAAATAAAAGCAGTTGTAAACACCTACTCTGGTCGCACTTTTATATTTTACGATGAAATGTATTTTATGGAACTGGACGAGTTCTTATTCAGATCGCAATATTTCGGTTAAATTTCAAAGAAATTGCCGGGCTTACCAGCTGGGTTAGATTCTGCTTTTATATACACCAATGGATTATTATACTTCTTCAAGAACACAACATACTATGCATTCAATGAGTTTACAAACATGTTGACCAGAGCTGACATATTTTATCTTTCAATGTTCAATGTAAAGTGTTCTACATTACCATCCTCATACTTAGATATCCTTAATCAGTTCAAAAAACCAGTGATGCAAATGGAGACGATCTCTATACATTAAATTTTACTTAAAAACACTCATACAGCACTACTGTATAGCAGTAAATGTTTTTAATGGATAACTATCCATTACAAACTAATAACCATACATGTTTGCGCACTATTGGACTTCGGTGATTCTTTCACTTTTAACACCATAAATTAGGTTTCTTTGGCTTACTAGTACCACATTACAAATAGTTGAATCCAATATGGGTTTGTTAAAATCAACTGTAAGTTTCAGATTAGTTCGATCTTTTACAATAGCGTTTTTCTGTAAGAACAATCAATAACATATAATGGTCTTCTGCCAATAAATGATGCAGAGTTGAAGCACATTTCATTATTATGATAATGGGTATCTAGTTTAGTCTTTGAATTTCTAAAATCATTGTAAGCAATATACATCTTATCGAAAATTTTATCATCAATGTTCAAATTCCAATTCTCTTTTGAAAACACTTCATTCCGTCCATTCTGAATAGAAATATTTTTGACAAAACAAGAGTCAAACGTTGAACCATGTGTGAATTGCATAGGATTTTCTTTTCTGTTTTGCTGAATACCAACAATTACAAAGTCTGGCATATCGAAGTGGATTGAATTGAACTAATCATTTATATCAAACTGAAATGTTTGCATTAGTAGGTACTGGTTTTTCAAGACATTGCCAATAATTAAAACCAAATGGAATTTTGGGGTGTTTGTACAATTTTACTTTAATTTCGTCTCCATAAATAGTATCGTATATTCAACAAGTGGCAACAGAATTTCTAATTTCACAATAACAATTTTACCAGCATCTGGGATATTATCTGCATCATCAGATCCATCTGCTTTCTTTGGCGGTCTTCTGTAAAGCGAAACATCATCAATAGAATTTCGAATGTATGTGATCTTGTACCCATCTTTCCAGAATATTTAATTACAATCTCTCATAAACCCAAACAAATATCTTAATGGATAGGTAATTTCGGTAAGCTTATCTTTCCTAACATATTTACCTAGCTCTATCGCCGACATTTGAAAGTATGCTGATTCTGATTCCGAACCTAGCAATGTATGCATCATTGTTGAAGTGATGCCGGGGTTGACAATACTTTCGATTATACAACCATGTTTAGAGATCTCTATTCTTGAGAGCTGAAATGGGAAGAAATTCTTGCAAAGATCAATAGTTGAAGTTTTTTCATAATCTGCATATGCATCTTTTAGTTCGCTTATACTGTTGGTATACATAAGCTACATTCGGATGTGAAAATGCATCGCCAATAGGAATATCAAACTCAATTAGCTTGTTGTATTCATTCAAATTATTTTTGTTTGATCGTTTGGCGGAAAGGACTGGCGCTCGTAACTTTCAATTTTTTGTTGATCCATTTATTATATAGAAAAAAAAATCTTAAACAACTACACTTTTCTTATCAACCCAAGAATTATGACTACTATCAATACCTAACAATTTAATTCACAGCTTATTTCCTTTTCTTCACAAAACTTTTTCCACTAAGTAGTCTTTATCATATTTGGTCTTAAGCAGCTCTGGATAATAAAAAATAACTTTAATAAGTTTATTTTATTAATATTTTATTCTATATGTCGTGTTTGTGTGCAATATTTCACACACCTCAAATAATTCAGTGGACCAATTTGGTGTATATACTTCTTCAAAGAAATTTTTACTTTTACTTATATGAACTTTATCTCCTATTGCAAACGTTGATTTAACCATTTTTCTTTCTCCTCCATACATGTTTATTAGAATAGAACTTTCATTCTTTTCATTTACATTGGTGGGTTTCATTTCAATTGTACCGTGAATAGGGTTATTGTATTCACTTATTAATTTAGGTAATATAACCACCCATTTATAGTTTCCATGTATAGTAAATATCTTCCACATTTTCTCCTTCAATGTTCCTTTAAATCTTTCTAAAACACTAGTTTTCCTTTTCACTGTATGTTGAATAGTGTTATTATAGTTGTTATTGGCCATTAATACCTTAAATGATTTATTGTAAAATTATTTCCCTTCGTCTGTTTGTAAATGCATGGGTTTCCGATCATTCAAAATAGTTTAAATGCTAACGTAACATTTTTCACCAGTCTTATCTTTGATTAGTATTGCCCATGCATATTTGAAAAAAACATCTATCACAGTACACATACATTATACCCTTTGTTAATTCTATGTATACCTTTTAAAGATCCAGAATTCATTTCAACTAAATCAGCTTGCCAAAGATCATCGATACCAAAAGATAGAACAGTTCTTCTGGGGAAGTATTTTCACATTGGTTTATGAATTTAATTTACAATATCGTTTTTTATATTCCCACCCGTGAATATCAACATTTTAGCGCTATTGGAAAACATACATCTACTAACACATTTAATTCTTTCTTTGTTATTATTGGTAAGTTTATATGAACTTTGTGTATTTGTTATACATTTGAGACAGTATACATTTAAGTTATCATTGTTTATTTTATTTATTTATATAATAAATGATACAACAAAAGATTGTAAACAATATAGAGAAGAATATAGAGAGAAGACAGTTAATTGAAAAGTTTGAAACTTTTAGAAAATTTCGTCAAGATGAATATAATATAAATAAAAAACACAACCAACCATTGATAGATGCGATATAAGATTTGGTACAAAAAATTGGACACGTAACAAATCAGAATATTAACTTAATAAAAGAAATTGTTTCATTTGCTGTTAAGAGTTTAGACTGCTCACAGGCACCAACAGAAACATATTTTGAAAGAAAACAGGCACCGATAAAAGCGAAGATGGAATTAAACTCATTGACGATGATGATGAATGCTATAACGATGGCTTTAAATGCATTGGCGATGACGATGAACGCTAAAATTATGGACGTATTGGCGATGACGATGAACACTATAATGATGAATGCTATGGCGATGAACACTATGACGATGGCGTTAAACAAATTGTCGATGACGATGAACGCTATGACGAAGCGTTGGGGCATTTGAAAACTGATATCTTACAGTAAACTAACTTCAAAACAACATTTATTGATAATAAAGTGGCCGATTTCTTAATTGACTGCAAAGACGATGTTTTTGGACTAAAGGCTGATAAAGGTGATAGGGAAGTAACATTCATCAATAACAAATTTACTGTATAAGGCCGGACATACACTGCAACTGATGGTTTGATGATATTACTAACTAGTAAGAAAGTAAAAGAAAGTGACTCCACTGCAACCAACTATGAACACTATAGTCGTATCCTAGCAGATACAAACACAGTTTTTCAAAACAATGATCCAAACTTGGGAATGCCCAAATCGAGTAAAGGGAATAAATGGAAAATTATTGTTAAACCTATTTACGAGTCGATTAAAAAGAAACGTCCCTCGCCTAAAAAAGGGAAAGATATAAAGAAATATAGAGACTATCACAAAGAATACATATGGATAGATGATGTTAGGATGCTTATTGATCGACTTCTCGTTATTTATGGCGAAGAGAATGCTGGAAATGATAACTATTACAATGAAGAAGTTGGAATAATGAATATGCTCAACAGCAAGTTTAGTGACTTTATTGTGAATAATACAAAAGGTATACCATATCTGATACGAATGTAAAACACAATACCACATACTTTTTGGGAGTCGGAGCATCATGGAAAAGGATTACTCAATGAAATAATAAATTTGCTACCTTTTGAGTTGCATGCACCCGGTTATCAGTACTTAGGCCCGGGTACCAGACTAAAAGAGAGAATTGAGCGTGGTGATAAACACATTAATCCACTAGATGCGGCTGCAATGGAACATGATATAGCTTATCATCATATTAAAGATCTAGCTGAAAGACATGTAGCTGACAAAGAGCTAGAAAAGAAAGCGTTCAAAAGATTGTTAAGTTCAGATTCTTATCTCAATGAGAGATTGTGGGCTGGTGTTACTGGATCTGCGATGCATATTAAACATAAGCTTGGCTGGGGAATTAAAATGAAATTATAAAATATTTGTTATAATTAATGAAAGTGAAAAACATTGTATTTCAAGTTCCTAACAATGAGTTGAAGGATTTGAATATTGATTCTTTCCTAACGAAAGACCAACTGGATTGTAAAAACAAGAAATTAAAGGAGGATAAAGGGATGACTATCACAATTTCAGTTCCACAGCTTAAGAAAATGCCCAAAGAAATGAAAACTGGAAATGGTTTGACAGTTCACAAGGGTGAATTTTTACCCTTAATTTTCGCAGCATTGGGAGCTCTAGGAGCGTTAGCTGGTGGTGCATCATCTATCGCTACATCAGTAATTAATGCCATGAAGAAAAACCAAGAATTGGAAGAACAATGCAGACATAATTTAGCTATGGAGGAATATGGCAAGGGATTGAAAAATGTTAAGTGGGGTAAGAATGTTAAAAAAAAGTAACTCCACTCAGTAACTTTGATATTGATAGAATGGTTAAAAAATTAAACATTAAAAATTTTCGGGGTGAATTTATGATCGATGAGCTACTTAACACGCCACTCGATAATGAATGTCGGGTTGTTAATCTAAATGTTTCTACAAACTCTGGTACACACTGGGTATGCTATTGGAAAAAAGCAAACAACAAATATTATTTTGATTCATTGGGCGGAAATCCACCCCGACAATTAATAACATATCTCGGAAGTAATATTTTTTATAACGATGATGGAATCCAAAATTTCAATCATCTAACTTGTGGTCATTTGTGTGTAATTGTGCTAACTCACTTTTCACATAATTTTGAATTTCCAAAAATTATTTCACTATTAATAAACAATGGATATATGCGGAAATGCATTAATGAGCGCTTGGATTGTAGACCAAATTAAAGAATGCATGAACAATGATGAGAAGATCATTCCTAATAATTTTGTTTCCCACACACAGTTCAACAACTTTATAACCACACTGACAAGAAATAAAAGATCATTGGATAAAGCCTATCTTACTTACTTGGAAGTACCGATGGACGCAATCAATTTAGAGTACTATCAGAAAAACATAATTAACATTATTCGTTTAGTTGGGAAATACAATTCAAAAGAAAAAGCATTTTACTTTGATAACCGAATATAATATTTTTTTATGAGAGATGGAACTATAGTTGAAATAATAATAAAACCAGAAAAATATAAAAATTTTATCAACTGTTATCACGAACGGAAAATAATTGACATGCATAAAACTTTTGAAGTATTCCCTGATGATATTATATATTTTAAAATACCAAAAGCCTACAATGTATCCGAAGGTACAATTGTGTTTATTGAAATATCTATGGTATATGAATACATTTAAAAATTTCAGATTATGTTAGTTTTTTAATGGAAACACTTCCATTAAAAACAAAACTTACAATCTATGAATTTAAAATGACTTTAATTTTATTACAGTACTTGCCAGTATTTAACTTACGAGTCATATCTACTGTAACAAAACCATATTCATTATTCCAACATTTTGAACAAGTCTCCCTAAATTTCTCAAATGACATATCACCACAAACAAAATTACTTTGAATACGTTTAAGATTTGTATCGTCTTGTCTGGATATGCAAAGAAAATTGGCATTGTCTCTTATAAGCTGCTTAGGTACTTTTGAATATGTCTGGGCAAAATAGAAACAATCAATATCCTTGTGTCTACCGCGAGTAAAGTAATCTCTTACCATATTTTGATTTTCAAGTTCGATATCATCGAAAATAACTGCAGACTCTTTATGACATTCATTTATATCAACCAATTCTTCATTTGATGGAAAGAAATATGCTATCGGTTCATTAAATAATTTTGATGCTACATCTATATATTTCTTTAAATTTATATATTTTGGTTGGTCCAGACTTTTTGAACATACATAGAGAGTACCAAAGTCCAACCATCCCTGAGCATATATAAAATTACTATCATAAGTGTGGTTTTCGCACAGTTACTAGGACCCACTATTAAACATCTAACATTATTAGGTAATATTTCTCCATGACATTTTGTCGATACAGTCTTGTCTGGTATTCTTATTTTAATATCCCATTCTACATGTTTCATGTTTTTCTTGTTCATTTATTAATAGATTTTTTAAATAATATAATAAATGAGTAAATTAATCAACCTAACAGGTAACTAATCAGTGTTGAAGAAGAGACTACATTACCCTTTAGAGACAAAGGGACACTCATTGGCTTTAGTTCAGTTCTATACTTCTTATCTAATGCATAACATTATCTCTGGGAAAAATAAGATATATTTTGTGGGCCAGAATGATATGGAATCAGCAATTGATATTTAAGTTGGCCAATATAGCTTAAAAGATCTTGAAAAAATTATAAAGCAATTTTTTCATTTAGTGTTGATTCAATGGGTGGGAAAGAAAATGATGTCTTTCGAGCTGGATAAAATAATAAACACAGTGAAAGTAAAATGTACGCTTAAATTACAGTTTGGAAAACGGGGTTCAATAGGAAAACGTTTGTGTTTCGTAGAAAATAAAACTCTGAAAGAAAATGTGGACCATTATGGCGATACAATTCCAAAATTTGCACCATTTGAAACAATATATATACAGTGTAATATAGTAAATGGTATGACATTAAAACATTATGAATATAATCATAGAGAAACTAACATAGTTACCACTTTCAAACCAAAAACAACATTTGGATTTGGCGACACGATCTATTACAAATTAATATGTCGAATTTGGAGATCTGTATCTAAATTTTTAATTAGACTATGTTGTAGCATATTGCCGAAGTCAGAGAGATAATTGTGTTTTAATGATAGGGTAACCATTAAAACTTTATTGAGATATGAGCACAAATAAAAATCAACTGATGTCTAATTATACGACGACGATCATTTACTCTTTACAAAATCGAATAGAATGAATTTGTTTAACACCACAATCCACCATTCCATCATATGCAAAACTTATACTTCCACGATTAACATCATTTAAAACTTTTTCAGTGAAAATCTGAACATATCTGTCTGGTAAGGTTACTTTAAAATTTCCAGAAGTAATTACCACATTGTATCCATACCGTGTTTCATTTATTTCAGCATGGTTTATGGGATAGGAATGTCCAATCGTAAGTTCGGAAAGTTTCTTAAATTGTTTGGTTCCGTTTAATACATTTAGCAACTGATCCATCTTTATTATATACAATTTTTTTTAACGTATTCAAATTTTTTTATCCACTTTTTTGCAACTACGCCCAAACGCAACTTTTTACGCTTATTTTTGCAGATGTACTCAAACGCTAAGTTTAACACAACTTTTTTTAAAGACAACGAGCTAACCAAATGCAACTTTTTGAGTCACTTTTTTGCAACTGCTCCCAAACGTAACTTTTTGAGCCACTTTTTTGCGGTTGCGATAAAATCGTCATTTGATGTTTTGGATTAGAAAATTAAGAGTAATTTTTCCTGATGTTTTTCTGATGGCTCGAGCATTTAATTTGCTGTTGTTTTTCAGATAACTAGGGGTTGCGCTTGAATCAGAATTTTTATAATACTGATTATACTTCTAACCTACACTCAAAGCCAAATTTTTTTTAGGATTAAATATTTGTAATGCAGCATTGGTTGTTTAAACAATTTCTGCATAATTTTCATAATCATTAATAGTGTATTTACCCATAAGAGATTCTGGTGAATTTTCTGTTAACAATTTACGAAGTCCTGGTGTAAAAAAAAAAATTCTTTATCCTTAACAAATAATGTATCGTTATTTATCGTTACTTGTGTATAACCAATGTAAAAAATTCTCCACAACGCCACGTAACCCAAAATTTCTCACTAATAACATAAATACTTTTTGCAATTTCCATTCCGAGATTTAGAGCAGAAACACCTGCTATAGGTGGCAAATCTTTTAATGGAATAATACCCATTTGCTCTTCCAAATTAGGAGATTTTTGTTCTGCAAATAATTTTCTTTCAAACTATGTATCGTCTGGTGTTGGTGGATAATCTAAATTTTTTACTGCAATAGGAACTTGTGTTGTTATTAAATTTTTGTTTTCTTCACTTACTTTTCTACTATTTTTTTTACCAATATTTTATCATTTGTCGATTAATTGTTGCTCTTTCTTCATATTTTTTTCATATTATTTTCATGGTGTTTATTTTCTATTTTTTATATCCTTCAATGAGTAAGTTATCTCGAGAAACTCACTTCGTTTCTGTCATTTATATATACTTTTTTTTTACTTATAAATGAGTTATAAAAGTATTGAGAGCTTCGTGAGGCAAACTCCCCCCTTCCCCCCCCCCTACTGATCAGACTAGGGGAATTTTAATGTTTACATTAAAAGAATCGAATTTGATGTTACAATAGGAGATGGCTTTTCTTTCCCAAGTGATGCTTATGTTTATGAACAATTTAGTTTACTAAAGAGAGATAAGGTTGGTGGTGAGGCAAAATATGTTGAAGAAAACAATATTGATATTTGTTCAAACTTCTTTCCTTTTCAATTGTTTCGAGTATAAATTACAAAACATGGAAATATTATTGAAGCTGTTGATAATCCAGGTATAATATCAATAATGATGATTGCTTTACTAAGATCACCAAGTAAACAAAATTATTTAGAATTTACTGGTGTTGATAATCTATATCGTGACAAATCTGTTTCTAGTGAAAAAATATCAAAGGAGGAAGTTAAAACTGTTTCTTGTGTTAAAAAAATGAAATAATATATCCTTTTAGATATCTTTTAGGTTTTATTCGTGATAACTATAAAGTTTATTGGATAGGTGGCTATAAATTTTTTTTCGTAATTCATCTAATAACTGCCTATTTCTTTATGAAACTTTATATAAAGATAATAAAGTTACGAAACATCGCCTTGATCCTGGTAAAATTGATATTAAAAAATTTGATGTTATGTGGCCTATTGTTGAATATGAATCGAACATGTCCGTTGCAATGAAATAAAAATATATATAAATAACCTAAAATACCTATTTGTTTTGATTATTGGCAATTTATAGGAAAAAAATTCCTAAAGGAACAACTGTTTTTAACTTTGATATAAAGGATCAGATTAATAAATTACAATTTGATATGTACGATTTTGTAATTGTAAGCTTTCAATTTGATAGAAAAAATCGTGCTGAACAGAATAAACACGCTGCTATTTTTGATGATTGTAATGGAGAAACATTTATTTCAAAAACGGTAGAAATGAAATTTTTCCTTACAGAAAACTGGAATCTAGACATTGAAAACTGTGTTGATCTTACAGTGAGTTTAAAAATTTAAGAACAAAACTAGATACCGACATTAGAAATAATGAACTTTATTATAAGCCAACTGTAAACTTTGATGGTGATATTAATTACTATTCATTTTGGGGGCGAAGACCTTGACATGTTATTGATTTTTCATATAGAAAAACTACTGTAGTTAACAGAAAAAACAAACGCTAAAATTTGTGTTGATTTTAATAAGATCCTGAAGAAGCGGGGACAGTTTGTAATGTTGTTCCAATTAGTAAAAGAAATCTAATTATAATTATTTGAAAGAAAGAATTACTGAAGATTTAAACATTTTAATATAATTAAATGCAGGAATCAAGACATTGTTCTGATATTTTAAAACAATTTTTTGAGCTTATTGTTAAGTGGTTACATTTAAAAGTTTTACGATTTTTGATCAAATAAAAGATCATTTTCATATTTCTGAATAAATTTATTTTCCTTTTAAATACAAAATGTCTGTGTTGTCTTGAAGTTTGACAAACATTTTAAAAGGTGATACCGTGTCAAAAATTCCCTTCCTATAGATTAGATAAAGCATCTGAAGATATTAAAAATATAGTTGACAAATCTCATTCAAATTTACAAATCTTACAATTAACTATTTTAAAAAATATTGAAGATAAATACGACCTTCGAGAAATTGGTGAAAATCTAGAGCAAATTGAATAAGTTTTTAAAAACATTGAATTTATTTCGTTTCTCAATCAGATTCATTATCAGCATTGTAATCAGATTCTTCCTCAATAGAACTTTCTGAAAAAGATTTAACATCTGAATTTTCTGAACCAACAGAAAAACCTCTTCGGAGTTATAGAAACTGACTAAAATTGTCAAAACCATCTGAATCTGAATTTTCTAAATCGTCTAAAACATCTGAATCATATGAATTATCTGAAATATAACCAGATACATTAGAATTAGATATGTTATATACAATTGGAGATCCCTCATAACCAAGGTAAATTTTGCATCCTCCATTTAGAAATCCAACGTAATTCACTACAGACTCATAACCAGATGCGCTATTTGTGTCTAAATGACCGTCCATTTTGAATTTTTTTATACGACTGTTTATAATATATAAACATTATAAAGAAAACGTTTTTTTTTTTTTTTTCATTTTTTGATCACAATAAATTTGCTTGTTTTAAAAATAATGTTGCATGTTTTACCCTATCACATCCTGCACGCTCACTTTTCAAAAACTGCTAAAATTTTCTTGTTTTTTTTTTTTTTTTTTTTTTTTTTTTTTTTTTTTTTTTTGAATAAAATTGTGTGTTTTCGAGACCCCCTTTTTAAAAAAACTTTTAGAGCTTAAATTTAGCCTTCAGATACATTAATTTTGATTCTAATTTGCTTGATTTTCGCCGTTTTTTTTTCATTGAATTTCAGATTTTGAGTTTTTAATTTTAATTTTATTTTTACACGAAATAGCCCTATTTACTGCATTGTGTTTTTGTTGCAATTTTAGAAGAAATAACCCTAAAAATTGTTGTAAGCCAAAACTCCCCTTTTACATCTACTCATAATTACATTCATAGTGAGATAGTCCTTAGTTCGACCCCCATCGAGGGTAATTCATGTGCAAATATATTTGTACTGTCATATCTTTCACTCAAATCCCAGTGAAGGTAAATATGTATGTACCAATTTAGTCATTTATTCGACTCCTCTCGAGGGTAAGTAAATCGTAATAAAGGTATACACACAATAGAAAGATATTAAAACGTAATGCCAGAGGGTAATTACAATTGACCAACTACTTGTAATTACAAATCCAACCTCTATGAGAGCTATTACTATACTAAACCCCATCACAGAGCTATGACCCCAAAAAAATATTCAAGTTAATTGCATATCGTAAGTAAATACATAGACATATAGGAAGGAAGCGCACAACCGAACGGCTCGGAGCCTGAAGCAGACTGAAAATAAAACACTGATAACTTTTGTTTAAAGAAGCTGCAGCCGATTTTTGTACATGCTGCACGAAATCATCATGATTGCAGAGACCTTTGCAGAAACTCACTTCCTATTGGCTAATGTGCCCTCCTCGGCTCCTTTTTCGGCCTTGTTATCCCCCGAACCGGCTTCACCCCAGCCCCTATTAGTGGCTCTCCAGGTGTTTACTTCATACAACCTCCTTAGACATCACTTGCACACACACACACACACACACACACACACACACACACACACACACACACACACACACACACACACACAGGAAGCTGTTGTTTGCAGAGCATGTTAAGAATTCGCGCCGGGGAAATAGTGTTTATTATTTATCTTTGAAGTATGATTTTAAATGTGTAGACATTATATATAATTGCTAGCAAACAAACCAAATTTCGATTACCCACTTTTTCCATAATTTCACCCTGATGTTTCAATGTCAAAGTTTTTGGAAAATGCAGTTACAAATAAGCCGAAAAATATGAAAATACTGAAATAATTAAAGTAAAGTATTTTAATTTTTATATGTATGTGTCCTGCTTATGGTACGAGGCAATCTGTTTTCGAGTCGCAGGTAATGCAAGTGTGTATTTGTCTCACTAGTATTGCATATGTTTCTGGTTGCATCCTTAATGATAACGCTATCAACGAAACGTTCAGACCCACCTACCATCTAACCTTTTAATAACTTCATTAAATTACATGCTTCAATGTACAGGAAAGTAGACTCATTAGTTGGAAATTCTTATTAATGTATTAAATGTGAACGTCTCCATGGAGAAGAGAGGAGCATTGCTGCCTCTCATTCAGGGAAAAAAAGGCAGAATTTTTTTGTTAAGAAGCTGAAAGTTCTGGATCATTTCCATACCTCGGAAGGCAATGGCAAACCACCACACAACTATCCTGCCAAGTTTCCTTGGGTGAGTAACAATTTCCATCACCATGACGTTGCCCGGGGCTTGGCAAGCACTGTGGGAATCAAGTTTGAATCATTTAAATAACCATGCTAAAATGAAACATTAAGAGACCTAAAAACTAAAAATTGGACACTGTGGACACTTCCAACTTTTGCAAAGGTGCGTTTAATGCTTCATGTAGAAAAATTCCCTGAAAGCCAATTAATAGAAACCGTGTCAATTAATGTTTATAGAGCTTATAAAATTAATTATTTTATTTTTTGTAATATTTTAATTACTAAATAATATATGTGTATTTTGTGCAAATAATTTTTTTTTTTTTTTTTTTTTTTTTTTAATTCTGGTTCGACTTTTTCTGTATTTCTTTCAGTACATGTACTGTTATAATCTTAATAAAATACTCCCTGTTACATCTTCTATTGTTTATGAAATTTTCGAGGAAAGCGGTTATTACAAACATTTTTCACACCTTATAAGAGTGATGAAAAGGACATAAAATGCAAGAACAACATGATGCAAGTGGTAAAAGTTTTGGGGAAGAGAAAACCATATAGCTACTGTAGATAATTCTGTTATTTGTCGTAACATACGCAGAATGTTGCCAAGAAATCCGTAGTCCACCGCTGATCTGTAAACATTTTCTAAGTGTTTCAGTTCCTTTTATCATTCAACTCGTGCATGTGTGTGTGTGTGTGTACATATAGGCCCAAATACGTCTCTATACGATATGAACAGGTTATATATATTTCATCCTTGGAGGAAAATTCGTAAAAATATTTTGCCAGGTTTTACATATTTTAAAAATGCCATAACATTGATAATATACTTCAGCAAAGAAGGACGTAGTAAAAATGTTTACGTTTTGCGAAGCAGGTGACATCAGTTAACAACTAGGGCAGACCTACATTCATTTATTGCCAATATAACGAACAAAAATGAAAGTCTTATATACTGATTTCATTTTTGCTGTTTAATTAATTTTAAAGGTAAATATTTTTTTTAATTATTGGAAACGAATTCTATAATGTTGATAAAATATTTTTTTTTTCTGAAACACTGTTTGTTACAATTTATTACAAGTAAACATATACTGGCGAAATTTTAAGTATTTTAAAAATAAGTTTTAAATAAACATTGATATACCGAGAAAATTTATATAATTGTTTATATATTAAATATATATGCGCTATGTTAATGAAATAAAATTTACCGTAAGTGTATTTTATTGCTTACGTTAACTATGTTGCCGACCTCCGTGGGTCAGTAGGTTGGTGCGTCACCGATCTGGAGTACGGGAGACTCTGGGTTCGAATCCCAAGAAAGGCATGGGTGTTAATTTAAGTTAGGTTAAAAGTTTGTCTGTAAGTCGTCCCCTTCTAAGCTTTCAAGCATAAAACCGGGGAATGTTAAAAAAAGCCTTTACAATACAACAAAGTTAACTATGTTTGTACACACAGTAACACTTGCCACTTTCTTATGATATATCTGGCACTAAATATACAGGAACCTACGATCAAAAAATGTTTTGTGAGATGAAGATTTTTCTTCTAATCAAATATAACTATCTTGAAGAGAGTTTGGTCACCAGTATAAAATCATTTACTGATGGGAACCCTCCGCTCTTAACGGGTGCCGCTGCCCTACCGTATTTGACACGTCAGCAGCATAGAACCGCTGGCGGTGCTATGGGAGACCAAGCCGCTCACATTAGATGTATCATCACCTCTACGTGCAATGCACTGAACTGGCGTGCAGTCTTTCTGATACATCATCTCTACGAGATTTTCAACTGCGAACCTGTAATGTTCTAGCGTAATAACAAAGATAAAATTGTGCTTGTAAGTATTCCGAAATGGTTATAATAAAATTTGTAAATAAAAGTACTTTGGAAATACCAGTTTAAGTCACAGACAACACATTTGAAGAAAGTATTCGTACTGAAGCTCTCTTTGCCGTCTAGTGGCCTAGATAGAAGTCAGCCTTAAGGAACTTTAAAAATCTGAAGTTATTTTCTACATTTTTAGGGCATTAAATTCTTTTTAGATGAGATATGAAATAATAATCTAAAAAATGCACGCAGGAGTAGAAAATGACTTTTCAAACGTAATAAATCAGGGTACAAAACTTTATCAATATATATTTTCCTTCGTACTAATCACCAAATTAAAAAAAAAAAAAAAAGCAATTCTATACCTGAAAATAATTGTTCCTGATGTTAGAATTGAAAAAAAAAAAAAAGCTATTAATAATTTCTTTGAGATTCACATGGTTCACCCATGTTTGATTTTTAATTTTGAGATAAAATGTAGTCAAAATAGCAAGGAATTAAATCCAAGTGAATCAAGTGTCTGATATCTATCAAATATCGGATATCAATCAAGTGTTGGATTTCAATCAAGTGTTGGATCTCAGTAAAGTGTCGCATCTCAGTCAAGTGACGTAATCAATCAAGTGCTACATATCAATAAGGTTTGCATATCAATTAGGTGTCGTATATCAATAAAGTGTCTGATATCAATTAAGTATTGGATATCATCCAAGTGTCGGATATCAATTAAGTGCCGGATATAAATTTAGTGTCGCATATCGATCAAGTGTCGCATATCAGTCAAGTGTCAGATGCTAAAGAGACTGCAACAAGCCACTCATATGAGTCCAATAAAGTTATTAGCTTAAACCTGTGCTAAAGTATTTGAACATTGTACGAATTAAGATTTTAAGTTAAAATTTATACATTTACGATTTAAATAGATGTAATGAATAATTCATATTTTACCAAGTTACTATCGCTACAATGTTACGAAACCTTAATATATATAATCAAAATTTTAAGAAAAAAAATCGGAGTAGCCCTTACGATACGGCCGTGGGGTTTACGTCAATACGTCTGTGTTAGAGGAGAATATTTTCTTTGGGTTATGGAAATGAAATGAAAGTAATTTGATACTCCACTTTCATTGCTTAAACCAACAGATCTATAAAGATGTTTAGTTTGAAATCAAAATCAGCACGCTAGCATATCGGAAATGGGAGTTTTATTGTGCGGAAATTCTCGTCTAAGCCCGAAATTGCCAGCAGTCGCCACGCCGACTCAAAGTCGTAATCGCATCGTAGTCGTATACTCGATCGAAAGGGATCACATTTATTCCCAACTTGTAATGAGTCACGAATTTATAGAGCTTACAAATGTTGCAACCAAAGCCGCCGATTCTTGGGCACTGAGTGTCATCCTCCCCCCTCCCCCCAAAACCAATAATTTTCAAGAAGGAAAGAGTGAGCTCGGCTCTCCATTATATCAACTGGCACATAAGAAAAAACTCATTTGCTGTCACAAACAACGTGTAATGTGACATACTGCAGGGATGTTAAGCATTGTTATGTACGAAATATAAGAAAATTCTTTATGGCATTAAGTTTTTCCATACTTTGTTGGGATTTTATTAAACATGACAATGCGAATTTGAATGCGGTGATATTGTAGCGGACAAAAAATAATTCTTGATGAAGCATTTACAACGAGACAAAATCATTGGAAACTATCAGATTTACTAGCAAAGTGAATGAGTTAGGGTTTCGGTCAATTTGTGTACAGAATTGAAGACTAAAACATAAAATGCAATTTTGAAGGATGTTTTAAAAGCTGTGTAAAGTACACGCCATTAAGGGTGATGATAGTTGTCCCGCCTGTGGGGAAACTAACAACGTCGTTAGTCTCTGAGCGCACATTGGGAGAAAATCGAACAAAATATTTGTTTGTATAGGGCCAAATATATATTTAGTTGCCCTAACAAAATATATCGCTGAGCAAACAAAATCTGAAAAGGAACACAATTACTTTTGTTCGTCTAACAAAATACATGTTTGAATAAATATAATCTGTGTGTTGAGCCAAAAAAAAATTAGACTGCCAGCTAAATATTTTGTTAAATCAACTGTATATATTTGTTTCGCCACTCATTTGACTGCCTTCGTTCGAAAATACAGCTCGAGAGTTTGTTTGTATTTTTTGTGGCAATTGGGATAGTAACCATGTTTGTTAGTGCCTCTATTTATACTTAAAAAATCGTATAAGCACATCAAATAAAACATTCCAACAAGAAATTGACAAGTAAAGCTGTAAAACTTGAAATATGTTTTTCCAAACGTTGCCCAAAAATTTGCATTAATCATTTTAAATGCTTTCCTGTGTAAGTAGTTGTCACATTAGCCGAGGTTACTAAAGCGTAGCGCTCGGACGCAGGTGGTATAGGTTCAAAACCGAGCCAAACTGGTAAACATTTCATTTGTATCGGCCCAAACTGTTTGTACGTGTAGCCAAACAAATTTTAAGTTGCACCAACCTAATATTACAGTGTGGGGCAACCAAATGAAAATAACAAAATAATTTGGTTTCAGCATTCAAATATTTCATTGCCCCTGTACAAACAAATAATTTGGTTCCACCAAACAAATCTTGTTTGATTTAACAAAACAATTTTCTCAGTGCACCTGTGCTGTATATTTGGCATTAAATCGAAACCATTTAAATATCACTAAAATACAGAAGACTGTATTGCCTATAAATAGTCTTAACAAGTGGCATGGGTCATATAAGCATATTATGAAAGACGAAGCTACCCTCTAATCGCACTGTGAAATGGCCGTCACACAGTCGACGATTAGACCAAAACAAAAAGCGCGCCGGAAGTCCATTTCACAAATGTATTGAAATACACCGCCTTCAAGCTGGAAAGTATGAGATAGCAGTTTCGAAGAATTCGAAGGAAATGGAAATTGCAAAGAGATCCCCGACGAAGAGTATAAGTGTTGGAAGAATATAGATTCCAACGAAAGAACTATGCAATAATGTCGAAAGAAAAGAAACAGGCATCCTGGAGCAGCTATGTAACAGAAAAAGGAAATGAAGACCCATGGAGGCTCGTAGACAAGATCCTTGCAAACAAACTCAAGCATAACCAAGTCATGAAAAGTTAAAAGCCAGAGCAGGATCATTATCGATCAGCAGGAGAATGCGGAAGAACTTGTAAATGCACTCCTGCCAAAGGATAGTGTGAAAGATGAAGAAGAAATTCATCAAATGAAGAGAAAGAAGATACCTGTGTTGCCAGACACTCCTCCCACCACTGAATTCACTATAAAATAACTGGACAAAGTTATTAAGTAGTTGAAAAGGAAGAAAGCTCCAGGGCATGATGTAATCACTGCTGAAATAATGAGGAGAGTTTACCCTCGGATTAAACTCGATCTGTTGCAGCTAATGAATAACTATCTACGAAGTGGGTATTTTCCTTACGTTTGGAAATGAGGAATATTGATAATTCTCTATAAGGGAGGCAATAAAGACCTAACATTAGCTAAGCCATACCGTCTTTTAACCATGTTGCCAATCATGGGGAAAATGTTAGAAAATATAGGCAATATGAGATTGATAAGCTTCATTGAAACTACACAAGGGCTCCATGAAAAACAATATGGATTTAGAAAAGGAATAGCTACCGAGAAGGCAGTCATGGATGTGGTTGAAAAAGTGAACTCAAGCAGACAGACCTATGTATTAGGAATTTTCCTGGACATCAGTGGTGCATTCGACATGGTGGCCGTTTGGCAACTCAGAGACAAGTAATGCACAAGAAACATTTACAGCATTATTGTTAATTACTTTAAAGAAAGGTATAGCCAATATGAAGTAAACAATGTGGCAGTGAGGAAGAAACTCTCAGAGGGATTTCCCCAGGGATCCTATGGAACATTCTGTTTGATACACATCTTCAGCTGCAGCTGCCAGAAGACTGTGAGATCTTTGCATATGCAGACGATGCGCTGCTTTTAATACCAGCCTGGAGTAACGCTGAAATTGAGAATAAAGCTGATGAAATACTGAATAATATTAAGAGCTGGTGTAGACGTGTAAAGTTACAATTTTCAGTGGAGAAGACCAACTTAGTGTTATTTAGAGGAAGCTTAAAGAGATCGTCTGTGGTCCGTTTCAAGGAAATACCACTACGTGTACAGAGCGAAGTGAAGTACCTAGGTGTGATCTTGGATAGCAAACTTCGCTTCCAGGAACACATAAGGTATTTTATGGATAAGACAGTGAATCCATTCACTAAAATGAGGGCAGTTTCAGCATCATCATGGGGGCTTGGATTCAGGACCATGATGACACTGTACAAGAGTGTATTCCTAGGAATCGCCCTTTATGGACCTGGTGTGTGGTTTAGGAAAGCAAGACTGGCACATACTCACAGATTATTGCTGAAGACACAAAGAGCTGCATTACTAGCCATAACAAAAGCTTACAAGACAACATCAACTGAATCCCCACAGGTGATCGCTGGAGCAATCCAACTGGATTTGCTTGTAGAAGAACGAGGACAGCTAAAGCAAGAAAGTCAAGGAAGATCTGCACCGAAAGGTGGGACAATTCGGAGAAGGGGAGAGTCACTTATATAATCTTTCTAAACATAATGGGAAGATATAGCCAGCACTGGACTGTTACAGACTATCATCTCTTACAGTTACTAACTAGACATGGAAACTACAATGCAAAATTATATGTATTTAATTTAGTTGACTCTCCCTTCTGCCGAATCTGTCAGGTAGAAGATACTGCCGATCATGTACTTAGAGAATGTCCAAGAATATAAAATATAATAATTGAGTTTGTAGGAAGCTTGAAATAGAAGAAAATGAAATAGGTCTTAGAAATGTCATGGCAAATAGGAAAACCGCCAATATAATGGAAGAGTTTGCAAGAAAGATAAGCAAACGTCGGGAAGAATTCGAAGAATGAATTCGAGAAAATCCACAAGAGTTAGTGAATGATTCTCCTCCATAGATAGATAAAGGTTTCCACTACATGATTAAAGAAAAACAATAGTTATACTGGAAGTGACGCTGTAAAACCCCTATAAAAACATTGTGGTGGGAGCGGCCCCGCCATACAGCTTGGGTGTTCCCAATGCACATAGACTAGAACTTAGAAAGGAATAATCAGCAGGCGACTGATGAGTTGGGAGGCCTTGTATCCCACTCGGAAAAACCCTAAAATTCCACTTGGAAAAACCCTAAAAGATATAATAAAGATCAAAGCAATGAACAAAAGGACATGGGAAATCGGAATAGTAATGACCAAGGCAAGTTAATAGGAAACGAATCAGGTTGCTGAAGACTTAGGTAATGTATAAGAAAAAAGAGTAATGGTATGACAAGGTTCCAGACTAAAGGACCGGCCTACAGGGGGAGGGGATCGAAAAGGAGTCCACAGACCCCCCTCCCCAATGGCAGTTCCAAAACTGTTGGTTGGTATTGATATGTATGTATGTATGTATATATATATATATACATTTTTAGTAGTAGTAGTAGTTTAGTGCCGCAATATAGGCATAATATAATCATCAATAGAATAAAATGTCAAGAAATTTACCCACAAGCTGCTAGGGGAGTCATGGTGGAATGCAGGAAAACCGCGCCACTCTCACCTTCCAGGCAACTTGATTTAGATAGTTAAAATATTATATAAAATTGTAATCCTTAAAGGCTGTAATGAGAAATTAAAGTATCAAACAAAATGAAACAAATAAGAAAAGAACATCCCATCCCCCTGTATTACCCAGAAAAGGCACAGGTACGGAGATGATAAGAAAAATGCGTGACCGGACTTTGGCTGGCCACGGAAAAAAAAAAAAAAAAAAAAAAAATTTATAGTTGTTTATTCACGGACTTGGAGAAATCGACAATACCCTTAAGTCCTATGTATTCAAAAGTTTTCTGTGAAATCGTTGTTTATGCGTAATCACGTATCTCGTTAAATAAAAGTTCTCGAAATATGACATTAGTCCGAAAAAATAAAAAATAAATCTATTGCCCTATATTTTTACTTCTGTCATATTAAGTCTATTCTCGGAGAAAAAATTTTAGTGAATATGGTTAAATATAGCATTTTTAAAACTTGTCTATGCAGTTTCCTTCAGCCACAAGAGAACAGTACAAAGATAAGGACGTAGTTTAATCTGCGTGTAATAAAACACCTATGTTACAGTTCTAATTTGTACAGTACAGCGTTACGACGGAAAAGCTTGCACGCCTTGCGCGTAGGAGCGATGAGGCGCTATATGTGTGTAACTGTCGCCTGTATCGCTCCCTCACTTCTTGACCTTGGACGTTCAGCTACATAGTCCCCTTAACTGGTGCATGGAACGGCCTATAGCTGCAGGAAGCGACAGGGAATATCGTGCTCCGACTGTACATCCGATGTAGTCCTTCCAGTCCTCTCTCACTGCTCCTACCAACAGGTGCACGTGGAGATTGTGTTTTAACCATATGTTAGCGAGAACACTGTCGATATTGAAGAAGGTTTGTACTCTTATGTAATGTATAGCATATTATATACGTAGGCGAAAAACATTTATTTCGTGGCATGTTCGTTTCGCCTGGGAAAATACGTAATTTCTTTTGATTAAGCATCGTCTTTAAACGCGTTTATGTATTGTGTCGGTCCTTGTCGACCATAAGTAATATCAAAACAGTAAGCTATTTCGGATAAGTTTGATGAAGAAACATCTAATACATACGTGTGGTATTCCTGTAAAGTATACTTGTTGTACCAATACCATTATCTTACACGAAAGCTATTTTTTTGTTTAGGTACTTCAAAAATTGTTGAAGAGGTGTCTTATAACAAGTTGCACGACATTATAACAGAACAGCCGTATAGGGTGACAGATAAGACGTTTCAATTTTTGGAAAATAATTAATGGCTGGAAAGTAGATGCACTAAAATAAAATACTCTGTGACGACAACAAAGTATTTTTTTTTTTCAGTGTGTTTTGTTAGGACTGTTACTGATTTACTTCAGCACCTAATTTCAGCACGAAATAATAGTCTCCAATTCCAAGAAACCTTTTTTTTAAGGAATAATAATTGACATGTCACACGTTATAAAACAAGGGATAGCATCGATAATGTGGATGAAGAGCTGGAGAAACCTACATGGCGAACATACACCTGAATGTGATAGCATTATAGTCGTGTAATTCATTTTCTTATAACGTTTTAGAGAATATTATAGACTACATCATTTATTCGTTTCTTCCAATTAGCTCAATTTCCACAGAGAATCTGCAGTGTGTATGTTTAACCAGCTTGGCATTTGAAACAAAATTTAATCCCATGTTCTCTATGCAGCAATACATGTTAAATCGGTATGTGTGGTATAATACACTCGAATCTCCAAATTATTTCTTCAGTTAACAAAATATCCAGTGTAGTATAATTGCACAGAGCATAATATCTTAGTAATCATTAGGGATAGGAAAATTTTGCGAGTTCAATGACCTGTAGGCTAGACTCCACAACGCTTTGTACACTCGAGCCTTAGTGGTTGGTTCATTGGCTGCTTCCCCAGTGAATGGCCAGTGTAACTCCACTCCTGGCAGTATGGCACCCGCTACTTGATTTCTTACAAGTCTGCTATTGTCCTAGAGTAGTCCAGAGGGTGTCTAATAACCCATGATCCAATTGGCAAGTCAAAATCAGTGTACACGTGTTCGATATCTACCTTGTCCTGAAGTGAACTCGCGAAATTTTCCTATCCCTAGTAATCATTAATACATTTCCTTTGCAACATGGCACATTCTTCGTCTTTTTGCCTTTCCTAGTAATTTAATGTTTTCTAAAACCACAAAACAGCTTCGGCGATATTTTTCGTTTCAACACTGCAGTGCGGCTTCATTTCATTCGCAGGCAATTTCAACTCGCTTTTGAAGCGCGCGCGTGCTGCGCGCCCTGGGCGTCGTGGCGCACGCTCCCAACCCGACGCTTGAACGAGTTACCATGTTTGCGTGCCACCCGGGGGCTGGTTGCGAACTCTACAGCTCGTTCTACAGGATGGTCCACATGTCTTGTCACCCCCTGCAAATCTCTTGTGTGCCGTTTGTTAGGTACTTGTAGCTGTGCCTGAGCGGTCTTGCAACGCATTCCTGGCCAGCAGAAAATAACAGCAAGGATGTATGCTTTAATTTGCTATCAACTTTATATTTCGGCCAGCCCATGTGAAAATTTTACTGAAAGGACTCTCGGCTTCAAAATAGGCGTTTCTAGATCAGAATTTTTCAAAAATGTCGTTGAAAAATGTAACTTAAAAATGATTGTATAAAAAAAGAAGAAAATTTAAAAATGTGAACTTATATTTTGTTGCCAACCTAGTCTAAATATAATTTTGGAATTAAGTAAAAATACTGGGATTATAAGAGATGGTTTATTGTTGGTGACTTTGTGTTGTTGAGCATGTTATTTTTTTCGTGCAAGTAAAATAGGCCTACTTGCGAACCCGAATGGCTAAATGTTTCTTTATTTATTTCACTACCTTTCTGAAGAATTTTAAGAATTCTTAGTGCAGCATTTGTAATTGAGTGATACACAACCAGCCAAAGTTGAACCTAGTTAAAAAAACAAATTAAGTTTAGACGCACATATTATTTGTGTCTATAATTTCATACTCTGTGATTTACTAGGTGAAATTAATCTTGCGGGGCTCGGCCTTTTGTTGTTACTTTTTACCTTAAAGAAGGGACCTCCGCATGACAAATGGGCAACATTTGATCCATTTCCCGGCACCATCCGGTGCAAGTGTCACCCATTACGTAAATACATAACCATTAATAACGCAATATAATCCGATACCACATAAGGTATTTCAATAGTAAGACAGGTTTTCAGGGGGTGACCATCCTGTACAGTGACATGCAGGCGGATATGGATAACGTACGGATACACGCAAGAAAGCTGGACATCTCCCAGCTCTTCCGTGTCCGTGAATTCGTGTAGCCAATAGGAATCGAGCATTTGGTTCGCGGATATTCGTTTTCGTGGCCACTGTGATATTCATGGCAACAATTGTTTCGATTTGCCGTAGCGATTATCATTTTCGTTTCAACGAATAAGTGAACATTGTCCGGCAGTAGTATTTACGCATTTTTAAACAATGTAAAAAATTTATACAGAATAAGACGTTTATATTATGAAACCTGTGTAAGTAATTTGCAACAACTGAGTGTTTTTGATTTCGTAAGTTGTAAGACTGTACGTCGCTTTGTATTGTAGTATGGTGACAAATTCATCCCGATTCGCCGGCTTGTTCCGCTTGCGTTTCCGAGTTAGTTTTCTTATAGGCTGTTCACGGTAAAGTGAGCACGTTTGAAAGCCCCCTCATTTGGAATAGTAGTTAATAAATGTATTTTATTTTAGTCTTAGATGTAAACTTTCGAGTGCGTTGGAAAATACACACTGTGTTTATTACTTTCAAGGCAGTTTTTATTTTAAAAGGTGGTTAAAAAATAATAAATGGCTGAAAGGAAAAAGTAACTAGGGTGTCGAAAGTGTCCACTTTACCGTGAACAGCCTATATCTATATCCGTGCTTTGTAAAATGGACCTACAAGAACTCCGCCGCGCGTTGCAGACAGACCTGCGCAGGAAGGCGAGAGTAGCAAAAACAAACCTCACTTTGTGGTCGCTGTTAATGTTGCGAGAGAATCCCAGACCGCACGGCAAATATATTAAAGCTGAACACGTTTTTCGCATTCTACGTGTATTCCAAAGTCGATTCGGAGGGTAAGAGGAAACAGCTGTTCCCAAAAAAAAAAAAAAAAAACCTCTCTACGGTATTCATAAACAACACTTCGAGTCCAATGCTTGAGAGTGTTACTAACTCTGATATTTAAAATGGTTACTTTATTCTTGACGGCCTAACGTGCGAATATTGAAAGAGGTCGTATAGTTCATTTACTTTCGGGAACTAACTGTACAGTTTATATTGCGTCAGTAGATACGTTAATTGACCCGTGGGTAAAAGGCAATAAATGGAGAAAATATTCCAACACCACTATAACAGCGCAAAAGTGGCTGCATGTATTTTCCTACACGTACGTATATGTGTGTGTATGGAAAGCTATCTACATTGAAAATCAGACTTTTAGTACTGTATAATTTTTCCTTTAGTTTTCCTCTAATTTTTCCTTTAAGTTTAATTGAATATGGAAAAATGGTTTCCCATACTCACATATTTATTTCTAATGTACGTTGTGTAAGAAAGAAATTACTTTTCTTTCTATGTATATTCATATTGGTTGAAAAAAATTTGCTCTTTCCCGTGTAAGTGTTTTCATTGTTCAAGTTTTTAGTCAACATGGGTAGTGGAGAAATTGCAGTTATATTTTAACGTAATAAATATGGATATATTATATATATATTATCACTTACGCAGCTATCCACACATAATATCATCACAATAGGCATAATTAACATAGATAAAATAATATGTATGTTTAAAGTCGCCTGATTAATATTAATACGAATAAATGCCCTGACATAATAACAGCACAGGATATCCCAAATTAATAATTACATAATAACAGTACAGGATATCCCAAATTAATAATTACATAATAATAGTACAGGATATACCAAATTAATAATTACTCTCTTTGAACATGAATAGCAAAGAAACGATCAAAGACAAGCTGATAGAACAGCTTGTATTTGAAGCTATAAGGACAATGTTGAGTGTGTGCGAATGTTAATAACAGTTACACATGTTCGGACTATCCGGGTTCAATCCCCAGCCGGGTCAACGGATTTTCGCATCTGAGAATCGTGCCGGACAATGTCTTTAGTAGCTGGGTTTTCTCGGGAATTTCCCGTTTCCTCCACCCTTTCATTCCAGCGCCGCTCAATCCTCACCTCAATTACCCTTATCTGCTCTCAAGACAGAGCTTTTAATAGCTGCCCAAATCTCTTCACTCAAGTCGTGTCCGAATTCAGGTATATACTTACGTATTTGCATCCTTGCATACTTCACTTATCTTGGGCATCAAACTTGATGAATTTGGACTAGTAGTCTTGTTGGATTCGGCAACAGTTATTAGCCAGCTAACCAATTTTAATAAACGTGTATTCCGACTAATAATTTGATAGTTGCCGGAAGTTTTTGATGTTAAATCAAGTATTAAATAATATTTCAGTAAGTGCAATTTGGATATCTTTCTATTTTAGTTTCTATAGGTTAGGAACGCACACCTAATACGAATTTATTTTTTAGACTTTTTTAAAGTTTAACCTTGCAATAATTATTTACTCAGTTCAAAATTCTATCTCTACGAAGTAGTAATGTTGCCCTATTAAATTTAAAATATAAAATAATTATTTTGGTATTCAATTGTAACCTACAAATTGCTTATCAAAATGGAGGCACATATCCCGCAAGTATGCGAGAAGTATACATCTTCGTTTACTTGTACACTTGCATACATCACTTGCAATTCGGACAGCACTTACGACGTCACTTCCGGGGACAGGTACGCACAAGTATGTACTTCAGGCTAATTCGGACACAGCCTCACTCACTCACTAATGGTCGGAATGTCCGCAACCAGCAGCAATACATCGTCTGCAACGCTACAGCAGAACAGAACTACAAAAAGTAGCTTTCATGGGAGTGAGATCACGGGCTGTCATAATCGCGTTTCTCACATCATCCGGTGTCCATGGATTTGTGGTGTACAGACAGTTCTTCAGAGTTTCCCACACATAAAAATATACCGGTGTTAAATCTTGAGATCTGGGTGGATACTCAACACTTCCTCATTGAGCTATCCACCTATAAAGGCTGTTCACGGTAAAGTGAGCACTTTTGAGGCCGTCGTTTCATTTTACTTCCAGTCAATTTTTATGCCCTAACCACATATTTAAATAAAGATTACCATCTAAGTGTTTATATTCCACTACACTCGGAAGTTAACGAGCAAGGCCACAATAAAATATATTTATTGACTATTATTCTAAATGAGGGGGCTTCCAAAAGTTCTCACTTTGCCGTGAATAGCCTAAGCAAATGTTTCATCCAGGAGTGGCCGTACGTCTCGATATAATGTGGAGGTGCATCGTCCTGCCGGAAAAAAGCAATCGTCATCAGCGTAGAGTTGTTAAACAGCTGGCACGATATTTCCCTGCAACATGGTGTGGTAACTTTCACCCGCCACCGTTCCGTCAAAGAAGGACTCCCACGAGTCCATCTGGCAGACAAACAGCGCCACAATGTAAACCCTGTAAACACAGGAAGATTAACTGCTTGCTCTACCGCAGTGTGGTCATTTTAATCAGCCCAGTACGCAGTTGTAGCGGTTGACATTTATATCGGACCAGACAATTACATCAGTAACAGCAGACTCACAAAATTCGACACGACTATCTGTGTGGTCTTCATCCATACTGTGAACGAACGTGGGAATGTAGGGCCTCCGCTTTGCTTGCTTTAGAATGCTCTGTACACTTGTTTTACCGATAGTCTAGCTCACGTGCTGCTTGTCGCGTGGACTTCGGCTTCCCGGGGGAAGAGTGTTCATGCGTGCAACCCCCCCCCCCCCCCCCACCAACAAGCTTCCTTCGACCGTTGTCGATCTCCACCTGACGCACCGTCCTTTCTTCACATCACGCACAGTTCCATCCCTCTCAAACTTGTAATTGTGTCATTACACGTGACGGTGCCGTATATTCTGCCCTCCATCGTCTCTGCGCCTCAGTCGTGTTCACGCATTTCCAGTAACACTATATAATATATTTACGTTGCTCGAAATAAAATCTTGCCACCTCAGCCATCTCCTCCACGACTGTAGTGCAGGCGCACGTGGCTGCAAACGGAACTGACTACAGCAGAATGCCTAAACGCGCTCGCGCACATCCAGCGTTGTCATTATGGCGTCAAATAAACGCAGCACTATCAGATGGTCTTTAATAGTTTCTATGTTATTAACGTTTAGTCCGTTCCATATCACTTCAGTAAAATTTGACAGACGTTGTAACACAACCTACACATCATGCAAACAGTAAACTCCCTCAATAGCAAAGTACTGTGTTAGCTTATTGTTGTTGCAGGGTGCGTGTTATTATGTTGGTGGTCTTTGCGATTATTGTAGAAGAAAATTGTACTCGGCATTAAAAAATATAATGTAGAAATTGTACTCCAATTACAACATTTTTGGTTAATATCACGCTCATCGATTAATGAACACTTTTTATGAGTTATAGAGCAAGGGCTTTAAAAATTTTAGAAATAATACGGTAGAGCATCCGAACATGAATGGCTATGGGAAAGGTCTCCACCAATCTCCCTTGTTTATGTTCTCAACCCCCCCCCCCCCCCCTTGTAAAATGTCATTTCCATTATGATCTCTTCGGTCATAATTTATATATATATATATATATATATATATATATATATATATATATATATATATATATATATATATATGCGAGAATTCTTTATGGTGATGTCGGAATATTTTATCTGAGGCCCCACTTAAAGTCTAGTCTGTAAATTAGTTAAATTTTTCCTGTCACGATTTATCTAATTTAAAAGAAAGATAATTAAATTCTACATATTTCTGGCCCCGTCTCTGCTGAGTAATCATTTCAAGTAGTAATAGGTATACTTTCCTTGCGATTATTTTTAGATGTTTTGCAGTTTGATTATTACTGTGTTATTTGTGAATGTTTCTCTGTCCCACGCCTAAGTTCTTGACATATGTGTCACACTGTGTCTACCAACAAGGGCCTAACTACCTACATCCTCACGTGTAAGGCAAGCGGAATCACGCTGGTACGTTACAGCACTTCAAATAAGATGTTTGGGTACAAAAATACTTTTCGTTATCAAACCGCTAAGGTGACAAAGTAATCAGTGTTCACGTCAAAATGTGTAAACATACATGTGTGAATGTTAATCAAGCGCTATTTTTGAAAGAGCACGTTTAGACGAAAACCATTTATACCACATAGCGGAGATTTTTTATCAGTTACAAGGCATGCCATAGTTTACTCATTACTATAACTGGTTGCTTCCCAGTTTACTGATATGCAGCATAGAAAAAACATATTCTGTAGCTGACTTCACCCCATGTGTGTTTATGAGGGCGTCGCATCCCTCCAGAACGTTCTAATAACAGCTTCATTGTGATTATTCGTCCCTGCTGCGTGTAACCAGAGTGTACACTTTTTATAAACAACTTCTGTTCTTATCTTTAAAGTTTAATGGCAATGATGAGTTCATGTTATTGTGATGGTGTGACTTGACTGTGGCCATTGCCAACCATGAGACTAAGCAAATTCGTACACACACAGAACTCAGCAAGAAAAAAAAAAGTCAGTTTACAACACCACAGACGGATAATATTAGTAAAATCTGTTTCCTTGTCAATAGAAAACAAATATGTTAACAATTACACCGACAAAAATATGGACGAACAACTTGTTTTTACAAAACAAGATGGACATCAAAAGAAAACCAAAAGCAAAGACAGACAGATGACGAAATCAAACAAAAAAGTGCAAAAACAATATCAGTGGACACAGTTGAACCACACACAAAAACAAAAATAGGAAACAACCACAATGAAACACAAGTCAGGAAAAAGGATTTCTTGGCAGATTATAAAAACCAAATAATTCAACACTACGAACAGCACATGAACCCCAAAAATAACCAGAGAAAAGAATAGATAAACCAACAGAGAGGACACAGAACGACTAAAAAATAATAACCAAAAAGTTTACACGTCTTCGCGGCACTGGAAGAACAATCACAGTGGAAGTTTTTTTTTTTCTTTTCTGTCTCGCTGTGTGTGTGTGTGTGTGTGAGTGTGTGTGTGTGCGATTTTATTTATTCTCATGGTCGGCAATGAACCCAGTCCAATCACACCATCATAACAATAAAATCTGTTTGTCTTGCAACCTCTCACCTGCACTATCAACCTCCCAACTTCAGCCAATGACAACATGAAATTAACGGGTTGTAAACACTGTAGAGGTAGTATGTGTTAGAGTCCGCATGCCAGCTACACTTTAGCCGACCTCTGGGTACCATTATTGGACTTATTAAATCCATATTGATACCTAAAGTACATTAATTTAACTGCTTCTAAATAATTAACAACATCCCTCAACAATGATTTATAAAAAACCAGTAAATAAATTATTTTTATTAATACGAAAACGAAATAATAAAATTAGAAATCTAAACTATTAACCCATATATAAAAGTAAACCGGTCAAACACAACTAAGAAATCGCATTTAACTACAACCTTTTCAGTATTAATAAACCAAGTTTTATGAAACATTATGGTCATCCCAGAGGTACCTTTAAATACGTATATTTTGTTGTAAGTATCTAAAATATTTGGGAATCGATGGGCAATAAGTGATTTTCTTAATTATAACCATTTGTACAGTATATATATATATATATATATATATATATATATATATATATATATATATATATATATATATGTATGCAAATTTAACGTTTAAAATTATTTTATATTTGCTTTTTGCGACATTTATAACAATTATGTTTTACTCAAGTATTTTTTTTTCTTTTTTTTTAGTTATGTAAAGGGGTGGGTCTGTTGAAAAAGCAAATTTAAACTAAGGTCACTGTTTGACCACGTGGTGTTACCACTCCAGCTGACCAGGGTGGATTAAATTTTGAAGACTTGCGCGTAATATGAAAATTGTTCACCGTCGTCATCAGTCCATGGTCACTGCGTTGTCACACTCAAACGAGGAAACGTCAGTATGAGGTGGGCCACGGTTTTCGCCGCACAAAAAAAAATTGAGGGAGGCGGAACGGCAGGCCGCCGAAGCCGGGCGCATGATCGATATAACAAGCTCCATTTATTTATAGCTCGCTCGTCTTTGTCCGGACGCACTGGACCACATAACGCTCCTCTCGCCCGTGCAGGGCGCCGCGACCCTCTGGCCTGGCGACTCGTTCGCGACGCCGCGCATGCCCTTCTCACGTTTACGCCCTACACTGAGCATGACCCAGATCGATCTAACGTTTTCTGTGCATGTACCCGACACTGACCCGTCGTAGTGGTTAAACTGCTCGCCTACCACCAAGGCGAACCGGCTTCGATTCCCCGGCGGGATTTTCGCGCGTGGGAATCGTGCCGTTACGGTGCCGCTGATCAGCGGGTTTTATCGGGGATCTCCCGTTCTCCCCGCCCTATCATTCTGGCTCTGCCCCATACTCGCCTCGCTTCACCATCATCGGCTCTTTAGACCTCGATGATAATAAAGAGCCGCCCACTTCTCTTCACTCACTCACTCAATAATAAAACTGTCAAAACCACATGGTCAACACTGATGAACGGGATTGTTTATGTAATTTTCGAAATGGAAGTCCTTTTAATATGGGTGAAACACTTTAACCAGTTTGAATCTAGTACAACTGCTTTAAAAATTAGTTATAGAAAATACAAAACTATCTCAAAGCACCTGTTTACAACAGTTTTCTAATCTCAAATCCTAACCATGTCGTTTATGATGGTAGTGTTGGCAGAATAGCAGTCCAATGTTGGGTCACGGAGAGTCGGTTCGCTCAACTCGCGTAATCGCTCTACCCCGTATTCACTCTACGGTCCACGCGGAGGGCACGCCATAGAGCAGTACATAGTGAAGCGGCTCTCTAGGGTTCCCGGCATCAGGTGGCCGCAACTCTACAGGAGGAATCAGATCACTAAAATTAGAGGGGCCAGCATAGTGCCAATGTGAAAAACAAAAAATTCTTCTCCACGGAAGTTATTGGATTTTATCATTTCTGTAACTTGAAAATAATTTTATTTTAATTGTCCATTTAGTTCCAATCGAAGGTGAAATATTTACATGCTTATAAAGTCACATTCGAATAATTTGGCTATTGTAGCAGCAAAGCAGCAATAGATAGCAACAAGAACTCGTATTTGAGTAAGGAGTAGACAAGTTAAACACAAAGCAGGGCACGGGATGCCAATGAGTTTATTCACTGCGGTAAATAATTTATTCGTTCGTGAAGCATACGTATGAAGAGAAAGATTTCTGTGTCATACTGCGGAAATGAGGATGGGAATGTATCTACGCTGCCATTTCTAATAAAAAATAATAAATAATATGCATGTGGAAATAAATCGCCAGGGTTATTTTAAAGTATTAAAAAATAATAATCTTCGTACTAAAACAATGCAGCTAGTCACAGTAAATTGAGTACTATTGAAAGCCTCGCATTTGGATTAATAGTCAATAAATATATTACTACTACAGTGGAATATGCACACTGAGTTATTTACATACATGGCTACATTTACTTATAAAGGTTACTAAAGGATAAAAAATTGCTGAAATAAGAAAGTAACTAGGGTGTCAAAAGTACACATTTCACCTTGAACAGCATATAACAGAGGTTACAAATAAACAAGTGAGTGGAGTGAACGGGTTTTTGGACAGCTCTTAAAATTGGGGTCTTGAGAGTTGATGAGGGTGAAGCTAGGTGGGTATGGAGTAACGCCGGAACGCAAGGACGGGGTAAAACAGGAGATCCTCGAGAAAACCTGCCGACCAGCGGCATACTCCAACAACTCGGCAAAAGTCACGGACGATAAAGGGAGAAATCGTTATCCCTAGTTGCTCTGGATTGAAAAAAATAAATCTGGTGATTTTTGACACGAATAAGTATTTTGAAAGCCAGGCTGAGGCATGGGGTTCCAGGATGGGAATTGCGATGTAACATTTGCAAGGTGATCCATTTCGACATAATAACTTCGTGACTATAGGTTGTTCACTGTAAAGTGAGCACTTTTTAAGGCCCTCCTCAAATTTTCCTTTCACCCACTTTCTATCTTCTTGCTGCTTTTTGATATAAATCTTGTAATGTGACCAATAACTACAATGTATAAATTTCACCGCTCTCAAAAATTAAAACCGAAGGCTGCAGTAAGATATATTTATTAGTTGTTCATGACTGGAGGGAGGGCCTTCAAGAGCGGTCACTTTACCGTGAATAGCCTATAAATTATAATATTTCATTTGTAATTAATATTAATAAAAACAGGAAGGCAATATGTGTGTTTGTAACGTCTAGTAGGAAATAGTTCTTATGGAAAATATTATTACACTGAGTGTGCATGGATGATGCGTGGTCCAATTGATGTAATTTTCTATACTAGGTTATGCTTTCTCCGTATGAGGCGGAGTAATATCCCTGGAAGTAGATCTTGAGCAGGGCTTCAGAAAAGTTGGAAGTAACCGTGAATAGATTACATTGGATCCTGCCGCGTGCACCGGGGATGTATACAGCTGCGGGCAAGCACCAGCTTACCTAGCAACAGTTAACCACACTCGTGTACGCGACTGCGATGCGAATACGACCTTCAGTTGGCGCCCACGCGTGCGCGAGATGAGTGTGGGGAGCCCGTGGCGACTGGCGGCAGTTTCAGGCGAACATTTCCCGGGCAGTTTATCTCGTGGACCCGTTGTGATAGCGTGCTGAGTTGTGTTTTAAATTAAATATCTCGTCTAGCTATATCTATTCAAGTCATAAAAGATATGTATCAATTTCGTTATAGCCTGTTCACAGAAAAGTATACGCTGTTCATGGTAAAGTGAGTGCTTTTGAAACTAACCTTTGAATCATTGTCACTGCTATCCACCTGTGTATATCTTAAGAGGCAAACTGACTGGAATGCAATGTGTTTAGTTGGTAACGGTAATTCTGTGCTCTGATGTTGAATTAAAAGAGTTATGTAGACATTTGTTATTACATGAAATTATATATTTTGTTTTCTGTTTTTTAATGCACATAAGTGTAACAACAAGGAAATAGGTAAAATATTTACTTTTTTAATAATTTCATAATTACACTTTACCCGCGCATGAATAAAGTGATGAGGCTCATGACAATGTTAAAATTACATACGGTGAAATAATACATTATATATATATATAGATCTTAAGCAGGGCTTTCAAAAGTGCTCAGTTTACCGTAAACCGCCTTTAAGCACTTTTGAGGCCATTTTTCATACCTCCACTGCTTTTTAAATAAATAATGCAATGAAAATATTAAACACAGTGTATATATTTCACTGGACTCGAAAGCTTAAAATCTAAGAATACAATAATATGTATTTATTGACTATTATTTCAAATGAGAGGACTTCAAAAAGTGCTCACTTTACCGTGAATAGTATATACTTTCATTTCATTCCCGTGTACCAAAGAAAATATTACTTGTTCACGTAAAACACACGGCCTTGTCCACAATACACCCACTACTCATTATTATTATTATATACTGTACTCGTATATAATAATTCTTTTCCTTTTTCTCACAATATTTCAATTTTAAAACCGATGGAAATTAAAGAAATTTTAATAGGCCCTTTAAGTAAATCTCAATTAGAAGCATTTACATATGGATGTATAACCACATTCCTGAGAGAAATAACAGAAAATAATTTACCTTAAAATATGTGTTAAAAAAGATGGAATTTAGCATAAATACTTAGAGAATATATTTTTTTACAAAACTTTTACAGCCAACAATTAGTATCATTCATATAATCTCCCCGCAACTTTTTAGAATTAAAAATTCTTTTTTTCAACTGTGGGAGTTTCCACCTATTCGAATAAATTATGTTGCTCAAAACCAGTTTGGGAAAGAAACATATTTATTTTTAAGGAAAAATATTACACTGTGTGCTCTGCCACACAGATATTCCCACAAATCTGTAGCCTAACTTTATTACTGAGACGTTCCTGTGAGTAAACTCGAGATGTTTTCTCCCGCAGTGCATTATATAGATTAGACCGCGCATTCAGCTTGCCACGGAAATGTGTTATAAATTCTGCCAGTCCAAAGTCTCGCCGATATTTACTCGCAATACACTTAACCGTGCACCCAGCTTGTATGTTCGCCATTGTTTGTCCGAGGCACGCCTCCGGGGATAAGCACAGCAGAGTACACGCATGTTCTTCAGTCTCAGACTCAGGGGTATCCAACTCCTCCTGCAACGGCTGTCAATGGTGCACTGAGAAAACTTTTAGTGAATCAAAGTTTGTTTGTTTTATGCTCGACAAGATGTAAATACTAACTTCCAGCTAATTTTTACGTTCTTTCACTGCTTTCATAATTCTCGAAGCACTGAGGGAAGAAAATAAACCATTCTTTTCTTACCCTCAATCAGAGTTCCGAGAATAACGAACGCAGTGAATTCGTAACAATGTAAGAAGGTGATCAAAACTTTTATTTGCGTCTTGTACAGCCAAAAATGTCGAAAAATCCTCTGTGAAACAAGTTGTGACAAAAATTATGTAAATGTACTGTTTTCGTGCACCGTTCTCCTTGTGTGGGCCAGACGAAGTACAGTGTGCGGTGTTTGGGAGACGGAATCCAAACAGGTGTCGGCAGGATGAAGGGAGGCAAGCGGGTGCGTGTATATATAAGAGGGTGTTGCAAGGACGCCTTATTAACCCTCCACCTCCTACCAGAAGTCACCAGGTCACCGTGACGTCAAGGCACGGTTCATGACAACGCAGTTAGGCGGAGCCCAGGCGTCCGTCGAACAACAACTACGTCACTGATACAGCGGTGAGTTCAAAACCACACATGAGCGCTGGGCGGGGCTGTTTGGATGCAGCATAGTCCGCGGTATTTCCAATCCAGGTTAATAAAGGCTGCTAGGCGGATGCTATCAGAAGAGTGTCAGCAAATCAGTGTACTATAAAGTAACAAATAGTATTTGACATAGATCGTGTGAGTATTAGTCAAATATAATTGAGGAATCTCTGTATTGTGGGTCTTGTGTTGAGTAATCAGTTGCGTACTTATTGTGTTCATAAACCCCCACTTATGATAGGAAGTTTATGAACGTTATAAGCATTAACGTAACAAAGGGTCTTGGTTAGTATAAAAAAAACCACAAGCGCGACTGAGAGTCGAACCTTGATAATTTGTGCCCGAGCATCGCGCCCCAGCAAGCAACCTCGGCCTAAGAAACTACTGACGATGATGGAATGTTATTAAAATAGGCACATTTCAAATACTGGACAACGTGCGTAAATTAACATTTAAAGTTTTACAGCTTTGAATTTTAGTGTCTTATACCTGTATTAGAGACCCGAAAATTTCGCGAATTCATTTGAGGACAAGTTTAACTTCAACGACTACGTTTGAGTTCCTGTATCGATTGGACCACGGTTTATTAGGCACACCCCGGACCGCTTTCGACCGATAACGAACTTACACGGGAAACAAGAGACGAATACCGTGCTAACTGGCCAGGAGTAAAACCAGAACATCAGCCAATGAACAGCTAACTGAGGCTCGAGTACACAAAGTATTGTGGAGTCCATCTCTTTGCCGAATGAATCCACGATATTTCCAGGTCTCTAACCATCATTAAGCATCTATAAATGTACTAATAAAACGGTCGCTCTTGTAAATGTCACGAAATATACACAAAAATTCTTGAGCTGTATTTTCGAATTAAGACAATCGAGTGAGTGGCCACAAATATAATCACAGGTGATTCAACCATTTTATTGAGAGTCAGATTTCTTTTGGCCTCAACCCATAGGTTTTGTTCATTCGAGCGAGTATTTTGTTAGATAAACAAAATCACATGTGTTATTCTTGAGTTTGATTTACTTACAAAATATTTTGATGGACAACTAAACATATTTTTGGCCCTATGGGAACAAATATTATGTCGGCTGGAAGAAAGCATTCTCTCAGTGTGGTACTCTTAAACATTCCGTTAGTCGATCCGAAATTTCCTCGCAAATAATAGGCAACTGTCTCTTAAATATCTTGCGAACCGTGCTTTAAGCTAGCAACAAAGACTGCGAATCCCTTTTTCGCGAGGCATTAGAGAGTCCGATGATTTTCTGAGCCCTGCGTGCGAGGGTAAAATGTAAAGCACGTTTCCATGTACCGGAAAATAGTGAGATAATATAAATTAAAATGCATTTTCCACATTACACATGCATTGTTAAAAGATTTGTAAATTAATGTGTATGCTAATGGTGACAGTACTGGCGAAAAATTGCATTGACAATGTGCTTATGAAATACGAATCTTCTCAAAACTGTCCTGAATACAACGCCGAGGCATTCTTCGCTCTGCTCTATTATGCAATTGTTATACCAGCACACAAAAAAAACTGCAATAAGCCTCAATACTTCAAAAATATTTAAAAAGTAAAAGGAAAATAGAAAACAATCCCTACGCACTAATTTTTCGTTCAGTAGTGGCATGTGTTCGGTAGTCGAGTGGTTAAGGTAACTAACTTGTAAAAATTTAAAGCGTGTTGAAATCTAGTTCACAATGTCATTTACAATGTCTTTTATTGTAGTCACAACTCGAACGCTATGAAATTTATATTTTCCTCCAAAACACTCCCTTGTCAATGCAAATAATAAAAAATTAAATATTTACCGATGGTTATTTGAAATTCGCGTAAAGTTTTTTTCCCAGAATGAAGAAGTGGCCACAAACATAGAATGATTCCGGATATCAGTTGTATTCCTAATGTCATCGATATTTTTCAATATCCTTATTTTGAAGTCATCAAACAAGAAGAACAGCAAAAAAACATATAAATATAAAGGTAGATTAAAGTTATTTAGGTAAGCTTTAAATATCCAGTATTAAGTTTTTACCTCATCTCCATTTGTTCAAGTCAAGAACAATAAGTCATCGCTGTAACATATTTGTATCTGTTAGTGCAGTGTATACAATTTATCGAAACTATGGAAGGCGAGTGCCATTTTTACAAGTAAAAGAGATGTTAGAGGGATGCGAGTCGTTTAGTGGAGGCCAAGGCCTATGGTCACTTTCATAGTTCCTTTCTAGAAAGAAATAATTTTGTATGTAATACCTCAGAATAAATAGAATATATATATATATATGTACATATTATTCAATTTCTAAAACCAATGATACACCTACTTATTTTGATTTATCACTACGCAAAACAGGTCTCTATTTGATAAGAAATTACTTTTTTGCCTTTTTAAGTAATTAAGTGACAAACTAAACAAATGGATCACGAAGTAGATAACAATTCACACAATTTAAAAATACAGTTAAATTTTGCTTAGATGTAATTTATTTTAAACTTTGATGTTCTTACTGAACTAAATTTTTTGAAATATACTTCATTGCATTAAATTAAAAAAAAAAAAAACGTTTATAATAATACAATAACATATAAATTAACTGTGAGTGGTATTATCGATATTAAATATATAATACACACCATTGCTTACGGTGGTATTTATTTGTTGTTCTGTAATTTTTCTCAAACTTCCGTTAATATTTATACGTATGCTTTGACTTACCACCGACAAAATAATTACCTAATATATTAGATTTCATTTCCCGAGAAACTTAAAAAATAATCCTTTATATAATAATCAATTTCCGAAATTTCGTGTGTATTATTTTTACTCTGGCAATATTTTAAGACTGCGTGATTTTTATTGGCCCAAATTAAGATGTTACATTTTAAACAGCAATATTTGTTACGTAAAGTTGTAGGGATATATCTTTAAATTTTGCAATGCACTGTTTGCTTAATATGTAGGGGCTTCGGTTAATTTTCTTCGTGTACACATACAACAGCGACGACTGAAAGGCCATGATGCTATATTGCAGATGCTCTACATTAAATCCTGCAGTTGATAATCAATTAACAACCGTCCATATAGAATACTGTATTTCACTATGCCGTTGATAAGAGAGCCGGCGGGTGCACGCTACTGATCTTAACTGCCTGGGGGACGAGAATAGGCCACCAGGTCCGAATCGAAAAATTCAAAGAACTCCATCTCACTTCGCATAGTAGTATTTACAAAATCGCCCTCATTTTCACCGCTGAGCCGTGAAGGGCGAGATGGACCCCGCGTTTTTTGTGAAATAGTTGTTTGCGCGAATACGCAGGTCTCTACACATAAATGGTGTGCAAATACACCTTTTGTCAGAAAAGAAAAAAATTATATATTCCCCTATATGTTTACTTTTGACATATTAGGTGAATTCTTGGAGAAAAAAATTCTTGAAAATGGTCAAATATGAGCTTTTTAAAACTTGCCTATGCAGTTTCCTCAAGCGGCAAGTTAAAAGTATACAAAGATACAGGCCTAGTTTATTCTGTGGGCTTTCATCGCATGTAATAAATCCCAACTGTTACAGATCTAATTTGCACAGTACAGCGTCACGACGGAAACACTGCATGCCTTGGGCGTAGGAACGATGAGACACTAGGCGTGCGTGTAGTGTCGCCCGTATCGCTCACTCACTTCTTGACCTTGAATGCGGGGGTCCATCCCACTCTTAAGGTCAGTGTGAAACGTTCCAGACGCTCATAAACGGTGCTTTGTCACAAGCCACTTACAAACAAGTGCCTCTTTGCGCATGAAGATCTTGCAGGCACCATATAAAGGGAGTAGGAAAAATGTCTTCGTCTATCTGTTGAGCATTCCTAGGCACCGGTTGCTACCTCATAACCTATACCCTTCCGCTGACGTCATGAAAGAAGAATGGTGCCAAGAATGAAAAAAAGAGCATTTAACCACGAGGTTCGCAGCGCCCGCGGTGATGCACGTTTCAGCACCCAACACGAAGCTGATTCCCAGAACGGCCGGCTTGGATTACCCTCGTAATGCTATGCCCAATCTCCCGTTGGGGGTGTAACAACACGACATCGATGTTCCTTGACTGCATCAAGGCGGCAAAGTGAGATGGAGCAGCGATGGAATGCAAGGTTCACTGTTTACTGAGCAAAAGCAACTGCAACTAGGTTTCATTCGCTATGTAGTCAGTGTTCCTGGCCCCTGGAGGACCGCAGTTCAATGCCCTAGAGTAGGAATGCCCGTGAGGCTGCATACAGTGTACATGTGCCTTCGCAACACAGCTGTCCTTGGAGGTCACACACTCGATTACTAGCTATGCACTACGCCATTTAACTTGGAGAACACGAGACACCCCACATATACCAGCGCAGTATGGCGAAGACCCATGCTTAGCTGAGCACTTTCGAAAGCCCTGCTTAATATATACTTGTATGCACATGTGGATTCTTCCTCAATATGTAAAATAAACATAGCCATCGACCTTATCAATTTATTTATTATTAGAACAGTAAATATTTTACACATACTAAGCCAACCTGCTGTGGCGCAATCAGTTGATGTGCAGCAGGTCTGGGGTTCAGTAGGTTATGGGTTCGAATCTCAGGTATGGCATGGGTGTTAGTTTAAGTTAGGCCTTAAAATACTTTGTAATCCCGCGACGGAGTGGGTTCCGTCATGTATGTGGAATGTAAACAGTTTGTTATAACTTTGTGTATGTTTTTAGCCTCTCGTCGCCTTTTAGCTGCTTAAACCCTGTGTGTGCGCCTACTTGCCGTACAGCTGCGCACTGCGGGTAGCAAAAAAAAAGGCATTAGGGATTCTGAAGCCCAAGTTGTTTTATTTGGCGGATTATTTCGCATTATTGGTGCGTTTGTCTGTAAACAGAGCGTTGTAAGCGTAAATAGGGCGCTGTGTTCGTAAAGAGTGCGCTAGGGAATGGTCTCAGGATTGGGGCGCCGCGATGGAAGGAATTCTGACGAGTATAAGTACCGGTCTGGAGCGAGTCTCGGGGAGGCCCTGGCTGAAGCTAGCATTACTTGAAGAATCCCAACTACAGCACGCTCTCACGATTAGTCTCTCATCTCTACTAATAAAGCATGAGTTGCAACGTCTGTCTCCGGTAGCATTTCTGTTTAATGCTTGAATAATGTTTAATTCGTTCCTGCAGACTGGGTTTCTACGTTGTCTCTGACGGTTTTTCTCAGTCACTTCTTAGTTATAGTCTTAACTATAGGTACACTCAGGGAGGCAGTCATGGCCCCAATTGCCGACCATGGCTGCCCGATCCCTCTCTGCTGCGATGCATGTTTCCTTGGATAATTTCCTTTCCTTGTAGGCGTAAGGGGTTAGCCCTGAGACGCAATAAAATCTCGCCCTACCCACCGGGCTTCCACTTAACATTTAGTAAAAGGGTAGTTGGAAAAAAATCGTCTCGGGGAGGACGTCGCCGGCCGGAGAGCCGGAGCTCAATAGCGAGTGGATCTGCTTGAGAGTAGTATTCAGTCGGACCAGGAGGCAGGAAGCATCGTCTGCGAGATTGGAGTGAAGATGAGTGTTTTCCGGAGCTGTGATGATGTTAAAGGGGATTTTGCCATTTTTAAGGCAGAGTGCGACTTTTTTTATTTTGTGTTGGAGGCCGCAAAAGAACTTATACATTTTCCAGTCCAGTAGTAAGTGGGACTTTGAAAAAATACGTTCACGTTAAGATTGGACTTGGAATTTTTGCAAGGGATGCATTGTGGGACTTGCAGATTTTTCCTATGGTGTCGGTACTTAGAGAAAAAAATCTACTGTGCGAGGAAAATAAAGCAAGTTAGTGAAGTTATGGGTCCTAGTGTGGACTTTGTTTTTTTCCTCGCAGGAATAATGAAACATGAATGTTTTTGGAGTATTTCCTGGAATTTAAATTATGATTTTGTGGATTACGTTACCGTACTTTGAGCAGAAGCTGCGTGCGGACCTTGGAGTAACAAAGTTGTTAGTGAAACAGTTAGACTGGAGGATGGAGTGCAAGCCGGAATCTCGTGAGGAGATAGCCAGGTGTTCTTCAGCTTTGGACGGGTGTCGCGAATGTCGCCGACATTGAGAGGTTCGGGGCAAGTGTTTCCTGTCAAAGCAAGGCTGATTGGAAGGTGGCTGTGTTATCAAGAGATGGTTGTTGCGGAGTGGCAGTTTAACTGCGGGGTAACTGACTGGGAAAGCATGCAGGATTGAAGATGTGGAACAAGGACAGTATATGGCATGGTGTGTGATGTGGTGCGTGTTATGGTTTTGCGAATGGGCAAACGGGAGTACTACCAGCGCTCTGAGTTTGAAGGTGGGGATAATATACCTGGGCTCGAGTTTACCAGTATTTTGTCTGAAGGAACTGTTTGTGTATGAAATGTTCAGTACACTACCTGAACGAATTTGTGTTATGGTGACGAGCATATCCCTGTGCACTACGCAATTGGATGAGCTGTGTGACTTTGCGATTCCGAATAATACCGCGGCTCTTGGAGTGGAAATGTTGGAGACAATGTCCTTGAGCTGAAGATCTGCATGTTTGGTGTGTTATTGAAGTGGATTGGTGGGAGTATGTTTCGGTAGTGAGTTTAATTGGAGATTGCGATTATTTAGCGCAATATTTTGCATTGCAATAACAAGATCTGAGACTGTTTAGTTGGTTCGACGATTTCTGTGAATTAAAATGTAATGTTTATTTTTAATACGTAAGTATGTCACAAGTGTCTGATTTTAGTGTACAGGAAAGAGTGTTTTAAGTGCCCAATTTGTGAGTACTGCTATAAAGTAAATTTTAAAAGAGGCTCTTAAGGTGAGAGTCAATAAAGTCACTGAGTTTGGCTTGGTTTTAAGCGTGTTGTCAGAAATCTTAAATTGATATTTTAATGTTATTGTAACATTTTAAAGGAAGTGCGGTTTTTGAGTCAAGGAAACTGTGAGGTGGAGAAATGTATTGAGGTTGTCGTAAGAGTGAGGAAATGTGTAACTGAAGTATTGTAAGTTTTTGGCAAATTGGGCATAGATAAGTCTAATATACTGATTGTGGGTTTTATATAGAAAATTGTGAGCAGTATTATTTTGTGAATTATTTTATTGAACTTGTGTAATCTTGTTATGAGTTTTTAAAGTGTGCTCATGTAAAGAGAGTTTCATGTATTTTGGCAGAAAGTGTAAATTGATGCAAAAGTGCTTAACTAAAAAGGCATTGAACCAGGGCTTTTGTTCTGAGTGCAGAGATTGTGCCACTTACCCAATCTTGGACGGAGATAAATTCCAAGCTTAAACAAAATCTTAATCTGCTGCTGTTTTTGAAGTGTTTGATGTGTTCGATATTGTTTTTCCATAATTTCCTGATCCTGAGTGTGATAGCCATAGAAGGAGGAATAGGAAAGTTTGTGTTCGGTGTGGAGGCGCCGGCCACAATCCGTCCCCTGATAAGCCTTCAGGCATAAAAACAGGGGGCTTTAATAAGCCCTATATAAAACAATACACATACTAATTATTTCATTTATATGATTTACGAAAAAAAAAAGCATAGAAAATATTTTCAATATTCAAAATATTGTTCTGAAACTTTATTAAACGTTAATACATGGAACTATTTTACCCTTCGTCGTTACCAACTTTATTGGGAGAATGCCACTCAGTGTGGTAGTTGGAATATACGCAGGCAGAGGCAGTGCCATTTTTCAAATGTTAACTTCAATTTCAATATTGCTCACTTTACCATAAACAGCCTTTAAAAACTAACACGGGTGTCACTTGATCCAGCCCCCAGTCTGTAGCCATCCTCTATCTCGACGTTATATAGGTATTTCATTGCTATAAATTTCAATGTGTGCTGATACCATAGAGCACTAAGCTGGCAGAGACTATTGAGTTGCGCATAACCAGGATATTCCGCTATTACGAATCCACTTGGTCTCCAATACTAACGTTGGCAACAGCCCCGACATACCGGCAACTATCAGTTATCTTTTCCACGCCAGCTACCTCTCTCACACTCCAAGGAAAAAGCCCTGTGCCGTAATCTCCGACACTCCCATTGATTGAAAGGGCTTAAACATCACCATAAGCCCACCATAGGCCAGTTCCCGAGATGTTATCCAGTTTTCTGCAGTGTCAGGGAAGGAGGATCTTCTCTTTTCCATGTCACGAACACTCTAACCGGGTCAATTTCTAGGCTTCTGGATTTGAGCCGCCTCAAGGATTTGTTCTCCAACGTTTCGGCAGTCGTTACAGCTGCTATCACCTGGAAACAATACCTGACAAGTATTGATCAGGTATTGTTCCCACGGGATGACAGCTATCGGTTAGGCATTGGTCCCTGATAATGGCAGCTGCAATGACTGCCGAAATATTGGGGAAGAAATCCTCAACGCGGCTCAAACAGAGATGCCTAGAAATTGAAGACAACAGGCGCGAAAGCCTACGAACTATTTTACTCTAACCGGGTATTTAGGCACATTTTCTGCAACCACACACCCATTACAATCCTGTTCTTCGGTTATTGGACAAACCTTGAAGATGGAAGTATCAAAGCCACGCTACCCTTCCAATACCTTCCAGCGAAGAGAGGGAGAACTTCTACTCCAAGGGCAACAGAGAAACCGACCTAAGGTTCACCCTTGCGGTGGCTCCATTTTACAACCTAGTATCATTTGCGGGACTTATCAGGCCTGTACAGAGCTATCTGGTCCTGCCATCCTGGTTTTGGGTTTCCATGGTTTCCCGAAATAACTACAAGCGAATGCTAGGATAGGTCCTTAACAATGGCACCTATTGTGGGGGCCATTTCGTCACGGTGTAAGAGCTGATCTCGGGTCACACGCGAATCTCACTTCTGTACACTCAGGCTTTAATAATACAGTTAAAACTGCGCGGAAATACAGAAAGAGCTACGCCATGAGCGATGAATAAACCATCTGCCAATCGACTACGGCATGCATCAGTGCAAATGCACGTTTCAAGAATCAACCAATACGAATTCTGCTGAAAGCAATACTGTAGCGCACTGTTTGCTTGCAATTTCTGTCGCGTTAGTGCTTCCAACCGCAGTGTCTTCTATCTAGGATGCGGCATAGGAAGGTTGATTTATTAGTCTCCACTGTATTCAGCAAAAAAAATATTGTCCAATGAGGTCAAGTACCTCAAGTGTGGGAGACATCATTCGCCTGTCTAGACTATATTCTCTAGTGGCCGCACTGGTGTATTGTTAAGACCACTCGCATCACATTTATGCGAACCAGGTTTGATTCACGGCGGGGTCGGTCCCGGATTTTCGATTCCGCTGGTAGGCGGGTTTCCTCGGGGATCTCCCGTTTCCCCAACATTTGCATTCCGGCGCTGCTCCATACTCACCTCACTTAACCCTCATCAGTTCTCAAGACCCCTATGTTAATAACTGCCCAAATCACTACACTCCTCTCTCTCAAAGTGTTTCTGTGCAATTCACTACAGGATCATATGTAACAAATGTTGTGATTTATTGTCACTTCTTCAATAAATTTAAATTTTATTCATCAGGTATATTTTTTGCAGAATGCAATTTAATGCTCTTGAGTTTTAAATAGTATTGTCAATTAATCACTTCAAATAGCAGTCATTGTAAAAGAGCTTCTATATAAATTAATTATCTCCTGATCCTCATTTAGTTTTCATCAGTTACTCACCATTTTAAAGTTTCGTGACTTATTGGAAGCAGTTTGACGGAAAAATTTGAGAGTGTGAAAGCTGCCTTAAAACATTATAATTTGTTTCCACATAAGGCAGAGAGCCATACCAACAGAAGTAAAAACGAACCAATTTTTGTTGCAATGTATAAAACGAATTATTTATCTACGACTGAGAGGGTTAACATACCCCCTTCGACACAGATTTATTTCCGAGTTCAAATGTCGCATTCATGTAATTTTTTCGTATGCGCTGTACTTTGGCTCAGCATTTTTCTTATAGGTAATTAAAGGTAAAGTTAGCACTTTTTAAGGCCTTCCACATAGGCATTAACGACTAATAAATATGTTTCATTGCAGCCTCGGACATCAACTTTTGAGAGATTTGAAAGTACACACCGTATTTATTAGTCATATGATAATGTTGGTATTAAGAAGTGGCGGAAATAAAAAAATTTGCTAGAAGGAAACATTTAGAAGGGCCTTAAAAAGTGCTCAATTTACCGTGAATAGTCTATACAACCAGTGAACAACGCGGTGTGTGCTCTATGATATTGCTATCAACCATTCGTGTCAAAGTGGTGTGGAAAATTCCACAAATCAGATTAGCCACGAGGAAGACTGTGCACTGATACTTTGTAATGTACAGTACCGGTCACAAATATCGTGCATGTGCGACGTCTCTCGATCGTGGACACGGTGATTGAACAGAATGTAAAAATGTCTGAGTGGGCTTCACGGGAATACGACGGAGCCTGTAAGAGTGAAACATTGTTTCTTTCGTTCATTGTTATTTACGTGTAAATACGGCGTGAATGAATACACAATTAAAGAAAAACCTCCATACAAATTTGTGGTGTTGGAGGGGGGAGGGGAGTGCTGCGTTGACTGAACAGTTAGACTGCTCGCCTCCCACCAAGGCGAACCGGGTCCAAACCCTGGCCTGGTCACTCCCGGATTTTCGCAAATGGGAATTGCGCCGGACGATGCCGCTGGTCAGCGAGTTTTCTCGGGGATCTCCCGTTTCCCCCGCCTTGCATTTTGGCGCTACTCTATTCCCACCTAATTTCACCCTCGTCGGCTCTCAAGAGCTCGGTTTTACAAGCCGCCCGAATCTCTCTCAACTCAACAGTTCAATTGAAGGGAGATTATGATAATATATTCCCATTTCGATGGAAAGTTAGTATATTATAGCTCTTCTTTTGTGATTTATATCATTCTCAAGATTAGAAGCATCATGGTGATAACGAAGTGCCCGCTACTTGCCTGAGTGACGAAATTGAGTCACGGGTCACCAAGTTGCAACTGGCTCTGCGAGAAACTGGAGGCACATTTCCTGCCGAGTGTACAGCTGAGCCTTAAGTGCGCACGTATGCACGAATCTATTTTAACATACAACTGAGCACGTACTTAGTACGTCAAGAAGGACATAAACTGTTTTACGTCTCCGTGAAGGCAGCAAGGGTTTATAGTCTCCGTTCGTGAAGATCGTGTTTTCTCATTTAAGACACGTCCTTTAATGGCGTGTGAATTGCATTGCAGGAAGCAGAGGCATCAAATAAAAACCATTCAAAGAAGGCACTTAAAGTATTTTACGTCAAATTTTATTTTAAAAATGGACACAAACTTTATACTAGCCTGAGGTACATCTGTATAGACTAGCAAACATTGTTTAAAGGCCTCCAAAAACTACAAAAGCCGTGTTACGACTGCTGTGTCTTAAAACTCAAACTGAATATCCGTGGAGACTGCACATGAGACAGTGATGAAATACTCCAAAGCCTTTGAAGCAATAAAATGGTCAGTTGGCAGCTTCTTATCCAGTGGTTGTCAGCAGCAACATGACAAAACTGTAAGGTAGTTCACTACCCCGCGCCTTAAAGCTAGAGGCTAACGCGTGTCGTCCTTATTGCTCCCTTGTTTTTATGCCTCAAGTACACTAAATAGGTTGATGTAGGCGGTCGCCTCAACGCACAGTTGATACTGAAAATTAATTCCGTGGTTTCCATATATGCTCCGCTGATTTCGGACCTCGGTGTCTTCACAAATTCACTCTGTCATAATGTAGTTAAACATTTCTTTCCTAGACAAATGCCGCATCCGTTTTCATTCGATTACACCACTGTGATTACCGTATATTTTTGTTTAGAAGCATATTTAATATTCATGCTTTAATTTTAACATGCTCTTCGAAGAAAAAATATTAAGAATATTATGTGAATTTAATTTTTTATTTGGACCACCGAAAACAAGCTGCATTTTCGTACAAGTATTAGTATAGGAGTTGTTGCTTGCTTAGGAAATACTTCCTTCAGTATGAAAAACGTGTATACATATAACCTCCTTTAAAGATTTTCTAATTTTAAAATTATATTTTCTCTAACTCATACTGCTAGCACAAATATGGCTTACAAAAAATTAAACAAATTTGATAACCCAAATAAAAGAAACAAGCAGCTGTGTGTATGGAAACCTCTTAAAATTATACCATCTTTTACCACCCTAATCTTTCTTCCCTATTTCGCACCATTTGCCATTCTTCAGTAGCATTAGTGAACACTTTACTAATAATTAAATGCTCAAACAAATTTCTGATACTGATTTTTATAACACCGCGCTTGTAATGGCTTTGGCGAGCCATTCAACAGTAACTTCAAATGAGAAATGTTTTGCTACACTGCAGCACTCACTTATCCACTTATTAATTTATCAAAATTGTGATTCAATTAGAGTTTTGATTTTATTTTCCTTTTAACCCTTTCATTCGCACACGTATGTGCCATTTCATTCATTGTAAATTAATTTTTTGTAATTATAAATACATGAGTAAGTGTAACGCTTCCTTATACCTTGACACCAATAAACCTTATGTTTTACACATGAATTAGCAGTAGTGTTAATGAACATATTGAATACGCTCTAAAGCGAATGGTATCTCCTACATATAAGAGCAGCCTTGTGTAAAGCTCAGTCCATTAACTCATTTCATGTGCAGCGTTTCACTTGCTGGAACCTGTGACTGTATGTCGATAACGACTCAAATCGGCAATAGAGAGAACTCTGTAGCAGTGAATTCAGAACGCTGTCATCATGTTAACAATCCAGTCTCGAAATCGCCCAGTCAATAACTTCGCATGTTAACAACGGGTTTTACACCAGTATTGCAACCCCCAATTTGTTTCAAGTTGTCAAGCTTTCAAGGAACCACCTAAAATACATATTTCTTTGTTTCCGTTGTTATATGCACGTATCGTTATTCAAAATGAAACTAAGAAAATTTTGTTATTTAATTTTTACCAAACAATGTTGCGTGAGAAATAATGGCGGTACTTAATACCAGTAACACTTTTAATCGTTAGAACTGACGAAAGAGGAGGTAGAAATGAAGCAGCCATGGAATTCAGTGCACCTCGAAAATCTTGCCAACATATGGCAAGGTCAGCCGCGTTTCCTCACATGCGGAAATCCGGTTTGACCTTGCCAGGAATCGTACCCGGATTCCTTTACTTCGCCGAGGACATCAAATACTGTTCAAACCGCTAACATTATGTGTGCCTTTGCATCCATTAATTTTAAAACATAGACTTTATATTATTTGTGTAACGACGTACTTACACAACACAAATGAAGACTTGATATAAAAACCGTGCTAAGTGTCAAAATGTTATTTTTGAGATATTTACATTTTTTTTTTGGTAAATCAATAAAAATACACATTAGGTGGTCTAGTGATTATTTATTGGTTCACCAGTATCAAAGAAATAGGCCAGAGGTAAACCAAATCCTCCAGTACCTTCAAAATCACACAAATATTATCAAACCACACAAAATTGTAGCAGGTGCTTACACCAACACATAATACATAAATAATGGGCTACCTGACAAGCCACAGAAGCAAGGTAATGTTCACCAGGAATGTTATTATAGGTTAGAAGTTAATAATAATTGCTTAAGATACTTATGTCTTGTTTCCTGTTAGGCAAACAAAAAATTAGTTCACTAGTCTTATCGATTCAACAGTTTTCCATAGAAAGGTTTGTTCTCACTTTTCAGGTAAGGGAGCATCTGTGCGAGGTCATTCTTCTTTTCTTCAGAGATCCTGGAGTAGCAATTTAATGGGGGTAGCGTATTTTTTATTGCCTTGTTCGTCACATACTTCTTCAAAATGTGAAAAAATGACCAGCTTTCGAACTCAGACGATGTTGTTCGTGTTCTCAGAGATCCAGGATAAGCCTTCGTCATGTTGATCCACTGAACTTTGGAAATAAGTAATTTAAATGCGCCAAGTGCTTTATCTGTAGCAACCTTAAAGTCGTAGAAATCACCTGGTTGCATTAGTGTTACCATAAAAGGATTTTTGTGGTTAGCATTCACCGTTACTTTCATTAAGTATGTAGGAACTTGACAATGTTCGACACGTTTTCGTTTCTCTACAAGAGCAAAGTCTCTGTCACAACTTAAAAATGAGAGTCCTGAAACTAAGTACTTGTGGTTCACTTCATCAACATATCCCTTGCATATCAAATATCACCACAAGAATATAAATATGCCGTTTTTATCCTGGGCTAAGCAGTTGTCACTCCACAGAGTTAATGTTTTCTTCCTTGTCACACCAGATGTGATTGCCTTGAGAACACATGACGCCACTTCGTTATTACCACGCCCACTTAACCCTTCATGCCAAATAAACATGTACCCTCTTTTGTTGTCTCCAACGTGTACACACACACACAGGTTATAACACGATAACTGACGCAAATAATACATTTGGGAATGTGTTAATGCTAGAAGAGAGAGAACTTGCTGAAGGTCCACTGAAATGGCGTTACAGTCATTTGATGGAAGCTGTGATCTGGCGTGATCCTCCTTCATAGTATCCATAGCCTTTTCAGCTTAGCCGTGATGCAGGTCTAACTTCTGTACTGCTTGTATGTTATTGTTACTGTTTACTTCCATATGCAATCGATCACATGCCCCGCATCTGTCAGTTCGTGGATGGTGGAATGCTAACATAGGGAACTTGCCCTTGAATATTTCATAATAGTAACGGTACGTTACAAAAGAAGTTGGCCACTTTTCTTTGTATGCAAGGTATATTTTATTGATGCTCAAATCTGGGCTGAGATATTCTTTCTGACTTTTCATTCTAGAGTAATGACTCTGCTCTCGAGGAAAGCTTTGTATGTGTTCGATAACGACTGCTTCGTCTTCTACTGAAAATTTACTGTGTGTTGTTTTGTTACTTCGTTTCTCAGTGTACCCTGTTTTACTATTCTTTTTTTATTTAACTAAGGTCTCAATTCTTCTCTTAGTCACACTAAACACTTCCATGAACATTTGTTTACATACTTGCACAATATTTCCTTTGCCGTTACGTAAAGTGTAGGGAATAGTGGCTTGTCGCCGGCTTACTTCTTCACCATCTATATTGCCATGCCTCCTTTGCTGTACTGGGATGATCACAAGAAGATCATCCCAGTAAAGTATGAATCTTGTGATCAAGATGATAACAAGATTCATACTTGCACTTGCAGCTAATCCAAAACAAAACATAAAGGCGTGACTATTGTACCTTCTATATTAGTAGGGATAATTATGTGCGATAATTGCAAACTAGTAAATTTCTAATGATATTACATTAGTAAAAATGGTACCCGACTAATGTGAATGGACTTCTCAACAACTCTAACGGTTCTACTGTGAGTTGTGCTTTAAAATATGCTGTGATGTTGCAACTACTGTAAAAGTAAAACAAAAGTTAAGTGTTGTAGTATTGATGGTTAAAATCCATTAATAAGTAGTGTAATATGTAATTCGTTATGGTACAGCTTACCTGTTCTGCAGGCTGTGTTTTAGATGGCACTTCTTTTTGTTGGCTATTTACGTACATTTCGCCAGAACATCTCGGTTTTTTCATTTCAGAATGAACAGTTCCTTTCCCTTTACGTCTTTTCCTGCACGAAGACCGCCCTTCCATAATGTTTGGTTCCTTCAAAAACAACAAACAACAACTAACTAACTGAAACAATGACGTAGCGATTTAAACACTCATCTCTGACGCTCTGGCACTTATCCCGGTTTTAATGTACACGCCAGCGGACATAAACATCCGCACGATCTTTTTGTGAACAGTAGCACTACTACAAAGGCAGCTAGAACTTAGCCAGTTATTTATGTTATAGGGGCTGGCACATAGAACACATTCCAACAAAAAATAATCTCTTTACGTTTTGGCACTTAGCCCGGTTTTTATATCAAGTCTTCAAATATACTAAACAGAATCATAGAAAAAGTAACACGGAAGCTGAACAGTATTTTCTTTGTTCGTTTTAAGGTTTGCTTAGCAAATTGTTCAAAAGAATTTAAGAAATAGCAATAGACAGAAATTTTGCACATAATTCCTTACGTTCAGAAAGCTATATAGAAACAATATATTTTATTTAAGTGATTGCAGAACTGTCTTGAGATAGTTTACTGTGTTATTTTAAAATTTATTTCTTTTTGAAAGTCAATAATTTTTTATAATGTGTGCTCAAAACCATTATAATTTAGGGGTTTAATGTGAAATTATATATAAAAAGATACAAATGAGATTGATGTTAGGTACCAGTTGTGTGTGACACTCATAAAACATTGAATAATATTTTATAATGAAAGGCGTCTGTGAGAAGATAAAAGGAAAAATAATTGAACGAAGCAGAAAAAAGAATTTTTGGCGAATACTATCGGAAAATACTGACCTGGTTGCTATAAATATACTGCCGCCATTAGCAGACTGTTATAAAGATAACGGTTATGTCTGGCACCAGATCTTCACTGCGGCGTGTAATGGGCAATAAAGATTGCCCAGTTAACGAGCGGCAAAAAAATTTATTTGACGACCTGCGATGATAGAGTAGGAGCTAGGGAATAGGCAATGATTTGTGGCATTTTCTACCGTAGCGTTTTACGGTTATTATTTTGAGTAGCGTGCGCTTTATTAAAATAACTTTCCAGTATATTTTTCGTTGATATTATGTAATTAACTCTAGTGAAGAAACACTATACGAAACACATTAAAATATATATTTTCGCAAATATTGGCACAAGGCTGAGTTTCCAGATTCAACCAAGTATTAAATACACGGGCAGAAATCGAAATTGCGCTATTGATAATCAAGTTCCTTAATAACTTTCTATAAGAGACTTAATTTTGTTCACTTGTTACAATCATCTGGAGAAATAGCAGTGAAGTCGGACACATGCATCATGCATCAGACGGTAGGATGTGTCCGCCATCTTGGTAGGCGCGGCCGGCTGTCATGTTGGTTGGCGGCCTGGGACGGCCATGTTATCGACGAAATCGCCTGTTTCACTTCAAAAACCACTTACGAAATTGATTATTTTACCCAAAAATCTCTTATTTCCTTTCAAAACTTCCAAAAAAAATGAAAAAGTAAGGAAAGCGGACACGAAGCAAGAGCCGAAAAATCCTCAGTCGTACAAGAGGATTAGAGGCTCCTAGCCAGGCCAAGTAGGCCGATGAGGATCAGTGGACCTGGATGTCCCCTGAGCCCCCTTCAACACTCTCACGCTCCCAACCTTACCTCCATCCTCCTGGTAATCAAAATTCTAAAAATTGATGAAGATATAACCTTTAACTCACGCCCCCCCCCCCCCCCCACTTCAATGATACCCTTATCAACCCAAATTAATCATTGACATTTCAGAACAGAAATTATCCCTCCACCCGTACCAATCAATGGTATCTGCCCGTTGGCCACTAAATTACTACTTTGACACATATCTTTCCAGTATTGGACGCTGTCGATTCTGCTAGTTATTTCTTTGTTTTACCATCTACCAACAGAGAGTTCCCCGTGCCGTCCATTTCCAAACATTTTTTCTCGGCCAGACACTCTTCTAAACATGGAGTGTAATTAATGTCTACCATTTTTAAGGTCAGTCATTAAAAAAAATTAATATAACACAATATATGTATTTTAAACTCATTTTATTCGGTAATGTACAAATTGGGGAGACACGTAAGTTCTTGAATAAAAGTCTGTATATATTTAGTGTGGCTGGCAGTTATCTGTGCACGTCTCAGTGAGGTGTAGCGGGGTTGCCGGAGAAAGGGGAAACAAGGATTGAAAAGGGGAAAGGGGACACACCTTAAGACTATGGAGCTCACGCGCTCAGATGCCTTCCGGCTACAGTACATTGCCCATCGCCCTCTTCCATGGCAAGTTCACCTCTCGATGTCTGCTTCAGCTACCCGGAATTGTAGCGGGCAGGAAAACCCTGCCACTTGAGCTTCGCCCTTCAGTTATGTCGTTTCAGCAACTTCTCGAACCAAATACACATCTGGAAACTCCGTAGGCTGGATCTCCTCAGTGACAAAAATACGAAACTTTGTCAGAAATCCTTATTTATAATTTTATAAATACACGTCACGTGAATTATTTCGTTGGCAAAAACAGTTGAAATTATTCACTTACAGGCAAAATGCGAAGTTGTTTTGGATCAGAAAGTTGCTATAAACTTATTCTAACTCGGAAAAAACAATGTAAACAAATTTTGCACGTGGTCAGAGAGTGCGAAAGAGCTCCAGCGAGTATACAACATCTTACTCTCTCTGTGCCTCTCGTTCTCTCGCACGCTCTCCGACGAATTGAGACTACCAGAGAGTATTCTCTCCGACATCATAATGACGTTCTCGCGAGAGCGAGAGAACGAGAGAGCGCTCTCTGGGAGAATCGGGACACAACTTTCGTATTACAGAGGTAGGTGAAGTATCTTCAAGAATATATTGCCACTATAATTTCCTCGCTAGGCGGATTATCTTGCTCCCCGGAAGCGATGTACAGAACAATAACGCTGGGCTGGCGTAAGAGGGGTTGCCGCCCCAACAGCGTCCTGCCGTCTCGGCTGAGGGGCGCAGGTGCCGTCGAGCCATGTCAATCCCGACATAAGGTGAACTCCGTAGACACACCTGCAACGAGGCAGCTAGTAAACACAACCTTTTATTTAATATTTATCGCGCTGGCAACTGCTTGAACCCGCCTCAATATACCGCCCTCGTACGCCGCTCTCTCGCGCGATACATCAGCGACGCAGCCACGTATCGGTTCTCCATTTACAGGGCGAGTCCTTTAAAACGGGCCCCGTGGGACATTCACTCAGTGCTCCGAGAATAACGAACGCAGTGGATTCGCAATAGTGTAAGAAGGTGTTCAAAACTGTTATTTACGTCTTGTCGAGCAGAACATTTCGAAAAATCCTCTGTGAAACATGTTGTGACAAAAATTATGTAGATATACTGTTTACGTGCACCATTACCCTTAATTATCTCGATCCGTCCCTCAAAACCTTAACCTTGGCAAGCTCTAACTTTTGACGGACGAAAAGGAAATTACAGCCTTCTAAACTTGAACGTTTTGTTACTCGTTCATCCCAAATTATTTACTAGGCTGTGTGGTGCGTGCAGTGTTTGGTTTTGGCTGTCTTTTGTTTTCATGTGTTTGTTTATGTAACGGTTTAATGAAATATCTTTACATGCCATTTCGTTATTTTTATATCGATTAATTTCCATTACGTATGTGTATGTTTTTTTGGGTACTTAGAGATCAATAGCGGCCAATTCCAGCACCTACTATAGGTATGTTGTTTGTCACACTGGACTGTATTTCCTCTTTCCCTCGCTCCGTTACACACATGTCCCACGGGACCTCTTTTAAACGACTCATCCCGTATATCCCTGCCGGACGATGTTCAAAATCTTCACGAAGTGATGTGAACGCATTCGTATTTTATTGCTTCTCTTACTGGTGACTAAGTAGTCGAAATCTTTAAAACCCTATGTTTTGTGTATATTGACACGTACGATGTTAACACACACATTTGTGTTCACATTTTGAAAGTGTAGTTAATGAGGAAGTCACTTCATGGTTTACACCGACAGCTTTTCGTCAACCAAATTAATAGGATATTTATTGTCCAGCCTAAATACCTAAAGCCAAGTGTATATGAACAACTTTAAAATTTCTTAAGTTCTTAATTATTGTTTTAAACAAGACGTTACCAATTTAACAAATAAGCCTACTTTACGCTACTTATATGTGTGTGTTAAACTTGGCCGAGATAAAAGAAACGTGTGTTAGAATAAAAAAATTAAATTACCATGATTTTGAAAAAAAGTGCCCGGCCAATTAAATCATACTTGTTTACATGGGCTACCGTAGTAACAGTTGTTATCCAAAATTTGGTAAGATTAGTTTGATTGTTTTCTCAGATATGGCATAAAAGTGGAGCTATTTTACCAAATGCTGAAAAAAGTAGGATCTGCGAAGACACATTTTATTGCTATAATATGGTCTGCCGCCAGCATAGAGAGTTTGGTTCAACTTAGACATATTGTTTCGTAGATATAGCATAGGAGTCGAAAATGTTCATATGACAGCTATTCTATAAATAGGTGCCTGCGAAACTTTAAACATATCACTTTGCATGAAGCACCGCAGTATCTCTTTTTGCCGAATTTGATAGGAATCGGTTGCTTGTATCCCGAAATATAACACAAAAACTTTTATTCATGTGGGGCTATCTTACGAAATAGTAGACATAAGATACAATGTATTAGCATATTTGATGCTTGCAGTTGATAATTTCAGCATACCAAGTTTGTATGAAAACGTTTAAAAAGTATGTTATGTATACCAAATGAACCTAAAATATGTATTCGGCAGCCATGTTGAGAATAAGTGCCTTATCAATTCAAGTAGCACATGGTGACATACCATACTTTCCAACATACAAAGTTTGGTTAAATCTGTTTACATCGTTTCATAGATATAGCATACAAATCAAAATATTTTTATGGGCGTAGTTTTGGAAATACTGTAGTATGTATTGTCTGCCCAATTTGGTAGGAATTGGTCGATTGCTTCGCTTGATATGATAAAAAAATTTTAATTTTTTCTTGTGGCGCTATCTTACAAAATTGTGGACAACGTATATTTTGTATTAGCATATTTAGTACTTGTAGTCGGCACATTTTGTTGCATATCATGTTTGGTCGAATCTGGTTGAACGGTGTGATTATCTACCAAGATGACCTAAAATATTTGTATGACCACCATGTTAAAAATGTGACATCCATTTATGTTGTATACGGTAAAATCGCCTATTATATTATTAGTTACCTGCGAAATTAAGCAGGAATGTATAATTTAGCTACCGAAATATGATTAAAATATTATTATTTCATGTGATGCTAAGATCCAAAATGGCGGAAAAATTACAGTATACCTCCCTCAATGAAGTATTTTCTTGATACACACTCGAAATCCGAAATTTCGTTTTCCTATTTAAATTATACCCAAGATATGAAATGACACCCTAAATAATAAAATGGCGACCATATTTTAAATGAGCACACGGGATGGTAGAAAATTATAAATGTAGGATGTCAACTACTATATGTGTTCTGAGTTTGGTTCCAAGGTTGTTGGGGTGCGGGGTATATATCCCAGAGAGACATTCACATTTTTGCATAAGCCTATTTTTACAAGGAAAGTATGCTAAAAAAATCTGTCAGAGTTATGATTTTGGAAATTATTCGTACAAAAACACTTCAACAGATCAAAGTTTCATTCGTATGAAATGGCGTTATATGATGTGTATATTCAATTTTTTGTAAGGCGCAAACTATTTTATAAGAAATTAATGAATTCTTTGCCGCATTTCGCGGTTTTTTTCCTTCATAAAAGACTCCCTGGGGTATAACTAATGTATTACATCATCGTAACTTCAAGGATGAGAACTAACTTGGCGTTACTGCTACCTACTTTTACAGCTGACTATGTTGTCGGCATTGTGGGCACCTCGTGTCTTGTGTCACCTATTAAAATATCGCAAACTATTTGTCCAACACTTTTTAAGCCATGCTGGGTTTACCTCTCTTCTAACTGTGTTTCTTTCCGCCACACGTTGAACAACATTAACCAGTATCAATGTGTCTATTTCGGAAAAACTGTATTTTTTTTTTGTTGCACTAATAATTCATATAATTTGTGCAAAACAAAAAGAAACTTACTTCTATGACAAACCAATTTAAAAACAGTTATTTTTAAATCATACTTTAGTACTTAAAGTGTTAATTTACTTGATACCCGGCAAACACTGAGATAGAAACTTTTACAAAAATAAACAATAAAATTCTGATTGGAAATGCTTATCTACGGGTATATTTAGGAAAAACGAGATACGTCCTAAATAAAAATAAAATTTTCAGAAAAATTATAATATACATGTTACTAATTCATGGCCAGTTTCCCGGGGATTCTCGCATATACTTATTAATTCCACCAAGTTCAGGAAAATAAAAGTCCAATATTGCTCTATCTGTTTGTACAGGGCCTCTAATTGCATTTAAACTCAGTTTGTCTGCTACTTTAATTAAAACACAGTTTCACGGCTTTTTTCCCCTTCAGGAGGGAACATTGGGCCAAGAAAGACGAAAACAACCACGGCTCCATGAATACTCGTTCTCGCTGCTCCGAATAAATTACGCCGTCAACTGAGGGAGCTCTGTTCCGTCAGGAGAATTATTGCAAAGGGTTGTTCAGAGAACTGGACGTTCTTATAACGTGCTTCAAGTCAACGAGCCCAACTGGGAAAGACGACACTTATTTAAGCTGTGCAATAAAATAGGGAAAACAGTGGTGACGAGGGTGACAATTAAAATATGCCAGCACTTTGGGCAAGCCAGCTGTAGTAAACTGACACCATGTGACAAATTATAGCCAAATATTGATTGCCACTCTGAAAAGGGGCAAAATTGTGTTAATATATGAAAAATAAAACGTGTGATGATGAAAAGTACAAGGACAAAATAAGAATGAATAGCTTTCATATGGTGGGCGTTTTTCAGCAATTCTCGGGCCTGTATGATTATATGCTTGGACAACAGAAGAACAATTTTTCATAACAACACAGTTTTACATATATCACATCAAACACCGAATAAAATAGGACTCTGATTAAAATTGCAGAAAACATTAAAATGACATTCAATAAATAGGATTATTCGAATGGATTTTACTAACACCTCTGTAAATTCAAACATAACACAAACACTACAATAATTATTTCTTTGATAAATTAAGAATTAGACTATCCTAGAATATTGAAAGCGACTGATGTCAGTTATTTTACGTTATTAAAGGAATTTTATGTTTGAACCATGTAATAAAATCTAAACAAATACTGTTAATATTTAGAACGACGGTGAAGTTTGCATAAAGCTGATAGGTATGTAATTCTGTTAAGTCTCTTGTGTTTCAAAATCACTAAAATGCTCCTGGTTAGCTTGCAATCCGTAATGCAGACAAACTCATTACACTCGTATCTCTGGGATATGCTGTTAATTAATTAGAGAAAATTATCATCTAGATATGCAATTAATTAATTTTTTTGGAAAGTTGATCAAAGTTCATGTTATTGTTCCATTTTAATACAAAAGTCATGAAGAGTATTCAGATTAATCATTTTCTAGTGTTGCATTATATTAGTTCAACTAAATAAAATCTGTTGGTAGGAAAGTCTTGACAAATAAATGGCAGCAGGATTACCTGACATTAATACAGACCTTACTTGAGGATGATCGTAATGGTGGAGATGGCAGCTTGACTACGATGAACCTGGAAGCGGCGATATCCTCATTTAATAAGGATACCGTTTCCCAACTCTGCATGCTCCAGACGTAGGATGCAGTACCGCGCCTCTGCGACACTCGGACAGGCCTCCTGAAGATCCTGGGTCTATGTTGGTTGTCCTTCACATAGGCTCTATGTCATTGACGTCATCTTTCTCCGGCTTCATTCGAATGACTTCTCCACTCAAACATTCTCTTTCCTTCATGCCAAGATATTCCTTTTTAACAGACCTCTGTAATGCTTGTTTCAAAAATTCAAAACAAACACAATTGTCTAAGACAAACGTATCTTCCTTGCATGAATGTCATAATCCGTTCTCTTTAATCCACTTCTGCACTAACTTGATTATTATTTATGAAAAACTGTTTGTTTCACTTCCCGTAGAAATAATTTAATATGAATTGATAGATCACATATGCAAGTATTTCGACTGAGAAATGTCAACCAACAAAATATGCAAATTCAAAAGAAATATTTTAGTATGTAAATCAAGTAGAAGAAATTTTAAATAAATATTGGGTAACCTCTGGTAAGGCACTTCCTTACAGCAGGTTCACTTAAAACCGTAGCTTTATTGGGCCTTCTGAATTGTAAGCGAAGCTTCAGAAATCAACCAGTTTCGGAAAAACTTCACTAGGTATTTAATGACAGCTGCTTAGTAACCAAAAAGTTACACATGTGTAGCCATATTTTACTTTCACGATTTTTCCCCAAGTCATATTGTTTAAAGAATGAAAACAGCCAGAAAGCTTGTTTTGCGATTATTTATATGTATTAATATTCAGAGATAGAATCGTTAAAGCCGTATGTAGACTTCAGTATTACTCTGCCACTTAGTACTGCGCCATAAATGGATCAAATCTTTGTTAAAAGTCCCACAGCGGCTGTTACTGAGGAAAATACAGCACACCAATTCAGCTCATTGTCCTTAGAGGCAATAATAGAGTAGATTCGCAAGCCTAGAAGGTCCGCTGCACTCCCGTATTTCTAGTCCTGGCACCTGCAGAATACCTTTAATCAGGTGACGACCTTAAACAAGCGCTTCCAAAAAACCTTTTAAAACAATCCCTGTTAATACCTGCACAAAAAACATACATTCGACAGCGTTTAAGAAGTAAATTATATAGAGGGCATCATGCCTCCAGCAGAGTAGTATTTGGTTTTCAATAGTTTAACATTTTAAATATGTTTTAGAAAGCCGTTTGAAATTCGGTTAAAAATTTGATAACAATATTACAGCAAAGATACACTGAAAAAAATAGTTGTGTGGGTGACCAAAAAATTTTGTGGGCGACCACAGCATTATTTTGTGAATACAGACATGACAAAATATTTTGTCTTTCCGGTATGTAGTGAAAACTACTAAACGACGTTTGTGGTCACCAATAAATTCAATGTATTTGTAGGCAGCAATGTGTTCGTTAGTCGCAACGAAAATGTTAAGATAATAGCAGCAATATTCGTTAGTGAGGTTCATAAGGGTGTCTTGCAGATTGCGGCCTTTTGTAAGTAGGTATGGTCTAACAACAATTAAACTCTAAATTCAAAGTCGTTATGAAAGGGATTCGTACCTTGGACCTCTCTACAATGAGCCAGCGTGTTAACATTGCACTACCTTGTTGGACGTTAAAGCGTTGTCTTCAGAATGTATATAAAGACAAGTCTTGCACACTTGACCTCATGGAAAGTTAATTTTCTGGAATCATTTACGTGTAGCATTCACTTACTTGGAATAAAGGAACGATATAATCCGCTCATAAGTACTTAAGAATATCCCTCATGAAATAGTTCGTAATCTGATGGAAAGAACCCACCACAGACAAATACGGTATTGTGGCCAGACAAAAGGTGCGGCCACTTCGAATATTTCAGAGCGCATGCGGAGAATATAACGGATGTAGTTTTGCAGTCGCAGCAAAATGTTTTACTGTAGGTAACATGAATGCCGCTGCTGCCAACAAAATAGTTCGTGGCAGCCAATAAACGTTTCTTTCAATAAACAAAAATGTTAGTGAGCGTTAAATGCCCTAGTACTAGTGTATCTACATGCTATTGGACACCACAATCTGCTTTTTACCAACAACAAAATTTCGTCTTGGAATGCATCAACCAAACAGATTTTGTAGCCACTAACATTTTTTTTCCCTTCAGCTTATAAGTGCTACAATGGGAAAACAGATGAAGAAATTACCTATTGTTAGTAGATATGACCAAGTTATGTAGAGACTGTCAGTTACATATTTTCCGTAGAAACTGATGTAGCAAACTTAACTATACGAGAGAAAAAACACTGTGCGTGGCGCTGTTACATTTTCATTACACCTAATCTTCATGTCGAGGACGTTTGTAAGACATATTAGTTTTATCCAGCAAAAATGTAGTAGGAATTTAAGCAACGTATATTTGCTGGGAATAAAGGAACATTGTTGACCTTGCACAGCAATAAATCTGAGAACAAATGAGTTTTATGAGTAGCGTAATATTTTTAAAATATGCGGTGTGCAGTTTTGTTTATGTGTAAGTATATTCACATGATTCGAACAGCTTATGAAGTCCTGTAACAAGCGAAAAATCCTAGCTTTCTTAAATTTATGAAATTCATTCTTTGAGGTGTAGCAATAATAAGTTATGTTAGGTTCGTTTAGCCTGAACTTACCAGCTTTGTGAAAATGAATCTATATAAATTATTTCCTGGTCTAAATTAACTGTTTTCAAGCATACTTTTTGGCTAACCAATTAATAGGAAAAATTTTCGGCAATGCATTAAACCATTTTTAGGATTTTGTATGTTGGCAATGCATTATTAGCATAACGGGTCATCACTGATTATCGAAGGGAGCAGTGATCGATAATGCATGAAAAAATAACAAGCATTTCTAAAAACTAGGTGCGAGTACAGTGAGTTTCTTTATAACATATAATTTCAATGCAAAATGTCAACTTTTTCGTTACTGAAAAGACGAAAACATTTTTGGTGAGAAGAATACGTGATATATTTCTAATCCAAACGATCAGCTCCATATCAGTTCTACAATATCAATATATTGCAATGTCTTTAAGGAGCTGACACTAAATAAAAACACTCACTTTATATAAAAAACTGCAGCAATGCCCAAGAAACTAACATTCAGCATGATAAGGATTTTTACAACAGCAAAAAAAAAAAAAAAAAAAAAAACTAACACCGTAATAAAAATAAACATATTTTTTCCTTTACGTGCATTCAAATATTTTAGATGAATTTCCTGGAAGCGAAGAGTGTAAATAGACCTTGGCGTCTTGTTGTCAGATATATCACTATAGATGGAACCAGATACATATGTAATACTAGTGAGACAATTACACATACACACACGCGTGCTTTAACCAGGACCATAAACCAGAACCCCTCGTACTGCAAGCAGGCATGTATCCAACTACATTACATATGTAGAATTAGAAGTACGAGTATCAATTTCTATTGTAACCAGTTTAACATTTTGGAAGACAGGGTTCACTAACCTGAAATATTTAGAGGCCGGACATTTTAAATTAAGTACGTGAGTCGCTTAAATCCGTAAGTTTACACGAACCTCTGTAGCACTATTTGTGTGTAAAATTTGGTGAGAATCGCTTGATTTGTCCCCGAGATATGGCATGAAAGATTAATTTCCTCATGTGGTGTTGGGGCCACAGTGACTGAGTGGTTGGACTGCTCACCTCCCACCGAAGCGAACCAGGTACAATCCCCGTCCGTTTCACTCCAGATTTTCTCAATCGGGAATCGTGCTGGACTATGCCGCTGGTCGGACGGTTTTCTCGGTGATCTCCCGTTTCTCCCGCCCTTTCATTTAGGCGCTGCTCCATGTTCACCTCACTTCACCCTCATTGGCTCTCATGACCTCACTCTTAAGAGCGCCCAAATCTCTTCACTCATTCACTCATGTGGTGCTAACATATCATGTTTGAGTGAAATTACATGAAACATACGGCATACTAACATAACATATTTACTCGGCTGTTATATTGATAATACGTGACTACCCCCCTAAGTGACAGGAAATTTGTTGGACTAAAAAGAAAAACTTGTCGCCAGATATTGGTTTGGGATCAGTTCACTGTTTCCCGAAATATGACAAAAATTTTGTGTTTTCATGTTTTCATGCTTTGCAAAATTTACGAGAATATATGCTCTGTATACAAACAAACATGAATGTCACATACCAATTTTCATGGCTGACAGTATAATTACTTCTCCGCGAAATATTGTAGGAATCATTTGATTGTTTCCCAAACAATGCCTTAAAATTAATTTAAATGTTAAACTATTTTACAATATGGCGGTCAAAATGTCATGGCTTTAATATATCATGACTGCATACAAAGTTAAGTTGAAATTGATTATTACATTTTCATATATTCATCATACTAAGCAAATATGTTGGTCTGACTGCCACTTGTCTAATCCACTAAAATGTACCAATTTACATGTCCTTTCATTAATACTACTTGGCTGCTGAATTTAATAGTAAGCGGTAGATTGTATCACGAGATATGACACAAAAACCTTATTTTTTCACTTGGCAACATCCTACAAATTGACCGTCAAAAATTATGCATGTAGACACATTTTATTTTTTAAATATATAATGCCAGTATACAAAGTTTGGTTGAGATTGGTCTTATGGTTTCGTAGACACAGCATACTAAACTAAATAGTTATGTAGCTGCCATTTTGAAAATGAGTGTCTGACTTGCTTAAAACATACCAGTTTACATGTCGTATCTTAGTACTACTTATCAGCCAAATTTGGCAGTAATCAATTGATATGTTCCCAAGATTTGGCATAAAAAAGCTTTATATTTAATTTGGCTCTATCTTAAAAAATGGCACTTAAAATAAGACTATGTTTTGTTATATTTGGTATGTGGTAATAGACACTCGCAGCATTCCAATTTGGTTGAAATTCTTTAAACAAAGCGGTAGGTAAAGCAATTTAACCTGAACTACTTATTTTACTGCCAATTCGAAAATAACCGCTTCATCTATTCAAATTGAAAACGCTTAAATAACGTACCATATTATCACTTAAATTCCAAATTTGGTGCTAAGCGGTCGAGTTATTTCCAAAGTATGATATATCGAAACGCTTAATTTTTTAATGCAGTGCTGTCTTACAAAATCACGAGCTAATAACAATGTTCTTCGCAAATTTCACTGCTTAAAATGTATACTATTAACGTCCCTAATTTGGTTTTAAACCGGTTAAATGGTTGCCAATATATGACATAGCGCCCTTGATATTTAATGCCCGCCATATTGAAAATCACCATCCCGCGTGGTTGAAAACTACAAAAGCTATATTTCCTTACAAAATGGTGGTGCTTATCCCATAGGTCAGTATTCTAGAACATTCAGTTTGGCATTACAAGCGTACTGCTATATCGGGCGATTGAAAATTAATGACTATGGCCACCTGTTTTCGCGAAAATATTTACGCGGAGCTTAAGACTTCAATATCCTATGTACACACTTGCCGCCTTCCTTTGGCTATTGGCCGCTTGTATTTGTGTGAAGAGAGTCTGTTATATGAGTGTGCCAATCAGAATTAAGTTTCTCCGATACTGACCGTCCGTGATTCGCGGACAGACATAATGACCCAATCGCAAAAGTGGTTCTGAACTTAATTGTCTTGGAATACAACTTGTCCTGAAATATTTGGGGAAAAAAATAGGTGCCCAGAGTAATGACCAGTACTTAACTCACGGACATATTTCTGAATTTAGTTTCTCTATACACTGAGATGGTATCAGATAAGTCACTTTAATATTCGCCGCTCCGTGTGGGGCTATATACAAGAGAAAACAACATTGTTGTATAGTGTTTTTAAGCAGGTTTTGCGAAAATCGTATGTTAACCTTTCATATGTGGCATTATCTATAATAATGCCTGTTATTATTTGCCTGACATATCTGTACATACAGAAACAAAACATAATTATAGTTTTTATTGTTGTCGAACGTAATATATTTATTTCGCTCGCTCTTGCATAACAAATTGTACATTCTATTTTGGCATGGTGCCAATCGCCAACTTATTAACTGGTAAACAGCATACATCTCCCGGCAGTTATTTTCAAAATTTGATTTCCCACATCTCCGTTGATGATAATTTCGGTAATGTTGTGATTGGAATTTTCACGTTTTTTTATTGTAATGAGAAAATTAGAGACGTGCATTTTAAATGGCGTACTTTTGTTTGAACAGTGGAACTGCAACTTAATGGTTATCAATGGTAGCCGTTTATTTTCATACAAATATATTAATCAAATACACTAGAAGCCAAGTGCAATAGTATGAATCTACAATATTTAGCTGTCCTGCAATTCTGAGCTTTACGGCAATGTGTGAAGCTGAAAACCAGTCAGTGCTAAAGGACAAATAGGCATGATGATCAGGTTCATAACCTCAATGCGAAAACACTCAACAAGAATGAAGCCTTTCTTTGTAACATGTACAAATAGATGAAAACACAACCTATGCAATATTTATAAGATAATTTTGGTTTTTGTGGCGTGGAAAGGATATTCGTAACAAACACACGAAGTCCAGCCAGGGTCAACAACTCATATTATGAGTCATGCCAACGTGACTTCCAAATTGTAGCTCGACCCGCCTCTCAAGTTGCAGTTTTATCGTTTTAGCAGGCAAAATCACAAATATAATTATTTTTGCACGCACGTTATATATAATATAGTATTTTGTCATGTAAGATATATAAATAAAAAATTACCAAAACCAAAATGCATTTTGTACGTGAATAGTTGAATTTGTGGAATAAATTCCAAAAGATGTAATTATCGCCATTAAAAAAATATTTTGTAACATAATAGCTATTATATTGTACCGTTAGCAATCCATAATTATTTATTTTAATTTTTAGGGAAGTAATCAAAATTAATGCATTTTATTCGACATAATGCGCTTCCACAGTGCCAATGCCGACCTGCACTTTGGATCATTTTTATCTATGCTTGTACGGGAATTTCTGACTGTTTACGTATTCACATACTCCCAATATTAACATTTAACCATTATAATCGGTTAGGCATGGTGTAAGTTCCTGATTTCGTGACCCTCAAGCCGTCAAAAATAACAATTTTCTATCTGACGTAAAAAAATAACAGCTGGTTTTACTTAGTGATGTGATAATTTTTCACCAATGTATAATGAAAGCGAAATGCGAGTTCTAGAAGAATAATATATGGGTATACGAGGTTTGCAACTCGATTAAAGATGCGAAAGTTTGAAGCTTATTAGCGAGGATCGTGCGCGACTCACATACAACCTATAAAAACACTTAAGCAATATCCATCAGTTAGACATGTGTAGGGGCCGCTAGTTAGTGACCCGAACCCATTCAATTATTACATTTCTATATGACTTAGAAAACCATCCCGGTTATTACTTTGTAATGGGAGAGTATTTCATGAATGCATAATGGAGGCAAAATGCTAGTTTTAGAAGAATAATATAGTGGTAGCTTATACATGGTTTGCAATTAAATTAAATACGCGAGTTTTCAAAACTTACAAGCGCGGATCGTGCGCGAGTTCCTGCGTCGTATTCGTGTACCACGATACAAAAAATTTAAGCACTTTACAAAGGTGAGGCATGGCTTAGGGTCCTGTGTTCGGTACCCGAAACGATCAAGAATATTTATTTTCACTCGGGCATATAAAAAATCAGGTGCTTTTTGTCCTGGCGTATGCATATAGAGCTGTGATATGCGCTGGTACCTTACTTAATGTTCAGACGTTTAAAATTAAGCATCGATTTCGAAACAAACACACACTCTCTCTCTCTCTCTCTCTCTCTCTCTCTCTCTCTCTCTCTCTCTCTCTCTCTCTCTCTCTCTGCTTGAACTGGAGATTAAACGTACATAAAAATATGGATTAATATGGAGCCAAGACTTTTACTTTCCTCGTCAGATTTCGACAGTGTCGATACTGTTGTAACGTCTCATTATGTAGAGCATCTAATTAGTATTGTTATGCCTTACAGTGGTATGGAAATATACCATACGAATACACACATGTTTATTTTATATAAATACTATTGTTGTGACGTATTCTACATATAAGTTTATTATTGAGTAATTTTTTTAAATTTACATATTTAGTATCGTACTCGCAGTAGTTGAGCGGTTATTATTCATATATTCAATATAACGTATTTATTATCATATTGTAAAGTGTTGAGCCACATGTTAATTTGTGTAAGTTGGTAATGGTTGATAACAACGCTTTGATTGTAATAATAAGGAATGCACCACGATATAAGCCCTATGTCATACAGATAAATTCAAATCAGGTAACCGACGCCAAATTGAGTTGTTGAAATAATGTTCTGGTCTCCATCTTGTTTGAAATGGGTCACTAACGTAACAGGTCGAGTAGGCCTGAGCTCCGTCTGAACAGTGAAAAATTATAATTAAAAGTGAGTTTGACCCCGACAAATATGCTCCGTTTTACGTAAATAGCCGACAGAGTGTTTTCAAATTGTCTGAAGAGGGTTTAGGAGCTTTGCAACTACAAGTATAACGCAGAAATATAAGGTATCTTATCACCGCCACACTAAGTGACCGTTGGTCCAGCGTTGGAGTGTTAAAGACGTTTTCCTGGTAACTATACATTGAATACAACACTTTCTTGCTGATCGCAAAGTGTCAGAAAATAAGAACTCGTGTTTAACTCTACCTAATTTTGACATTGCTAGCCATTTTATTCAGTGTAGACACATAGGCAGATTTCTTGTAAAATGTAACGTGTAAGTGTGATTACAGTTTGAATATTAACCAAACTTTCTGCACACTAAAATATTTTTAATTTGTCACGAACTATTAAAAACTGCAAAAACTTTAATTATGTCTGCCAAGCACACACACATGATTACTATTTTGACAGACATACAGAGTTTTAAATTTAATACTCTACTCCAGCTGTTGCGCGGTATTTGTAAATATCCTGTGGTTACAATATAAAGTTGGAAACATTATTTAAATTCAGAAAAGATTTTGTTTACACTAAACTCCACTTCACCCTTGGACTGCTTTGATGGATATGCTGGTAGTTAGTTTCCTTATTTTTCCCATAAAATAATTAAAGTTGATATATGTATAGCTACGTGGAGGCGGACATAAGACTGGATACAAGGAAACATGCTGGTAAGATGTAATTCTGTTGGTGTTTTTATGGTGATTTTTAGTATTTTGCAGTGTGTATTGTCACCTACACATTCAGTTGTTTGTTTGCAAACTCTGCCTACATGTTGCGTAGTAATTTCAAATATAAATATCTCTATATTTATCGTCACATACATTAAAGAACTTCAATTCTTTTCAGTGGCTAATACCCATACGTGGGGATTAAATATTATTTCTCACACTATCTATCTGACAGCCTTCCCCACAGCACAATTATTTTCATTGTGACAAAATTTATATCTTCTGTCGTGCAGATCGTCGACATAAGAAGAGTGAATGTGTGAAGAACACGTCTCGTGTGGTACTGAGCTGCGGTAACTGCTATAGGCAGTTCGCTTGAAGTGATAACTTGAAGAGACACATCAAGGTTTGCAAGTATAGTGAGTATTTTCCTGCAGAGAAGCAACATGTTTTTCCGTCGCTACCTCATACTAATACGCTGCATACGCTGAGAGAAAAAGCATATATTTAGTTGCCCCAACAAAATATTTGGTTCACTACACAAAACTTGAAAACGAACAAATTAATTTTGTTCCTGTAACAAAATATATAAGATTGAATTAACAATACCTCTGTGTTGGACCGAAATAAATTAGACTGTCAACAAACTATTTGGTTTGGATCACCTGTATATATTTGTTTAGTTACTCATTTGATCGCCTTCTTTCGAAAATATATCTGGAGTGTTTGTTCGTACTTTTTGTAACACTTATAATTACTACAGTGTTTACCAGTGCATTTATTGAAGCTTAATAACGGTAGTAAAATTCCCAATAAACACTTTCAACGGGAAACTAAAAAGAAAAGCTGTAAAACTTGAAACATTTATATGCGCACGCTCTCCAGTATTTGCTTTGTATGTATTTAAAAACGTCGGTCTCACGTCAAAGGTTTTTTATATTAAACGAAACTGTTTAATGTCCGTAGAACCAAACAAATCTTTGATTTCACCAACCAAATAACTGTTTATAGCAAACAAATAAGAATAACATAATCACTTGGTTTCAATAACAAAGTATTTAACTGCCTCGAACCAACAATTAATTTGATTCCGGCAAACAAACTTTGTGTGATTCAACAACACATTTTTCTCTGTGCACTGTAGGGCGAAAAACAGGAAATAGAAAATATAACTTTGGATCTCATAATTTTGGTTGCCGCTAACAGCGGATGGTGACCTCCGGTATGAAGCTTGCCGGGCTACAGAGGAAAGAAATGATTTCGCAGTAAACTTAACACCTAAACACAAAATAAATATTACCACATATTTGTATGCCAAGAACACTTGTAGCAGCCAGTCTCCGTAGACTACAAGCAACATACAAGAGACACTAGGAAGAGACACAATTCAAAACTACCACAAGCTACGGGCCAATAATTGCCCAAAGAGACTTGGGTGGAAGTAGGTTTTATTAAACTGAAAATAAATATTTTGGTCTGATCATCATGAAATAAATTAATACACGTGCGAATATTAAGTAGAACCTCTTGATTAGTTTAAAAATTTACTTTGTTTTGTGTGGCCGTAACTATGCGTGTATCCTTCTCGTACAAGTCTCTTATTTGAGATTCAAATATAATTTAATGTCTTCAAATTAGTGTAAAAATATGTGAATTATGTAAATCAATAGTTTTCTCACACCAACTCCGTTGGGGGAACAGAAGACATCAGTTCAGGGCTTCGTATGCAAATAGGTAGAGCAACATTAATAAACTAAAGATCCAAGATGGCGTAAATGTAAGCCAAATAATTTCTCAAAAGAATTATTAGTTATTTAACGGATGTAGTCTCTGCGTCGAAAACTCGGAATACTTAGCTAAAAAATCTCGATTGCGGAAACATCCCGTGGTATTTTCTGATGCTGATTTTCCTGGTCGCAGGTATTAGTCTTCCCTCACAAAAGCTGTCGAGCCTGAGCTATATACCTACAGTCTTTACTGGACCACACGCATATCGCGATAGCTCTAACTCAACTTTAATTCTAGCCCGCGTAAGTAGTGCGTGCAGACTAATTTGTACCCCTTCATAGTCGCGCGTCTTCTCCCTGTTGGCAATCAGCGTACAGTATTTGACTCGGCCAATATAACCAGAAAAATACAAATACCTATGAGGCCTATGACCCACTAGATCACCTCCTGCCTGATCAAAAACCCAAGATGGCTAGAACCGTCTAAAACTGCAAACTCAAACTACGCCTTTACACATCGCGCCAATCAAGAGACGACTGCATCATACTATGCACGTACGTCTTGAGTTTCCATAGCAACCAAACAACAAATTCCTCAATGCAAAACGTCCCACATAAATATACCTTTTGTGAAAGAAAACAGAAGGAATTACAAACATACACTGAAATGCGTTTTCTGATGTTAAAACAACTTGCAATTGATAATATAAATTATATATGCAGTAAATAAAATATACCTGCCTCAAAAAAATAAAAAAAAATTAACATTTTGTTAACATACACGATGCAAAAGTAAACTGAGATAGCTGTGACATGTATAAGTAGCGGTTATTTGAGGCATCACAGTACAAATTTCACTGAAGACGAGATACTACAGAATGTACTGTACATGCGACGAACAGCGTGTGATACTGTCGGTTCATGCGAAATATACATTTACTAAATTTGCACACGAAATATACGAACTTCAAACCTATAATGTTGCATCAATTGCCATAGAGACTAGCATTGTCAAAGAGACTCCAGCTGCAAACGAAAGCAAAATCGGTTATGTCTGTGCTGACAAAGAAGCAGAGAATGACGATGTTGAAGACAGTTTTGATGATGAAAATGATGAATATTGTGGTGATTTTCCCGACGTTCTCACGGATTTATCCAATGAGTTTCCTGTGACAAGTGGTGTGAAGAAGGTAGCAGACTCTGACAAAACTAACTACGTATTTCCTGAAGACCCGAATGAGATTGTTTACAGACTCTGAATTTTGATTTATTTGTAACAAAGTGGATATTTCTCGCACATGAATGATATATCTTCAATCATCAGGGAAATTAAAGACAAGGGATAAAATATTAAATTACACTATTAGGTGATTTCCATGAACTGCAAACATCCAAGAAAGGTAAAGATGTAATATATATTATATATATATATATACACACACACACACGCACACATTTTTTCCGGTTCCTTTTGAGGTTTGTTTTGAGTATTTTTTTTTTTTTTAGAATAATTTTGAATTTTCTTTTTGATATTTATTAGAGCTTACGTTTTGAGATTTCTTTTTAAGGTTATTTTTCGAGGTTTAATTTTGTGGTTTCATTTTCAGGTTTCATTATTAGGTTTCATTTTGTAATTTGTTTTCCACGTTTCATTATGAAGTTTCTTTTTGTGGTTTCTGTTTCAGGTTTAATTTTGAGGTTCTATTTTATGGTTTATTTTTCGGGTTTTTATTTCAGGTTTTGTTTGGGGCGTCTTTGTGAGGTTTTGTTTTTAGGTTTGCTTTTAGGGCTTGTTTAGGTATTTCTTTTTGATGCTTCACTTTGAGGTGTTCTTTTGAGGTTTCTATTTTGAGGTTTTATTTTGTGGTTTCATGTTGAGGTTCTTTAAATATGACTTATGGATGCCTTTTTTGGTTTGTTGGTCTTGTGATCGGATTCGTGGGCAGTCTTGGTGGTATTTGCTGTTGGTGATTTTGTTCAGTTGGTCTGGTTGGTATTGAGGGTTGATTGGACTGGTCGGTCTTTCTCTGGTTTGGTAACCAATAAAGTGGTTAGCAATTTGGTGTGTTTGCGATTAAAGTGTTTTTTGGCCACGTTGAATATGGTTAGAATGAATTATTTTGAAGTATTTTCACTGCATTGATTTGGTAGTGGTATACTAGGTTGGTAATTTTTTATTGTAAATGATTTAATGCTGTGTTATGGTTTGTTAGGTCCGCTAACATTTAACAGCAAAAATGTTATCAATTCTTATGAAAGTACTTCTCCCTAAATGCAGCATATCGTCTGAAGTGCTATCTATGATTTGAGTTCTATCGCTCTATCGCCATTGATAAGAAAATATTGGTAAACTACGCCTTGAAAGAGCCCAGATATATCGAGCTTATTCAGCTTATGTTGGCGTTGTGAATTTTAAGTATCAAGGGCGGAAACTTAATGGTTTCCGAACGGTATCGCCGGCAATTTAAGCAGAGTCCAGCTGGAGATGACGATTGTAGCACCGAAGACGAATACAGGCTGTGCGCCAACAGCAAGCACACCATTAAACGAAAACTATATGCTCGTGTCAAAATCTGCGCGTTGGAGTTTGCAAATCATTCTCGGTGAAATACGATGCAACGCAGACTCCTTTGACGCGCGTAAAAACCCGACAGCGATAGGAACATGTGGTTTTTCGTGAGGAAACTTTTGTGTATATCCGAACGTCCAAAAAGACGGACATTTGTCTTTGCGTACAACAATTTTCGCCGAACACCACGCTCACTGCAAATTATTTTCTGATGTGGACCGGGCTGAATAGCTTTTAAGAATAAGTATGTCACGCGCAGGACGTTAAGAGTCGTGAATGTCTTGTATATTAAGTTAAAGCCGCTGTTTTCACCTGCCCCGATTTACTATAGGTAAGTGAGGTGGGAAAACCACAACTCGTTGGCCGGAAATCAAACGTAATACAATAGGACATTTGCACATCCCCAGCACACCTCACGTCAACTTCGCCTTACTGTAATGACTCAATCGATGAAGAATGTCCCGTAGATAATGAAGGGATATACATTGCGGAAAAAGTTTTACATAACGGGGATGTGGGAAAAACTGTGTTGGTCACGAGCAAAGAGAAAGGATGGAATGAAAGTACACGCTATTTATACGGAATATAACGCTTGACATGTCGACCCAAACAAAGTCTACGACAAAAAAAAAAAAAAAAAAACAAATCATGATCTGTGGCAACGTGCAACAAAATTACTGGTTATGCACAAAAACAATTTTTGAACTCTGTAATTCGTTCTCGGCCCGGGACTTTCCAACGGTACATTTACCCAATTTGCCTGTGCCATATCACAACCTGTATGCACGTACTGTTTGTTCATCGAAAATTCGAAATAAAATATACCATAGCTAATCACAAGCGACGTCTCAGAATTTCCAAACCTCTCATTACTTCCTGATACACGAGCTGAACTACATAGCAGTTCACGAAATATAGTATACGTCATTAACACTTTGAAGTCGGCAGACATTTACAAGACAACCAAGACAAGTTAGAAGAGAGTTACTTATATACACCACTGCAGGAACACCGGTTCTATTGGTCTCTGTGTTCCTACTCACTACGGTTCTAGTGGCAAACATGACAATATACACTGTTACTGTGATTTACAATATTCATTATTGGGTGGGCTCTGAGTTTATGTTGCTCCAATCAAATGTATTTATTTGTGTATGATGTGTTACAATCACACCTGTCCTTTTGCGTAGATGTAACAAAAAATATTTTTGTAGTCAGGAAATGTATTGTTACTGAGCTGTAGAGTTCTTTAAATACCCCTTCAAACACAGGCAATACAACGACTGCATGAAAATGCTAGTTTTCTTCAATGATAAAGAATCTTTGAAAATATTTTATCTCGAGCTACAATCGAGTGTAGTCCTTAAAGTGTTAACCTTGTGGCATACCACATTGAAAGCAAACATATATCTCCTCCCCGCTGTAGTAAATTTGGTTCTTTCGATTACCCTCCATGCGACTGCCGAGGACTGTTCACTGACGTTGTAAATCACAACTTTACACATTATGCACACACCACAAGTGATGGGTACCGAATCACTTCAGCAGGCGTTCATGTAGAAAAAAATAACGCACTTTCAAACCAATACACAACGCACAGTGGCTGTGTTTTGAGCTGAGAGTAAGGCGAGCGACCCACTTCTGTCTCACTTCATTAGAATGACATGTAGATGGAGTGGATAATCGATTATTCGATTAATTAATTAATCGATATATCAAATATTCGATATATAGAATAGTCGATTAGTTGCTAATCGAATGATTGATTAGTTGCTGATTAAATAATTAGTGTAATTGTTTGACATAAAATCTCTTTGATCAAATTTCCTTTTCTTTATTCTTTTTTTATTATTTTATTGGTGTTGAAAGGATGGCGGAAAAGGATCGATGTTCATATAGGTGTCGATATTGGTGTAAGAATGGTGTAAGAAACATTTTAAATTGTGAATGGAGCCAGAGCCATCAACAGGTTCCTGGACCACTAGGATAGTGAGGTGTTCATGGAGCGATGGCACACGTCTCACTTTTGGTTCACAAGATGAGTGATGTGTGGATGGAGCTAGGGCATGTGGGTATGTTCTAGCCCACTACGATTTACGTTCAAATAGCCAAATTAAATAAGTATGAATAATTTAAAGTTACTTTTGTCACGTAATTACCACACACAACATTAAATCGAATTAATATATACACGAGATACTAAAAATTCCTTTAAGCTTGCGTTTACCAAACACGTCACAAGAGACAACACAATAAAACGACTTACCCTGAGTATGTCGCACACGACAGAATGGAACACAAAATTTATGTTAATATTGAAACCAAATATGAAGAACGAATTTCCTTAACAATACTTCAAACACCCATATAAATGACACAAAACTAATTTAATTAAATTTAACAAACACCCAACTAATATAAAATTACAACTCACCAGCACTCCAGATTTCCCTGACAAAAATCCCTTCCCACCCTGACACACACACACGAATATAAATACGTACTTCACCCTCATCGACTCTCAAAAAACTCGTCGAAATACAGGTTAAACCAAATGATCTGATTAATTATATAGTAAGTTAAACTTAACAACAAATTTCGAACCCTGCATATTCTATTAAAACTCACTATATAATTAAATCATATGCACGTACTTCGTTATATCACATATGAAAACGCAGTACACTGGCATCTCTATCGTTTGCCTAATACGAGAAACCCATCGAACAAAAATTTATAATAATAATAACTTAATAATTATTCGAACATGTGAGAGAAAACTGTATTGGACGTGATCACTGCTCCAGATAATTCATTTGCTCGGCTATTCTCTTGCAACTAAACTCTCCCTTACACCGTGCAAGTCAACCCTCCACAGTCTGCCGACAGTATCAGAGAAGCCATCTCAATATCTTACATTGTGACAGGTGGAGGGCTCCGCGTCGACAGCAACCAAACTCGCCTGTCGAGACAAGGCTGCCACGCAGAATAACTTTCAAATCCCAGAGCCCAGGGGAAATGTAAAAGAAATTTAATTTTACTATATTTCCCAAAACATTCTATGTTAATAACACATTTCAGACCAAAATAATTTTCTGGAAATGAAAAACCAGTCTCAACATTCCGTTAACATATTTAATGAAGTGTAACCCACAAGTTGTTATTTAAATAGCTACAAACTTAACTGACATTCTTATAAAGTTATGTTAAAAATATAGTTAAAGTATAGTTTCAAACGTTATAAGCTGTACATAATCCAAAAAATTTGTGTTCCTTACTAAAAACTATATAGAATCACTTACGTTTCAAACCAAGTTACACAGTTCAAACTCGTATTTGTAAAACATGCATTCTAAAATTTCACTCAGAGAAGTATTGTAACGAATATTAGTTCCATGCAGGACGAATATATCAAAGTGAATTTCATTTGTAAAACATACATGTGTTTAATAAATATGTAAACACCTTTGTTATATAGTAAATATTTTCATTAATGTAAACAGGTGTTTAAAATACTTTTTCCAACAGCCAGAGTGATCATTGTTGCAGTTTACCCCCTTAGAGGATATTTTTCATAGGATTTCTCAAGAACCTCCCCTTTCCACAACCCTTTCAATTTCATGTTATAACATTGATGTTAATTTACACCATAAAAACTGTTTCAGAGTTTCTTCTCAAAGTTTTGTTTTAAAAGAGTTTCATTTTTTTAAATATTTGTTTTAATTATGTGTATAAAGTATGTTAGAGCATTTCGTTGCGATATACAGACTTTGTGTATGCCATCCTTTTAACCATATATTTGAAGAATAACATCTCTTTACACCTGTAGTATTTTTTATTTTGTATGTTAAAATAAAAATCATAAGTTTATTAATAGAGTTATTTATAAGGTTGTATTTTGGTTTGTTATAAGACATAGTCGTTGCCAGCTAGTGGGGTTCGCCATTCCTTAACCTTGCTCTGCGGGGCAAGAGTCCGTTTACCTGATCTTCTCCCAAATCACTTTCCCCTTCCAACAACCTTGTCTTGTTCCACTATTGCGTGTTTCAGGTTCAGCTAGCCTTTCAAACTCCCCCTCATCCTATTACTGTTCAGATTTCATTCTTTTCTCAAAGACGTCCATTTCCATTCATGTTGGTGTTCACATCATATGAAAAACATTAAGACTCACCCAAAAATTACTCAAACTTAAAAAATGTATTTTAAAATGTGACAAAAGGAAATCATCCTACTAATTAACAAGTCACATTATTTCCTTCGCCATAACAAATTTAATTTTAAAAATAATTCTTAACACAGTTATAAATATTTACAAACATTTAAACAAACAATTAAATCAGTTTCTTCACAACTCTTCATAAATTTTCATACTCTTCTTTAAAAAAAGAAAATAAGTAAGTCTTCTCTAGAAAAAACCTTTCATTTCTTTTTTGAAATTTATTTTAAAGAAAAGTTTCACCTTTTTGAAACAGGACAAAAACAGGCAAAGGTATACCAGGAGGAGAATGGTTTCCCATGGAACGAGGAATAACAAGGCTGTAATAGATTGGCAGTGGAGATGCTGTGAAGGCTGGTGGAGTTTCTATAGCTCAGGTCTAACAGCTCGCAACATTGGCTCAACTTCTCGGTATATTCGTGTTCGGTTTTCAGAAGCTGCAAATCAAGAATCCTATCATACTTTGAGCTGTGAGATAATGCCACTAGATGTGTTGAAGGCACTGCGATCGTCATCACTGGAGGTGCTGGAAGCAACGGTGTCGGAGCAGATTTGATTGAAGATACTTGGATCGTCATCACTGGAGGTGGTGGAAGCGCTGGTGTCACAAGAGATGGTGCTAGGGGTGCCTGGATCATCATCACTGGTGACGGCGTTGGGGGCACCAAGTCCATCCTTGGAGGTGGTGGGATTGCAAGAAATAATGTTGCAGAAGATTGTGCTGGAGGTGGTCATCGCTGGAAGCAGTGTTGAAGGTGCCAGGATCAACATCACTGGAAGCACCGATGTCACTATAGATGGCGCTGCAGGTGCTGGAATCATCATCACTAGAGGTATTGGAGGGCAATGGTGGAACTGGTGGCAACTATTGCTCTACCAATGGATTTAGTGGAACAGCCGACAGCATCATCTCTAATGCTGGAGGTACCCGCTATGTCATCACTAGCGACAACTCTTCCTCCACTGATGGTGTTAGTAGAGCAGCATTAATAACCAACCAGTCATACTCCATAAGTCCTTGCTCGAGAGTTTCAGTAGACATTCCTGCGAAATACTCTTCAGAGAATTGCAACAATTTAAAAAGTTACACGTTGAACAAACGCTGAAATCAAACACTGGAGGGGTGTAAAGGTTAAACCTCTATTTACACAAATTTTTAAACCCCCAGGTGAACATGTAGGAAGCAAGACTTATCCCTCCCCACAAAAACCTCTCCGCAAAAATACACATCCACTCGACACACACATGCACATTTCAATATATAGGCTTGTATTGTAACATCCAGAGCAAGAAAGGTATACCATTTTGTTAGGCCTAGTCAATGTGAAGGGGAAGGGTGGGAATGTTATTTGTGATCAGTATCTGCCATCTTTAGCCCTGCACAAGGTTTCCCACACACTCCACAGCAGGAACCTTGTCGGCACAGCAGGGAGGACAGAGGTGGTTTAGGGTAGGTTGAAGACTGTGTCAGCAAGCGTACAGAAATTTATGAGCTCGGTCAGAAATGTTGGTGTATAGCTGGACAATGCTTTCAGCAAACAAAAATCTAATTTAACACAATGATTCCCTCACCCTGCTGTTCATCATCGACTCGCCTCTTTCCATAAGTCATCTGATCTCCCACGACTTATTTCATGCACTTCCGACAGCCTTGCTCCGCCGCGAACATCCCTCCCTCTCAAATCAATATAGTCATGTCTGGACAAACCTCCCTTGCCATCGCTGTGTAAGCACTGCTCGTCACACATTGGTCTCACCACCCATATCATCTACCTACCTGGTTCTACCCAGGAGACTTTCTACGACCGCGTTCCCATCACGTTTCATAAAAAGAAAAAAGTACCTCGTCATGGTTTAGCATGCTATGGGAATGGCTCACTTGTGCTGTGAACGATTCTTCATTTACACAAGTATTTAGTGCATAAAATATGAACAATTACGCTGTGAAATCCATTTGGACGAATATCACTTATATCAGTATTGGTTTCTAATATGATAGAACAAAATATCATGTCAGTCATTAGACTGAATGAATGAAACATATTTATTTTTATCACGAAATACATGCCGAGTAATTCGTTTTGTTAAGTTGATATGCTTGACCAATATAAATAATGTAAAAAAGGTTACACACACAATTAAATAAATTTTCGTCAATCAATGATTTTTTAAAGTTATGGCCATAGATTGATAAAGTATTATATATTATGTAAACAATGATTCACTCATTTCTTAAAATTATATAGCTGTTTGGTGTTAAATGAAACAAACTTTCAGTTTGAATTACAATTTACTATATGCCATTTTTTCTAACAAACAAACATAATATTTATTTACATATATAAAAAAATCACATTTCTTCCTAAAATATTTATTCACATATAGAAGTAATTTACTTTATTCTTCTAAGAAATACATTTTGAATTGATGTAGTGAGGTTCATATCTGGGAACAAAGCTGGTGTTAACATTTTAGTTAATGTTGGAGGGAGACAAACTCGTTATTCTCTCAAATATGTGAAATTGTTTTTTTTTTTTTTTGTAAATGAATCGTTGCTTCATTGGCTTTCAGGTTAGATGTAAGCCACAACGTTCTAGAAGATTCACACATTCTTGAAGCAGATGGAAACTTGATTCGCTCGTTGAAGGTGGCTGGGCTGAATTTGTTATGATACAGAGTGTAGTGTTGCAGAAAAAATAATTTTATATATCTGTGCATCAGAGCGAGTGAACAGAAATTTATGAATCTTGAAACCAAGGTCATGATAGTGGTGAGGGTGAACCAAGTGATGGAATATCATTGGATTACACATCTTCTTATAGACAATAACTTGGTTTACTTCCTACCAGTGGTGTACAGTCTATATTGGTAGATATATTGGTTCATTTTTGTTATTAGTTGTAAAGTCCACCTGCTTCCACGAGCACTGAATTCTTCAAGACTGGTTGTTAAGTAATGCACTATGGTAGAATTATAAAAGTCATCAATATCTTTGGAATGTAGAATGGGGAGAGCTTTAGTTTTAAAGTAGAAAGTTTCTGTAGAGGATTCCTCCGCTGTGATGGATTTCAAATACTTACAGGTTATATTTACACTAAGAGTTATGGTCGGGGTGATGTAATTAAATCTCTCAGAGGCTTCCTGCACCTCGAAAAAAACCTTTGTAAGTCTACATCAGTATCTGTTTGGTCATTGCATACCTTTGCGCCAGTAAGTCTCCCTACAAAAGCTGTGCCTAGTATTTAATAATAGAGGTGGGGCAAACCAGAAAGTGACTTACTTTCCAATCTTGAATTCAGATAGCAATGTTTTGAAGGAAATATAGTGGTTAGGGCATGAAATTCCAACTGTGGCGCTGTGTGAGTTGCTGTGTGAGGTGCTGTATAAGGTGCTGTGTGAGGTGCTATGTGAGATGCTACATGAGGTGCTGATTGTGGTGCTGATTGCAGTGCTAATTATGGTGATAGGTCTGAACCAATTAGAGCACAGGGATTCCAATGCAATTGCAGTGCTAATTACAGTGCTAGGTCTGAACCAACCACAGCACAGGGATTACTCCGCAATTACAGTGCTAATTGCGGTGCTAGGTGTGAACCAACCACAGCCACAAGGTTTGCACTTAAATTGCAGTGCTAATTGCAGCACTAGGTATGAATCAATCACAGCTCAGGGATTGCACTGCAATTGTGGTGCTAATTGCGGTGCTACTTGCAGTGTGAATTGTAGTTGTGGAGAACTATGGATACAAATTGTATAATGTCTCTTCAAAATATTGGCTCGAGAAAAGCTGTTTCTGACAGATATCACACCGATACTGCATTATTAAATGGTTTATATTGCAGGTTGTTCTTTCGTGTCGATGCAAGCTGCACAGTGCTGTAAATTCTGTGCTGCAGGAGCAACACAGCAAAGCCATAATTGCATCCACACTCTTCAAAGTCTAGACTGGAAATGAAAGGTTCCAACCTTTTATAGGTAAATTGTAGGAAGCAATTGTCGTATATTATTCGTTGAAATGTATGTTACATCAATATTCCACCGACAAACATTTATTGTTAAATGCACATAACTAATATTATGTCGTCAGGATATGGAAATATTACAATTAATGTGTTCATAAAGACAGTAAAATACAAAAAAAAAAGTATTTTCAAACCATTCATTTTGCTACAAAGTACATATAGAAAAAATTAAGCATTTACAAAAACACACATATACATCATTTCTTCCCTTTGACCATATTTGTAATATAATATATTCTGGTAAATGTGCGCATACATTTATTTGATGTTAGAGTCATATTCTGTAATTTTATCAGATTTGGACAAGATATTAAATCATTACAATTTCCAGCTTCTAATGGATATGTTTTAATTTCACATTTGAGTTTCCAGACACGTAAATTCCGTTTGAGTGGAAAAAAAATACTACAACTGTTAGTTTCCAAAACAATTTCTAAACGGTTTACTCCAGTGTGCAAATATCTAGGTAATATTCAATTTACATTTTGATTTCTGTATGCATGAACATGTGAGTTTGTTCTCATCTTGATCCATCTTTACAAAGTGTTGGCTCGCACAAACCAAATACATATATATACTCAAATTCCAGATATTGCCATATCACTTGTATAATATCAACTGGTGACTTAGGGGGAGAATCATCATAAACTGTTTCACCCCAGTTAGTCATCAATGGTCAATTTAGGATTAATTTAGAGTTTTCTTTGCAGAGAAAGAGTTCGATTTATAACCAGATGTTTTACACAATTGTTTGAAGGAAGGGCAATTGTATTATTTTCAATATCTGTTAATTTCCCATTCCACACACTTTCAAAAATACGGTTTTGCTCAACTCCACCTACATATATTTCACAATTATTTAAGTATTGCTTGCAAATTTTTCAATATTCTCATACTCCATACACTCACTTCCCCAGCTTAAACTGTGGTGGTGTTCAGTTACCCATTTCTTTATTTTGTTTTACTTGAGAGTTAGATATTTCCAGTGGAATGGTGGTTTGAAGCTGAATACCATTGTGTGTTCCTCTATATCAGTAATAGCCAATTATTTAGTGATACATTTTTCTGGGGATTGAAATCCTTGCACATTGCAGAACACCTTCTTAATACCATGTTTTGTCCTCTGACTAAAGACATTATCTTCACCAGCTTATCTATTACATTATCGCTCGCCAATCTATATTGAATTATCAACACATAAGCTAGTGTATTTGCTGGGATTGGCGTATTTGCAATAATTTCAATTCGTGAATCAATTACACTATTGGTAATCATGTCGTTTTGATTTGCCTACATCAAATACAAATAACATTCCTCTGGTTTTAAATGATTTGGGTTCTAGGATTGGTCAGCTTGTTTTGTTATAGTACATTTCCTGGAACTTTAAGTACATATCATAACAAATAAGGAATGCCCCATTTCCAAAGTTTGCATTGAAACCAGTATAGAGATAAGTGTGACTGTTTAGATACATTTTAATATTTTCCATATGACAATTATCTAGTACTGATCTATCAGCTTTGTAATTGTATGGTCGATTTGTTTGAAAACAAATAACAACAAATTGTTGATTCTCAGACGAAAAACTTGATTTCAAATTGCAAATGACTTTTTGTGATCTCGGTAGAGATGGAAATGTCTCCAAATCCCACAACCTGAATGCAATATCTAGATTATTCCCTTTTTCGATATATTTTAAAAACTTTACACATTAACTAGTGATAATTTCAGTATGTGGCATTAGCCATTCGACATTGTTTAATTCAAATGTTACAACTTCTTTATTATTAGCCATTTTGTACATAGCATTCAAATGTGTATTACCAAATAGAATAACTAATTATTGTTTGGTATATAATATTACATGTTTATAGTCCTCATCAAAGCCCAAAACCAAACTTAATGGTATAACAACTTCGTATTTTCTGCCTGGGTTTATTTGTGGTGTAAAATTATTAGCACAGCTCCACCCATTCATTAACCCTGTATAAAGATTGTTTAAAGTTTCTAATTCTATTTTTTTATCATTAAAGCAATTCCAACATCCCATAAATGGTGGTTTTCAACACCGTTGAGCAGATATACAATTATATTTATTAAATTAAGTAATATGTTTCTCACTATTCATGTAGTTGCTGGATTAGTTGTGTCGGCTATCTTTTTAATTGTTCCTCTTAAACTTAAACTTTATTTTGATGGTAATGTATAAATATTGTGATTTTGTACAGAAATCCTTATTTCCAAAAGAATTGTATATGGTCCTGCTCGGAATGGCTCATATAAATGTATTTCCATATTGGTGATTGCACGATCATATCTTATCGGTTCTTCAACATTAAGTATGTCTTCCATTCCTATTAACGGTATATACTAATTCCTTTAAAACCAATTCATTGCCCTGTGTTAACTTTACAGGTATCTTGTTTGAAATGATCATATTACTCTTCTGATTATGTTTTTATAGCTACTTTTTTCGAAATAGGTTTTTTAGAAACATTGTTTGTAAATGAAATGCCTACTTTATGAGGATATTGATTATTATTTACTATTCCCATTTTGATTGTGATAAACACAGAATGCACATGTTCATATTCATGTAATAAAATGTTCATTTCTTTGTTTCTAAAATTAATCAGTTTACCATCTTGATTAATAACTGCAACAACTAATTCATCCACTCGATTAACTATTACTCTAAGATGTATTAATTAATTATTTTTTCAATTATTTTGTAACCTGGAGCCTTCGCATATGTGAATTCATGTATTGTATTTGTCTGTTTCTATTTAAATTATATCTGCCTACAATATTAACATTTATGCAACATTAATTAATCTACAAAATATTACGTGTTACGATTAATTTATTATGTAATCAATCTGCTCGTCTACTTTGACCTGTATTTCGATGCGTTTTTTGAGAGTCGACGAGGGAAAATACATATTTATATTCGTGTATTTGTGTGTTTGTGTGTGTGTCAGAGTGGGAGGGGAGTTTTGTCACGGGAATTTGGAGTGCTGGTGAGTTGTAATTTTATATTATGTGTGGGTTTGTTTAATTTAGTTAAACTTGTTTTGTGTAATTTATTCGGGTGTTTGAAATGTTGTTAAGGAAATTCGTTCTTATTCCGTTTCTATATTAATATAAATCTTGTGTTCCGTTCTGTCGTGTGCGACATACTCGGGGTAAGTCGTTTTATTGTGTTGTCTCTGGTAACATGTTTGGTAAACACATGCTTAAAGTAATTTTTATCTCATGTTTATATTAATTCAATTTAATGTTGCATGTGGTAATTATGTTATAAAAGTAACATTTTAATGATTCATACTTTTTTAATTTGGCTATTTGAATATAAATCATAATGGACTAAAGTATACCTGTATGCCCTCGCTCCATCCACATCTATCTGATCTAGTGATTCAGAAGTGACACACATGCCCTCGCTCCATCCACACCTCACTCGTCTAGTGATCCAGAGGTGACACACATGACCTCGCTCCATCCACACCTCACTCATTTAGTGATCCAGAAGTGACACGCATGCCCTCGCTTCATCCGTACCTCACTCGCCTTGTGAATTAGAAGTGGATCATGTGTCCTTGCTCTATCCACAATTTAAAATGTTACTTATATCACTCTTACACCAACAGCAACTCATATAAACATCGATCCTGCTCCACCATCCTTTCAAAACCAATAAAATAAAATAAATTATATAAGAAATTTGATGTCAAACAATTACACTAATTATTTAATCACCAACTAATCATCATTATACTGGCAACTAATCGACAATTCGATATATCGATTAGTCGATATAGATCGAATTGTCGATTAGTTATCGATTAATCGAACAATCGATTATCTGTTCCAAACCACATGTCATTCTAATGAAGTGAGCCAGAAGTGGGTCGCTCGCCCTACTGCTGAGGCATCACAAGTGGTAGACCAATAGGCGCGTGTTCGGTTCCAGAGCGGTTTAATTTCACTCCCTGGTCTAAAAAATTAGTTTGTATACTGTAGAAGACAACGGAATATGATCGAAAATTGTCCGTACCTGTATGCCTTAGGAGCACAGAAACGTTCGTCACCTTGGGGTCGTGTTACTTTTTGTTTAGTTTGTTTTTACGCAGTCATTTTCCGTAATTAAGAATTCGCTTTTTTCTTTGAGGTTTCTTTTTGGAGTTTTTATTTCACTTTTTTGAAGCCTTACATATCAATTTTGTACGAAGTGGTTAAAAGTATTTTAGACACATTTTTTAATATATACGTGGTTAATATCACCAATAAATATTACATAGTCAGTTTTGTGTATTTTTAACCGATACATATATTCGGAATAATTGTTTTAGAGATTGGTTAGAGGATACCGTTATGTAAAATAAAATATAAACAAATTTAAAGTGTCTATAAAACTTAACAGTTAAGTTTAAAATAAATTATTTCCATGTGTGCTTATTCCTAACGTTCACAAACAGACCTAAGCCACACACACAAAAAAACCATTTGCGCACTTACCAACTGAAACAAGGGCGGCAATATCAAACTCAAAAGCCTTTCTTTGTAATCAAAAGTTGGCTAAAATTGAATGCCGCTTCTTAGGTGGGACTAAGGTCATAGTTCGAGTTCTGGCGTTTCCGCAATAGCTGCGAGCTAATATCGACGGAAAGCGTATAGTTCACGGCGCAGAAACTATCAAGCATCTGAGAACAGTTCGTTCAGCGCAAAACAAAAAGTACATTAGAATGGTATAATTGAAATAAATTCAGAATTCCACTAAGGCGTCGCAATTGTTTTTACTGACCACAAAACAGGACCTTGGAAAACTCTCCATGAAATTGAAAAATACGTAAAAGCAATTAAACCACGCAAAACGAGAAACAAACCATAGAACGTTTATTCACACACTATTCGTAGCTGTTATAACAACATCCTAACTTTAAAAATTTGACGGTGGTGAAAAATAATTTCAATGAACTCATAAGGCATTCTGAACGGTAATACGCGTAACGAATTAAGTAAAATCAGTTATTATCATTAATTACGAGTACTTTATTAACATATTCGTTTGCAACTACAACATTCTTTAGGAATTAATTTCTCCGCGAATATATTTCCTGGCGGAACATTAGAGATTTTCATCTACGCACAGTGAAGGAAACCACACGAAGTTTTCCGTTTGTAATCTGGACTTTAGTTCTTGTACTGCAGTTCCTGTTATCACCGTGGCTCCGCTGACACGCGAATTTAATTTTCTCTTCTTTCCGCCCCAACCCCGCACGACCCAAAAAGATCAAATTTTCCGGAAAAAAAAGGAATGTTTTATTCGCTGTGCGGAATGCGAGTTCGTGCCGGGTGGTAGTGATTTCGTGAGAGATCTGTCTTTTACCAACTAGCAGAATGCAATAACAAGAAAGTTTCTAAAAAAATTTAAGAAAAATAATCTCTGCCTTTTTTATATTTACTGCCTATTTCCGGACTAAGATATTACTCGATGTGTAGTTGAAACCGTGATTCATTTAGAATAAACATAAGTGACACATTTTTGTTGCAATAAACCAGAAGTATGATATAATTGAAAATCTTCAAAGTTTTGTGTTCAATAGATATCGCGTGACATTATGTTAATATGTGTGGGTGTTAAGGTTGAGCTTTTAATCATAATCCGTCTATGATCATGATGGCTCTATACGACATATATATTTATATAATTTTGTATGTATTTGAGAGAGCAGAACATAAACCTTCTGTTAAACATGGTAATCATTAGCCATTGAAAAGTGTAAACAGTGAACCTAGATGTATTACGGCTTGTTTTCACGCCCAAGAAAATATATTCATCATGTCAAGCAATTTTGCCTTTTCCGTGTCATGACTACAAATGTTTAAACGTTTTTGTAATGCGTTAATTCCATGTCCAGCTCGCTCTGCCATGTACTATCTTAAAATTCTGAACTGACCTGACAATCAAACGATGCGTTTAAAATATTTATGTGTGTGTTTGACACTCGAATATTACGAAATGCATACATTTTTAATTTTAATTTTGAGAGCTTTCCCATCTACGTGATATTTACAGAGACAGCACAGTGAGAGGAGACATAATGAATGTAATTATTTTTTGCAGCTGTAATAATATAAATTTAATGAAAAATCCTTAATTTAAAATTCGGCACGGAACTGTTTATACTAGGATATATAATTATTTAATTTATTTGTGATAGGGATAGTTTCAAACATTCTCTCCTATGCATTGGTGGTAATAAATTAAAAAATAAATCTTATAATATGGACGTTCTGTTTATCATGATTTCATATGGGCAGATGTAGATTTTCGCCTTTTTTTTCCAACTTGAGAAACTCCCGGTCATATGAAGGTTCTGACTCAGCTCCTGTTTCCCAAACGTACATTTTATCTGATCGTGTTTTGTGATCAAGAGCAAGATCTTGGATGTAACGGTTTAGGCACCTGCCTGCTACCCAACATGTGAAGTTGAACTCTTGCTTTGTACCGGAGTACAAATAATACAAATTAAATATCAGTTTCAGAGTATATATATTTTATGTAATTTACAAACATCACCATAGGTTTTCAGACCAAAACTATTAAACATGTAGAAAATTAGAACTAGTAGAAATATCTGTTCCCAAAAAGGCTCGCAATGAAAAATGATTATTAAAATCCTTATACAGAATAATCATGCAAAATTGCTCATTATTTAATTTGATATTACAAAGCATTTCAATTCAATTTGTAACAGTATATCTGCTTGACTAGAAAAATCCAAAACTCACTCAAAGCTTTACGTTACTCAATTGAGGCAATAAATATTAAAATTGAAAAGAAGCATAGCAACACTAACACGTTACACAAAATGCAAATCAATACTTCAATGACTAGAAAACTAGAGAATTTACTGGAGGAATTTGCCAAAAGTAGGGCGGCTTTTCGGCGCTTCAAAACCTTTTTTTGTGTAAAAATACAATTTAAAATACTGAAGTAAAAATTACACTAAAAACAATAAATCGACGCAAGCAGCCATGTAGGCCCTAACCAAAGATCCGCCAATGAAACATTGTAGACGACCACAATAATTAAAATCTTTGGAAATGAACTACGCCAAACGCGCGAGTCGTGGCAGCACAGTAGGAACCATTTTAACGTTCAGCCAACTAAATGGACAGCAGACAAATACAATGCACAGCACGTTAAAAACTACTGGAAAAAAAACATTGAAGCTGGTATTTAGTTAAGCTGAAACTACAATATAGATAGGTGTCCAAACCGCAGTTTAAAAAAACGCTTACTTACTGAAAGCCCAAGACAAACACAAACTAAGCCACACAATTATTAAGAAAACCCTAAACTGACCCATAAGTAAAAGATCCTACCACAATTTACCGCTTTACAAATTCCAACGTTTAGGTCCTATGATGGGTAAACTGATAATTCAAAACATGTTGCAATTTTACGCACAAAGCGAGCACTCACTTATATAAACTAGCCCCAGCAAAGAGCGGCAGTCAGTGGGAGTGAATAGAGGGGAAAACAGTGGAGGGGAGCCGAATTGGCTTAATAGTAGGCCGCCTGACAAAAGAGCAAGCAAAGACGATGCGCTCGGCGGCGCTACCGTTGTATCTTGCCAGTTTGGTTTTAAAACAACAGCCGCTCATCAAGTATCTATGAGTATGTTTTTAACTGAATTTTCTTTCTACCTCTTCAATTTTATTTATCTCATGTATATTGCATTGATACTGATGATTTCATTATGACTGATGGATAGGGCCACCTGTTTTTCGCGAAAAGATTTACGCGGAGGTTAGACTTTAATATCGTATGTACACACAGTCTTCAATCGACTATTGGCCGCTTGCCTTTGTGTGAAGACAGTCTGTTATATGGGTAAGCCAATAAATATTCAGTATCTTAAATACTGACCGTCCGTGATTCGAGAGCAGACAGATAAGACGCGTAACAATTAAAACAATCCAATCACGAAAGTGGTTCTGAACTAAAGTGCATTGGAGCACAACTTATCCTCAAATATTTTCGCGAAAAACAGGTGCCCCTACTGAAGGATGATTGGTGAGTGATAGATGACTATCGATCATTGATGTATGATTAATGAGTTATGGATAGTGATTAATGATTAATTACTGATGGATACTTATTTATGATTGATGAATAGTAATTGATGATTAATGGACGACGACTGATGATTGATGGATATTTACGACGATGGCGATGAGTAGTAGGGGCGGGCCGGTTCAAGGCCACTTTTGTTATATCGGATTAAACCTTTGATATCAAATTCATTGAAAGGGATAATCCTTAATCATATCTTAATCCAATATATTTCGTTAGTATTTTCATTGAATAAAATTGTATGTAAATTTGATTGATTGATACAATTAATTTAATTGAAATAATCAATCAAAAATTGTTTTGGGATAAGTGTATAGCCGTAATTTATTTATTTTTCTTTCGTTAAGGGTGGGGGTGGGGAGCAGCTGTTGTACGTTCTCACACTTGGAGCTCTGGCACTCGATGAGGTGTGGCGTGTTGGGGACAGGGTATATATACATATATACATATGTGGTGAGTTTTGTGCAAGTGAGATAAGTGTAAATAATTTTTTCGTTTGGGAGTGATATTGCTTGTAGATGATGGTGGAATAAAGGCTATTTTGGGTAATAGTAATTAAACAGAAAGAGAAAACGACATATAGTTAACACACATAAGAAATGTAGGAGTATTCTACCTTTCATTATAAATGAATAACACGCGAGAGAAGTATAACGAACACAACTACGTGAATAACCTGTTCTCGACAAGTGCTAAACGATCACAAATATGTGAGTCTCCTGATTGAAATGAATTGATTAACGAAGTAAAAATGTCCCCATCAATATATAATTTAAATGGCTAACATACACAAGTATGTTACTATTTCTAAACAAATTACAGAACACAGCTGTCCTGCTTTTTAATAAATGAAATCGCACAAGCAGCTTTCCCAAAACACGTCCATCCACCTGTGAGACTGTTGGTTGAATGACATTAGTATAGGATGTGTGGACTTCTATAAGCTGTTTCGATCGCCGCTTGGAAGCGACCTATCGCAATAAAACCTTAGGGAATCCAATTTGTTAAGACTCATAGAGGAACTTCTCAAGTGGAATCCATATGTTAAACGAGGATTATTAGAAAAAATAATAATTTGTTAACTTGTATTTGCTGTCTGCTACTGCCTTCGAAACAATAAAACAGTAATTCTTATAACTGTAAAACATTGAACAAAAGTGTGGTGGATTCACAATGTTTCTCCAAATATTTATATCATCCAGTGGTACTAACACATCTTTGTGTAATGCTACCGATATTGGTAGCATTACATAAAGATGTGTATGTAGCTATGCAAATTTGTTTTACAATCATGCTTGCTGTTGTTACACCAACCAGAAATGTATATTATAGGTCAGCATATGTACATTTCTTGTCACAAAAAATGAGCGATCTGTGCAGCTGTAAATATTTCTAAGTCCCCTTCGGATATGTTCGGCAGGCTGCACCCTCCCAAGTCCAAGGCATGTGCCACAGAGTGGGCATGGCTGAGAGCTGCAGCAACACGTGGCTTTGGAGGAAAAAGGATACAAATCTCGAATAATAGTTCTGGGAGCTCAGTTTTGTCCGAATATATTCCAACACATTATATGTAATGCAGTTAAAGTAAATTAGTGGCGAATCCTTTGGAATTATGAACTAGCCTGTATCAGATCTGGGAAACAAATAGTTAATTAAAAATTGGAACATACCACACTGGACTACTGGAAAAAATTATTTCCAAATCGTGCATAATTGTAAATATGAAGGAAGGTGTTACGTTATAATTCCCCTTGCCAACACACACGAGATATTTGAAGACATAAAGTGATAATCACTAAAAACATTAAATAATACATCATATGGAATAATATTTTTATATGTATGATAATTAGTGACCATGAAATGTCTCGAAATGAATGGTCTGTGGTCTAGACTTAACAGTCCAATGCATACCCGATCACCTACTGTATATTCACTATTCGTTTCTCCAGTAAGTGGCCAATATTACTCTAAAACCTACAGTATGTGATCCCTAAACATATTTCCTTGCCAGTTTCGTATTTACTCCACACATTCCTCAGTGAGCCTTGTTAATTGTAATCCAATGCAAATGTAGATTAGGTCTAAAAGTGTGTAAAGTTTAGCTTGTCCTCAAAATAATCCGCTCAGTTTTCCTGTTCCTGCTTTGTTCTGTTCATAAAGTAAAGGCCTATTTACATGCACCGATGTGTCTTAACCAAATTTGCATTACAGTAAAGAATTTGGATTACAGTAAATAGTTATTGATTATTAAAGTGTTATAACACGAATTTACTACAGTATTATCTGCCGGAATGATTACAGTCTCTTGAAACATCTACGGTTATTTAAAAATACTCAAAATATTCACCTTTTAAAACATAATAACACGTAGAATACATGCAACGAGCTACTATATATATTTCGAAGGAAACTATTCGCAATATTGTGAGCACTTCTTGATGCCTCTCGCATTTTATATATGGACGTATGCACCCAAATTTCAATAAAGACTACGCATTAAGTCGTAACTCAGTATTTATTTTCATTTATACACGAACTGAAATATAAATAAAATTGCTTGCATGTGTCATGTGTGTGTTATATCACCATTACGAAAAGTGTTTAGAGCTCACTTTGGCGCGAACAGTCTATAGTACCGTTACATCTAAGCTCGACAGTTCAACTCGGAGTGTTTTGTCATGATGTGATTTCTCGCCTAACTGCCTCCTTTGGCAATTCGTGCTAGTAATGGTAAGTATCCCAATTTGAAATACTTGGTGGCTGGCAGACACCAACCAGGCACCTAACTGATTGGTGGATACATGTGTAAGTGAGCTTTCTTCAATTGGCTTCTCAGTGTTTCGTGCCATGTTATGCGAATGCTAGCCAATGTGGCGTACACAACTAACATTTGTTTGATAATATTTGACATTGTGATCACAAACATGATTCGCCAATATTATATATATATTTTTATAAATTGTTGTAAGTCCCACAATTACAAAATAAGCAAGATATATACCAATTTGATACTTGTGTTATCTTGGACTATCTTACACACGAAACATTCACGCATATAAATATTTACTAAATGAATGTTTCTTTAAGAATTACCTTCCTTGTGTGATTAAGTATTGCAGTTTCTAAGTTTGAGTCCAAATTGGTTGACCGAAAACCGAAAATTTAACTAGTGGAAGACCTTATCCAGTGCCTGTACGAAATAGATACACAAATAGAGATAGAAAATTGCATTTTCTTTATAACACATCTACCAACACCTGATCCACTCAAGTTCTATTTTGCAGTGGTTGTTTAAAAATATTTAATCATTTACCACCAATCTGTTCTACTTTCTAACCCTTTCTTCTCCGCTTATTAGGTTTGGTAGTGTAAGTCATAAAATGAATAAATTCAAAATAACAATTTAATTTGTAATGTTCTAAGTACTACATAAAAATTAATTTGGTGTAAAGGGATGGGGGATAGGAGCGGAGGAACCACCCGCCATCATGTTGGAATTTCCCCTTTTTCCCTTTTTTCCCTCAAAATGTCCATGTTTTCCTCAAAAAGAACTAAATGTCCATAAAAATTTAGATGTTCATTAAAAACGCCCCCTTTCCCGCTAAAAAATTCCCATTTTCCAGGCAGATCAGTGACCCTGGGTAGAGCAGTAAGACAGATCAGCGACCAAGGGTCAAGGATCAATGACCCCGGTAACCGGGATCAGGTGAAGGGGCAGAAGAGCAGGGCCAGTACCTTTGCCCTTGACCTTTGACATTTAACCCAAAAAATTCAAAAAGGTAAAAAAATTCAACAAAATTAAAAAAAAAAAAATTCCAATCCCAAAAAAGTATATTATTAAAAGTACTAAAAATAATTTCAAAAATATTTAAAAATGTATTTTAAAAAAATTTTTGAAAATGTATATTCAACAATTTTTTAAAAATTATTTATAAAACTTTAAAAAATTCACTAAGAAATGTATTATTAAAAACGTATTTAAAAATGTATTAAAAATGAACTTTCCAGAAGTCACCCCTCACCCATACACATCCACCATCTTTGCAGGTGCAAGAGGCGACCATCTTGGTAGGCAGCCACCATCTTGGTAGGTGGCCACCATAGTGGTAGATATCACCTGTCTGCCATATTGGATGCATGTAACCATGACCTCTAACCCATGACCTTGAATGACCTTGAAAACCAAATCTCGAGAACAAATACGTAAAAGTCAACAAGCATATTACAACTAACTACTACCACCATATTAAATGCAGGTGACCTGACTGTGACCTCTTGATCTTAAATTACCTTGAAAAAAAACTAGAGGAAAATACATCAAAGTCAGCAAGCACATTTTAATACTACCTACTACCACCATATTATATGCAGACCACCTTGACCCTGATATCATGACCTTGAATGACCTTGAAAACCAAAACTCGCAATAAAATACATTAAAGTAATCAAGCATATTACATTATAGACCACTGACATCATATTAGGTGCAGACTATCTTAACCTTGACCCCATAATCATGAATGACCTGAAAACCAAAACTATATAAAAAATAAAAGTCTACAAGCACACTACAATACTAACAACTACCACCGTATTAGATGCAGGCAACATCGACCTTGACCCCATTACATTGAATAACCCTGAAAACAAAATCTCGACAAGAAATACATGAAAGTCAACAAGCATATTACATTCCTAACTACTATGACCATATTAGATGTAGGTGAAATTAACCTCGACCTTATGACTTTGAATGACCTTGAAAATAAAAAACCTTAGAAAAATACATAAAAGTCAACAAAAATATTACATAACTAACAACTACCACCTATTAGATGCAGGTGACCTGAATTGTAGCCCCATCACGTTGAATGACTTTAAAAACAAAAACTTGACCATGCGGAAAAAGAGATCAAGATAATATCTGTTATAACCATGGCGAAAATACATTGAAATTGATGTGGCTCGATTTAGCGTCGTAAAGAAATCGGGAAATCTGTTCAAGTATTGTGTTTTTATTGCAGGCATGTCGATATACGTACATTATCTGCTAAAGGCTGTTCATTATAAAATTAGTACTTTTGAGGCACTAGTTACTTTTATATTTCAGCCATTTTTTATTCTTTACCGACCTTTTAAATTAAATATGGCCATGTAAGTAATAACCACAGTGTAACTATTATACCGCACTCTGAAGTTAATGCATAAGGGTAAAGTAATATATATTTATTGACTATTATTCCAAATTAAAGAGTATTCAAAAGTTCTCAATTTACCATGAATGGCCTATGAAATGCAGGCATTCGCGGCATAGACAGATACACGCCTACTTACAAAAGAAAGGCTCTTGGCAAGGAGATTTGTGCAGTTAAACTGAATGTATTCTATCCCTGTACATGTGATGTGGGAGGTAGAAAAGACATACAATTACGATGAATGATTTACAAACACCACACTGTTCTGTATCTTACTTCAAACATTTTGCAGGAGATGTTTGCTAACAAAAATCAAAGTGAATAAAACAAAATCTAAATTGTAGGTTTATAAACATGTTGATCCATACGTACATACAAAAACATTAAATAACATCTTTAAAAAAATATTAAACCCCAAAGAATTCATATGAACCGCTACAAGTAACAAATATTTTCATATGCTCTAATGACTCCCGTAGTACTACCCATCTAGGCGACTGTGCAATGTTCCGTAAAATGATATACAAGTACAAACATGCTGAGACAAAATGAAGAGTCGATGGCCAAACGTACTTTCGCGTAGAGAAGAAAGTTATATTGTGAAACAAATCCGTCAGAGATCTTTTACTAGTCCATGCGCTATTGCAAGAGACCTACGAAATACTTTCAAAGTCACTGTAACCATGAAAGTGAGAAGAGTGTTCAGCAATATTGACTATAATATTGGAATATTTACCGAACGATTACTGGACAGACGTAATATTTCCAGATGAGAGTAAATTCAAGGTTTTCGAACATGACAGTCTGCAATAAGTGTGGAGAAAATCGAATAAAGAGATAAATCCCCAAAATGCTCGTCCTAGCGTCAAGCATGGTGGTGGTTCAGTTACGGTGTGGGGGGGGGGGGCATGAGTGTATGTGGTGTAGATGAATTGATGTTTATATATTAACTATAGGATCAATAAAACTATATTGACGAGTTTAAACATAATTTGCGACATAATGCCATACAACTTGATGTAGTAATGCACATTTTACCAGGATAATGGTACTCAGCGTAAATCCTGTGCAACACGAATAGGGCTGCTGTATAATTGTCCTCGTGTAATAGAAACTGCACCCCAATCCTAAAATTTAAATTCAATAGAACATATTTGGGCATAGTTAGACATTAAGCTACGAAAACATCATATTTAAAACATGTGGAACTTGAAGGAAAAAATCCTTCATGAGTGAAACAATATCCCTCCTAGTGTCATACAAACGGTAGTAAAGTCAATGCCAGTGAGTTTGAGAAGCGTTCTGAAGCAAGAGGGAGGGCATGCTAAATATTTAATGCTGAATTTATTTTGTTTATGTTGATGTATGAAAACATTTGTTCTTCGTACGAAGGTGTATGAACATTTCTGATTCGAAAACCTGCATTTATTTATATTTGTGTAATATATTACTTTATTTGTTTTATAAGGAATGTTGATTATTTTTGTATTAGATGAAATTGAATACAAAATACAGCTAGACGCATACGTGTGTGTCAACGTAATTGCTTATTGTACAGAAGTCGTGAAAGGAACAGGATGTTTGAATATTTGTGATCGTCACTGTATATACATATTAGGGCCTGTTCTATTTGAAAATTCTTTCCGTGGCATTCTTCAAGCACAAAAATGATTTAGTTATATTTGCAATTTGACCTTACTTTAATTCTTATGCAATCTGAACAACTTTTAAGCTAGTAGAGACTACTGACATCAGACTTAATAGACACAGATCTGCCTATCACTGATATCTAGAATGTTTTCAGTCTGAAAATAAAAACAACTTAAACGTCGCGTATATGCGGTCACGGGCAGAAGTATAAGGACAATGGTAAATAGCAATTAGTGACATTCGTAGATAAGCTTAGCCTAAAGGCAGAAAATAGGTAGTCAGCCATGTTTAATGTTACTTAGTGAGGTACAGTATGACGCACAAAACAAACAACATAAACTACGGTATCACTGCTTAAGACTATCATCTGTCTCCAGGTCTTATAAACATTTGATATACATCAGCAAAGTGTTGATCATTGTTCCCTCCACAGTTATTTGTTAACTTCCCGTTTTTCGAACAACGTCCATCAGTCTATTTAGCTCTAAATTAACCAGTTTTCTAGAATGTCTGGCCCAATACTTTCACAATTTGGTAGAAACGCCTCGTTTGTGTTTTGTGGGAAAAAATGCTTTTTTTCCCCCACTCTTCTCTTCAATTCCTCTAGAAGATTCTCAGTAGGATTCGGATCAGGTGAAAGTGATTGCGTATTATATGGCATATGGGGTGTGTTCTAGACGATCCATTTCACAGTGTGCTTGGGGTCACTGTAATTTTAGAAATAGAATACCATTAGGTTTCTGGAGTTCGATCTTGAATTTCTTCCTACTGATTATGTTATCTTGTTTCGTTGTAATATAAAATGTTACAGTATCATAGAATGTATTTTATTTGTTAGCATATGTTTGCATCCATATAAAAAACACATGTAACAAACAGAGGTGCCTCGCGTGTATGGTTCTGACGTCCGCTGTTTCGGGTTCGAAACCACCTCGCACCTTTAATTTGTATCTCAATGTGGTCATTATGCCACGTGGTGTGCCATTGGTTTTTTTGTGTCACTTTTTACGTGAGTGTTTATTTGGCCCTGAAAGGGGCCGATGATGTAACCTCAATAAGAGGACCAGTATCCCTCATTCTCAACCACCTGCCGCAATCCTCGTGGTAGAGAGGCAACCAGAGAAGTAGGACAGCGTTGGCTACTAGCTACTTCATCCCAAGCATCCACTCCTAGCTCCCAGTGAGCATCTTTATTTGCTGACTGTGGATCAGGCCAGTTTTCCGCCATCGTGCGCTTCGTCTCCGACTACACATTCTCAATTGGTTTCAAGTCAGCACTGTAAGGTGGTCAATCTATGAGCTCTAGTTGGGCTTTTCTTGCGAACCATTCTTGCACCCTCTGAGAAGTGTGTATCGGAGAATGATCCTGCTGGAAGCGCAGCACACCATCGGGATACAAAAGTCGCACCGAGGGAATCTTATGCTCTCTAGAATATGTAAATTTTGCCCGGCATTGAGGCCACGTGTATTCGGACATCGATCGTCGATTCTGTGCAACACGCCTATCTCACATGCACTCATCCATCCCCAACATGCAACGGATACATTATCATAGCGCGAGCACTCGGCCACATATTCCGGATTGTGCCGGGTCCCATGAGGTCTGAAGATACGCATTGGCCCATCATAAGCCGAGGAAAACACACATTCGTCGGAGAATACAACATCTGATCAGTCACGGTCAATGTTGTTCTCGGCAAACGCTAGACGATAGATCCTGTGCTCATCGGAGAGCCTTTACTTCCTTGAAGCGTGCTGGGATTTCAGTCCCGCCGCCATCAAGCACCTAAGCACGGAACTCAAGCTGCCAGGAAAGTGCGTGGCATGTTTTAGCTGAATGGCGCTCCTGAAAAGAGTCAACTGCGCCTGGGTAATCAGACTATTGTACTCGGCTGCAGTCGACACCCTCCATGAACCCGTTCCTCCGCGACGTGTCACGTCGCCCATGTCCCGGAACTGTCGTACCCATCGATTCGCAGTGCTCTCTGGAACACCGTGACGTCGGCCTGTTTCAGCGGCGGAAGAACCTGCCGCCTCAATAAGGCCTATGACTCTCTCCCTAACCGACTGACTGTGGTGAGATATCGCTGCAGATTGACATTTCACTTCCTTGAACCGCCTGCCTCTGGCGAGACATCACTACACTATGACGTGTATTAAAACGGTTGCATATGCCTGTGACGTAGAAGGTACGCATGCTCAGAGTCGAATGGGGACCAAAGATGTGCGAAATGTGTATGGTATCAGATGATATCTGTTTAAAAAGGGAGACCACAAGACATGTCCGAAACTGCAGTAAAGTCCTCAACTGATCACGTGACGTTGTTCAGGGATACAAATGCATGGGCAATCAGGACCAAACTCTGTGACTTTGGAGGGGCACGCTAAATGCCCAAACCGCCTGTCAAATCATCTGATGCTTTTTACTTTTGTTACCCATCACATGACCGTGCCACCGTGCAAACACAGAGGTGTATAATGACACGAATATGAACAGTAAAACACAGATATGTTATTTTGTGTGAGAGTAGCCCTTTTTTTTTTGTCAATGCATTTACTTTGCATTATATTTTGATTTACCATATGAGACACCAACAAGACAACTGATAAACGTAGTATTATTTTAGACTGTTCACGGTAAAGCGAACACTTTTTAAGGCCCTTCTAAATATTTCCTTTCATCCAATTTCCATCTTCCTGCTGCTTTTTAATGTAAACACTGCAATGCGACCAATAAACACAGTGCCCTAAAAAACTAATTCCTGAAGCTGCAATACGACGTATTTATTATTGGTTTATGCCTGTTGGGAGGGTCTTAAAAAGTGCCCACTTTACCATGAACAGCCTATTGCAGAGACCAAAAAATAGTAAACGAATAAATAAGTTTCCTACAGATAAAATCGACCGCCTCCTTAGCGAATGCGCATCGGGATGTGTCAGATCACAAAGTTACCTAATCTATTTATACACATTCATATTCCTCACATTGCCTAAGTGATATAACAACTTCGAAGTAACATTTTCGTAGTTAACAATTTTACTACGGTCAGCATTGACACATTACTTAGAATATATCGTGCATTCTGTAGGTTGTTTCTTATTTCACACAAATTAAATGAATGGACAATATCAGTGAAACATAAATGTGCTGACAGTACTGCTACGTGTGCCAAGTGCAGTAAAACGAGCAGTAGGTACGCAATAAAGGTCTGAAAGAGGTTTGGAAGTTAGGGGAGTTGTGTGCGGAGGGCCGTTACATTCACTATTTGTTAGGTGAACGCATGGTAGGATAGAAAAGAAGGTTAAAATATGTATGTGTGCGCCACAAGTATAGGTTGGGCGTAGTTTGAGTTAGAAGGTGTTAAACGTAGGCTTATACATGTCTATATGCACCTTAATAATTTTGCAACTTTTAGCTTGCCGTAGAAGAAAATGAGGACATCTGGATCACTGTAAATAACATGCACAGAAGCAACTTGCATACATTCTCAACACTTCATATAAAATACAACATGTGAAATCTGAATAATTAATATATTATTGAACTGAAAAATAAATAAAATCAGACCAAATGTGTCATGCAATTCGACAAGATGTAAAATTCAGATGTGAAATATTTATTAAACTTTAAATGTGTGTAAGAAAAATCACTTTACTCAAAAATCACGTTGAATTTATGTTGATGACCAAATTGAAGTACCACCATCTAGTATAGAGTTCAATAAATTAAGGAAATAAAAACAAATTAAAAGACAAAAAATAAAATATGACTGCTGCAAAATTAACTGCTGCAAAATTAACTGCTGCAAAATTAACTGACAACTGACTTGAAATTAAATTCAGAAATAAAAATTTGTTCATAACCGGAAGTAGCATTCTTCAATTTCTAACTGTTTAAGAAAGTGACTAAGCTCCTAAGTAATTAGTTGCATTTACAGTTCTCACGATCCAAACATTTACTTGAAAATGTCAATTTAAGTTTTAATTACTTCAGAAGAATTACTCCTCACTTTCCCTCAAATAGTTAAACTCTGCTCAAATACGATTACACTGAGTTCAATAGTTTTTAGATGTTAATGTTCTCCGGCGTTACTAGCTCATATGGGATCTCAGGACTACTTATTATACACAAGTTAAAGTTCAGAAAATGCCTAGTTCCGTAAGTTAATCTTCTTCTGAAAATTCTATAAGTTCCTAGAAATATATTACAAGTGAAGTCTTTCACATAGGTCTGCACCCATACTCTCAAACTCCTTGGCGTCACCTGTATTCTGATGCGCCGCTAACGTGGCTGACATGGCGCCTGGCGTTTAGAGATCGGTGTCCTGCCGTCTCCAACAAAACTCACTAATACAATTAGCTAGACACCTGCCATCAACCCTCCTCTATAATCGGTTGTGGTAGTGGCCTACTCACTACTTCTAGGACTTATTTATAACTTATTCTTAGGTTGTCGCTGGGGATTCCCTAAGATTGAAATCTCAGCGAAAATGCAATTAACCATCCATGTTGAAAGTCCCACCCAGAAACAAGCCTTCCGGAATCTCCATTCAAGACTAACCAATCGTGGCCTACTTCCGACTAGACCTCTTTAAAATAAAATAAACCAAAATTAAACAATCTTTCTTATAAGAGAATAAAGTAAATAATTAAGCTTTAAAATCATAAAGTAATTACTGAGAACAAAAATAAACATATAAACATAATATTACAATATTGAAATAACGATGTGTCAAAACTAAGAATACTGCATGGAAATTATCATAGAATATAGACATTAAGTGGACTGGTGGTTTACATGAATCATAAATTACGTGATTTAAAAATGTTACCATTAAATATGAGGAATGTGCGAAAATTAATATTCAAATTACAATAGCGTGTGAAATAAAATAAATAATACAATTCAAACACTTATATAGCTAATTTGCACGTTCAAACATGTTCTGTCGACCTATGACAATAATTACTCTGTTTAGGATATTCTGCTTGAGGCCTTCACTTTCTATATTTATTAAATTCGTATATTTTATAATGAGTGTGTATGTCGGTTTTGTGTAGAATAATTATGAAAATGTTTTTAGTATTGTCACAACCAACTCTGTTTGTGTGATGAACTGGCAGAAGAAAGACGCTTAGTCCAATCTTGAGGTAATTTTGACAACATATGCTCATTCGCAGTGGACGTACAGTAGTTGCACTAGCCTTTTAAATATCGTGGCGTGTATGATCAAGTTACCGTATTGATTTAACTGCCCTTGACAATTATCAGTATGCAGCAGTACACAGGACGGCCTCTCGACACAATCGGTAATCTCACGTCATCGAGCGCTGTAGCTTCTCGACAATACCTTATCCCAATACATACACCACATACGAAGACAATAGCTGATCTCCATAGACTACGTATACTACAATCGACGATATATTCGTGCAGTTAGTTATATACCCATATACTAAAAGCGAATAAGAGCTCACGCCAAAACGTTCTAATCGCGTGAACAGGCAACACAGAATGACTAACGCACGCACTCTGTGAGTCATCTGACTTGGCAACATGGACTTATGCAGCAGCATTCTGGCATCATTAAAATAAATAGGTCACGGTCCACAGTGATTGTTAGCAGTGGCCTGAAAGTTGTTCATTTGCGAAATAAAACAGAAATATTCAAGTGTAAACTGGGTGTTTTAAAGTACCTGAGAGTAATTATCACTCTTATTATTTTACTTGTCTTGAATCCGTGTTTTGTTCAGAGGCATAATGTTTGTTGTACTGAATATTTTATTAGACACTATGTTACTGTGTTAAGAACTGTGCTCATTTTTTTGACAGTTCACACAATATGTTATATGCAAAGTAATTTACTACACAGCTATTACTATAAATATGGAGGCATTTTCAGATATTCCTTCACATTAAACACACACGCAACAATTTTATTTCTGTTTTAGTTTTACTGACCTAAATAAATATTACGGCAACACTACCGTTTTTCAACGTAATGACTATAGGAATGTAGTCTTGAAACATATTAAAAATCACACTTTAAAGGTTTTCTTGTGTAATTATACCACGATGGCTAGGAAGTGTGTGACATTCAACAATCTTGTAGTTTTCACTCCATACGGATATCTAGTGACTATGTAGAGTCTAAATGGGCAAGCAGAAGGTTGTTAATATTACAATTGCCTCCTAGTTCTACTGTTTCGTGGGGTTTTACGTTTACAGGTTATTCGGTGTAACTGGCGCGTTTTTGCAAATAGACAGTGCCCGTAACCGCATATAGTTTAATATGTGCACCGCCTGAGGTACTGCTGTAATACTAGCCGCGACTCACGTAAACGAGTTCTTTGTTTCGCCATCGCATTATAATAGTCATGTTCCAAACCAATGGCCACTGAAAATTGATTCCTATAATTTGTGCAGGTCTACCACTGAACAAGAAGTGGCAGCGTAGAAACACATTAATTTTGCAAATATCTTAACGGTGTTGCTTGATAAACATACTTACTCAATATCAAGATAAACATACATATGTATACAAGTCACTTGACCTATAGTAACACCAATGTTGCATGAAGCGAAAGACACAAGAAAGTGGGAAGGGCTTTCAACATTGTACTACGTTAATCGTAGGCAGTGTATAAATAGTGAAACTGTAGCTGCTAAAGAATAGTTTTCTTGGACCATAGTCGCAGCATTGTGTAAAGTTATTTGTCTCGAAAGTAAAAAGACAAAACGTGAAGGCAGTAGCCAACGAAATTCTCAATTTATCACTACGTAGTGAATTCGATAAATTCTATGAAGATACGTTCAGTGGCCACTACTTAAAACGGTATTTATTTCGTGATGTTAATATAGTTTTACAACTGATAATTTCATCACATAAATAATAATAAAATTATATAGCAAAAATTCATAACTTCACTAAATGCGTTTAAAGGTTCGTAACTAAATTTCGAAACTTTTTGCAGTACCACTATAGTTATGTTCTAAACAGATACGAGGACGTTGCCTTGATTGTGGTTTTATGTGCTAAGTATGTCATGCTGTTGCACCGGTTGAAAAGGTGCAGTTTAGTTATTCGTGAAATCAACCCAATGCATAAGTATTATAAGACTAAACCCAGTAAATCAGTTCCATAAATTAAGTAATACATTTAAAATGACTACTTAATGGTGTTTTATTCTGATGAGTAATTTCTCTGTTGATTTAAAAGGACGTTAAAATTTGTTATCATTCAGTTAATATTTATTAGCATCACAATTTTAAAATCAGGTCTTTAAATTAATATTGGAATACACAACCATATACATACAATACTTTCCTGTGCAGTGTATCCGGTCCTACATATCATTCTAACTACTGTTTCTTAACATGAAATTAAAACTGCATTCCAACTACTCCTGTTCATAAAACATGTCCTCCCATGGTACATCATGTATATTTATTGTGGAGTCTATTGAGGAGTCATGTTGATTGTCTTCCATAATGCATTTCATTTATGGCTACAAATGTTCTATCATATTATTCAGATCTGGTGACCAAGGACGTCAACGCAAATATTACATGCCTTGTTGGTTCCGAAACCATCTCTAAACTGGGTTTCTTCTATGGAATACCATTTTCTATATTTGCGACTATATTACTCTAGCATGCTATAACATTAAAGGACTCGATGCTTTAATACACCGCTGGCCACTAAACTTGCAATAACATGATGATCATGAGGCATCACATCCGGATATATTGGACAAGAATAGCCATCATACATGGGTGACATGATTATACTTGCAGCACGATACTACGTATAGATTGTACGAAATCAGTACTTTGGGCCCCACTTCCCACCCCTCTTAGATAGAATTAACCGCCGCTACACCCACGTGGATTCAATGTGTGCCCAAAGTTCATACGATGTAGTGGCGGGAATCCTGTCACAACCCAGTCATCGTTTGACCATGGGACACGCGTTTTCGATTAACAAGAGATCCGATGAACACGCAGGCCAGGAAAGCAGTGTTACATGATGGTCATCCAGCAGCTGTAGGACGATGTGTGCCACATGAGATCGCGCATTTTCCTTTTAGCACATGTCCCCACGTTGGCCCTAAGGTAAGGGGACGACAACAGGTTCCAACACCTACGCAATGTAATGGTTGCTGGTCAGCGTACCAGCGATGTGGACTAGGCATGAGCGGGAATAGAATACAATGTCACCCTATGTCATTATTCCAGGTGCCAGGTCAGTATGACTATGCATTATGTAGGACTCGATCAGGCGTGCACCACGGTGCTACGAGAGCTTAATGCGACCATAGTCATGCTACAGGTAGAAGCGTAACTCGCTGGTGAAGACTACGGCAAATTATTCGTCAGTCCATGTCAGACCTTTTACGCACCATTGCAGCCGCAAGCATCTAAGGTATGTGAGCATTCAGTGGCAGCCGCAGTAATGTGCACCTGGACATGTGGCGTCGATGGTCTAGACGGCGACAACTGTGCGTGAGAACACAGATTGTTGTACCAGACACCTGACATCCCGAGCGAGAGTGCTTGATGTGACTGTATGGTCTGTAATCCTCATGCGTTCCAGATGTCTGCCCTGTCGTTTGTTGGTGTTACGGGGCCGTTATGATTTCCTGCACATCGCTCAGCCCGTCTCTCCTCGACCACTGATCTCATATCTGCTTCGCTGTAGTTATACCTCTTCCAATCTGAAGACCAATATCGCATTACGATAATCCACAACCTTGATAGGTTAAGATTCTTCCGCAGTCAAAAGCGGAAACATGTTTGTGAGGTAGTCGTGTTCTTCAAACCTACTTACTGATTCGTTTGTGCACAGAAACAGCAGAGAAACATACAGCCACTACATCCCAGTTGCTCTCCGACCTCCGCTTGTATACTGCTTCACAGTGTGGTGCCACTCAGCGAACAACTAATTACGCCATTTTTATACCCTATTCTACGCAGTCTCCCAATGTCGGATCAATACGTTGCATCCTTCGTGATGAATTTCGAAAGACCAGCAGTGTACTAAGCGTTATGTGTACTTACTTATTACCTTTGTAGTATTCCAGTAAGTAGAATTATTTGGGGAAGCTTGCACAAGGGGTAAGGGGATCGGATCATCAGAGATGTTCATGCTCTACCATTCTGGTCACCTGGCTGCCATTTTAGATGTAGCTGACCTTCACCTTGACCATTAACCTTAACCAAGACCTTTAACCTCGACCCCGGTGAAGATTGACTTTGAAAACCCAGAAATTAGAAAATATTTCAAAACATCTAAAACAATATAAAACATTTTAAAAAACTCCAAGATATATACAAAAACTTGTAAAATATTACTTCTACCTTTATTTATTTAAGATATATTAAAAAACATTACTTCAAAACTATTAAAACACATTTCCAGAAGTCCACAAGCACCACACTCAGCAGACGACTGACCCCCTCCACCCCCACTCTCCGTACGAGGTGGCGCAGTAGTAACTCACCGGACTCGCATTCAGGAGGACCCGGCTTCGATTCCCAGTCCGGCCATCGTGATTTCGGTTTTCCATGGTTTACCGAAATCACTCCAGGCGATTTCTGGGATCGTTCCGTAACAAAGGCCATGGCCGACTCCTTCCTCAATCCTTCCTGCGCAATTTGCTCCGTCTCTAATCACCTCGCTGTCGACAATATGTTAAACCAACTACCTACCCACCTACCGCCTCCAGACTCCTCACCTATACCCGTTCTGTCGTATGCGGTCATCTTAGTTTTTCGTTTGTCTGTTTTTATACATTGCTGAAGGCTACCATCGTGAATTTTATCTGTATTTTGTCTATACATTGCTGGAAGCCACCATATTGGATTTCATGTATTTACATTTACATCACCTATGCGGTGCTAGTGTATAAATTGTCTATTTAGTCAACAGGTGGCGGCCATAATTAATTATGTTTTAAAGTATAGGTGGTGCTGATGACGCCCTCCGTATTGGATTCTATTTTCAATGTTTAGGTAGTGCTATGTTCTCGGTTATGCCGCCAGGTGAGCGATAGCACAGGTTCCCTCCATCCCCACACACATTTTTCATTGGCAAATTACTTAGCTTCATTCAACCACCGCCATCATCACCCTTGGTTCTCATTGTCTAATTAATCGTGTGTTTTCGGAAACCTTCGTTCCTATCAATCAGCGGACATTCAGCATGGACTATTGTTTTCCCCTAACAAAAACAATTCTTGTCCTACATGAAAACATTCCCAAGATATTAAAGGTGTCCCTAATCAGATAGTATTCTGTGTGTTGGATTGGAATATGCCAAGAGCTGGCGATTCACAATCCGTGCCCCATCGGAACGAACGTCCCTGACCTTAACAAGCAGCGCTGCTGAGCGCCTTTTCGACAGCTCGTCGAGATGTATGCTTCAAGACGTCATGCGTACCAAAATAAAAATCATTTTTGTTCTCTGTGCAACTCAGAAGCCCTACGACTATGAAGTTATGAAAATCCATGATACATTTAACAAATATTATGTGTTTAATGCCATCCTCGACTCAGAGATAAAAATTAAATATAAAAATAGCAATTCTTTGTATTGTATTTGCTATGCTGAAGAAGAATATTGTGTAATAGGAACTTAATTATTTATGAATTTAATAGATAGAAATTAAGGATTAGGGATAACAAAAACACTTTGCAAATAGAAGCTGTCTCGAATATTATCTTTATACCTGGCGTGTAGCAGCAGCAGAGACATCGGCAGGAGTCAGTCGGGAGGCGTCAATCTTTCCATCAATCCTTCGCATGTGGAGCGATTGTGAACTATGTGGAAAAATTGTGGAGCATACGAAGCGATTGTGGAAAATGTGGTGCACGAAGAGCATGTAGAACGATTCTGGAGCATGTGGTGCTGATTATGGCGCGTGTGAGTCACAAGTTAAAATGAAGTTCTCTTATTTTAAAGTAAAGTTATGTAGTCTTCTTCCAAAGCTGAAATTTGTATTTTTTATTTAGTAATATCGCTTTGAAATTTATATATACATATATATTTATATATACATATATACTTTTATATATATATATACTTATATATATATAAGTATACATGTATATATACATATATACACATATGTATATATATACATAAATATACACATGTATATATACATATATATGTCCCACAGTATAGTTAATAGCTTACTAAGTAAATTGTTTTTGCAGTTTGTGAATAAAATTTCCTAGCATCATCGGGGGCATCCAACAAGCTTCGCCATTTGTTGAAAAAATATTTTGCACTTTGTTTTCAACCAGGCAGCACACACAATCAGTATCGGAGGAAGGAATCGAACATGACGTACGTTAAGTAAGCATCTAATTGTATTCCTGGAGTGATTTTAAGAAACCATGGAAAAAACTCAAATTAGGACGTATGGACTGAGAACTGAACCTGAGTCCTCCCGAACGCATATACGATGTTTTATTATGGCAGCGTCTCGTTATGTTTCATAGAATCAGGAATGTTACCCCACAGATGCTGGGTCATACATACATATATATGCATTTCGCCTCGCAAACATTTAAGTGGATGTCATTTCTGGTCTCACCTCCATCGAATTCTGATACTGAGATATTGGATACCTAAGTGTGTAAACCGAAAAATTTTGCATGAACTGCCCAACATTATCAAACTTCCCTCAATTGCACAAATACAGCTAACAGCTGGTAAACCGTCGCGGGTCTGAGATATGTGCAATCTTTCACAGAAACCAATAACAGATTATAAATGCCGTGAGCTTGAAAAAATGTGACCTTTTTGTCTCGGTGTATCAATTCCCTCACTATGGTCTATGTGGAAAAGCATTGCCTGTTTGATGTTTTTTTAAACATATATTTCTCTTTAGGAATTGCATAAGGCTGGTAATTTCTACTCGTGTTCCATCAAGGCCCATTTTTGGCAATGAGCTGTATGTTGAGCATTGCTGGCAATATGGTGATGACAATGAGTTAATGAGCTGGTGAAACATATTTTTCCTCCCATTCTTTGAACTTAGCACTTACAACTTTTTTCCTTGCGAATAATGGTGTATTTGGCAATGACTCGTGATATCTAAATACTCTTGGTGGATAGAGAAACCAGATTTTTTTCAAACTTATTGTCATAATAAGGCATGCAAAACTGTGCTGCTGAAGTAGGATAGGCATGGTGTAATTTTCCCTTAGCATGTTTATTGGTCATAGATACTGTAAAATGCATGATTAGAGTGGTGAATATTAACGGTGAACAGTTCTGTTGAAGTTTGATGCATATGTTATGAATTTGGCAACTATATTTTATGTGGTTCGGATATTACATCCACCTATGATTATAAGTAGATTATATTGTTAACTTGACCCTGCGAACCTCCTTGTAGCCATGGGTGATGTCTATGTTATGAATTTAGCAACTAAATCTTATGTGGTTTGGAAATTACAGTCAACTATGCTTATAAGTAGACATGTGGTATACCTGGCCCTGCGACCCTTCTCATCGTCGGCCTGTGTTATGCAGTTGACAATTATCTCTTATGGGGTTCGAAAATTACAGTCAACTATGCTTATATGTTAGGTCTGGTGAGCATGTAAGCCGATGCTGTTATTCGGTACTGCATTATGGTACTAGGTCGACAGATCCCGAAAGGAATGACAGAGCATGAGACTCGGCACCCACCAGGACGATAGGTTTAAGGGTCCCAACACCCTGTCATCATATTGACAGAGCTGGAGGTTGGAATCTAAGATGGCTACCATGGGTATGAAGGAAAATAGAAAATTTTTTGGGGGAAAACAGGAAATTTGTCCCGTATGGCATCATCAAAGATGGTGTTGGCCTAGTTCCCTTGCCCGCAGCTCCAAGCCCCTGTTAGATTGCCCATTTGTATACTACTACATGCAAAGCTTTACTTGAAGATATGCATCAAAATGCAGTACATAGTGGTTACTACATTAGAAATATAATTATATACAGCTTTTTAAAGTTCTCATTACTTTCACTGACGCCAAATAGGTTGAAAAATTTCTGAAAATGCTATGTAAGCATTATATTTGAGGTAGCGCTGTCTTCCATAATAGCTACAAATATAGACTTATCTACTGGTACCGGCAAACGTCTGTGCACGCGAGTCCAATCTTATTCCCTAGGCTGTGGCTCGGCATTGTCTGGTCTCTAGATAAGCGACAAGATTGCATCCCAGCAGTATTCACACGGACATAAAAACATTCGGCATTTTGTCTTGAGTAAAAGCACATGCAAAACCAGACAGTGAGACTTTTTGCTGGCGACAACAGGTAGCAGTGCTCTTGTGACAGTGTATGCTGGAGGATTTCTTTACCATCTGTGTGTATTGTTCGATATAATACAATTGCTTTTCTGTTATTGAGTGCAATTTTTCTGTTCAAATATTAAATAGTATTGAATTAAAATCACGTTATATAAAAGTAGCAACAATGGAGGTTGAATACTTTCTGTGGTTTGATGCATCAACAGATCACTTGTTCCTTTTCCACATTTTCATAATATCTTTCACCATTAAAATGGGGGTGTGTGGAGGATATAAATATTTTATCTGAAGGTTTGTGGCGCGGTGTACGAAATATCTCAGCGGGAATGCATTACTCAAGAAAACATTTGTTTACAAAATTTGCAAACATTGAGAGGCTTGAGACAGCATAATACTAAGCCAACTTGAACACATTTTACAGCATAGCAGTTTTACTTTAAAAATCCAAAAAAATGCAAATATTAACACACAATGTCGTACATAGCTGTCATCTATCTAGTCAGTGCCAAATGTAATTTCGTAACATATCCACAGTTGTTGGCACGATTTTTGATGACATAGAATTCTTGAATTGTGTCCTTTGTCGAAATCATCAATCACAATACGGAGGTGCGAATAAATTAATTTTAATAATGAACAATAAATTTAAAACATTTTAAACTATAATAACGTTATATTAAATGATAAAAGAATATTTAGTACAATAACTGCTAGACAATAACACAAAATAGAACTGAGAAAAGGATAGATATATATTTTTATTTTCAATTTTTTATCCAAAGAAATGAGTTATGTATGAAGGTTAAACTAAACTATAAAAACTTTGCCCGCAGTTTCTGCATTTAATTTAGAGCAAATATATGCAAACGAATACCAACCAATGTGGCAGTGAATTATAGGTATAATGTGGAAAAAATAATTCATTATTGTTACACTTTCTCTCTCTAGAAATTAAGTGGGCTATACCAAGTTCGTTAAGGGGTGGAGGTCTTAATGAAATAAAAGAATTAATTATAATTCCCTTATTTTATTTACAATAACTACAGCGAAATTCTCTAAACTCAAATTCTCACAATAAATTGAAATCACGTACTGTTCACAATTGACACCAATTAATAAAATTTATAATTAGGACAAAGAAATCAATTAATTTAAATAATCAAAGATCAGTCCCAATAGACAGTGTCTCAACCTATTCAATTATTTGATAATTTATGTTTCCATATTTGAAAGTTCGAATATTTACAATAAAATCAGTATTACACTTCCATTCAGTCCCACCTCAGTTCAGTTCATGTCCCGCCAGTCGTAATGTTCTAGAGTCCTCCAAGCCCCCTCACGCACAGTAGGCTTCACTTGTCGGTATCACACCCTCTCGTCCATTCAAGCCACGGACACCTCACTCGCCGTCGTCCCGCAATCTCCAGTCGTTATCCACACTCCCTTCGCTCGCGCACACTCGCCAGACGGCCTCCGTCAAAGACTGCTGGCCGCTGGGTTGCGGCAGTATATATAGTGTCTTAGGCCGCCACCGAGAATCTTCCCAACTCGCGTGATACGTCGCGGAGGGCTGAGGCGCCAGCCAATTTCACCAGAACCTTCTTGCGTCGTCGCTAAACGTATCGGAAACTCTAGCAGGCGAGAGGAGGTCTGTGACTCCAGCAAGTCTTGCCACTGTCGGCATTCGCGGGATTCCCAGAAGCGGAGCAGACAGCCACGAGCGCATCTCGTTCCAGGAAGAGGGAAGGGCGAGGTGGGTCTTCGATTACGGCGCGGGGCAGCGGAGTCGGCGCCAACTGCAGCACGTAACAAAATATTACTTAAATTGTAACTTAGAAATCATCTCCAATGAAAAAATCTGCTTTTGTTCACTTAAAATAAGTTCTTATAACCACTGACAGTGTTTTCTGGTTGACTTATTGGCTGCCCACTGTGGTACAGTCGGTTAAGTGTTGAGCGTGAGTAGTTCCGGTTTTGAATCCCGGGTAGAGCAAGGGTGTGATTTATGCTTGTCCATAGGAGTCAACCTTTCATGGAAAATGTCACTTCCAATAAGAAAAATACGAGAAAAAAGTTGTCACGGAATTAAAAACATTGGTGCTCTAAATCTGGACTTGTGTGTGAATTTTATGCTACTTTCACAAGTTAAACCTTGAAAACAAGTAACTAGAAGAATACATGCCTTTTCTTGTAATAAATTAACTAACTACTAAGTGGACTTGCAATATATAGATATTTAACATTACAGTCAAGCTTGTATTTCAGTCACATTTGTAAATTGAAAATCTATGTTAATATATGACATACTTTCAAACATATATTTATTCATACCACAATTGTAATACAAAGATTATAAGATTTATATTATATTTTAATAAATACGTTCCAACTGGAAATCGAATCTACTACTTCTTGAGCAAATACGTGTGGCCTTAACTTCAACACCAACAAACTAATTTACTTATTACTATAGTCTAACAATATCGTTCGTTTCGAATCTTTTTGTGTAATAATTTGACAGGCATATAATTTTAAACACTTAATGTTTTGGTTTTTAATACATTTCAAATGGGGTTACACATTTGCACAATCTTTGTTTCACTATCAAGAAAATATTTTCTCTTAATGAACGTTGCATTTGGAATAACATTTACTGGCATAAATTATAGACAAAAATATATTACGGTCTGTTAAGTTAGTACAAATAACACTATCATAAATGCTACAGAAATATTTTTATATTGGTTACACCGTCTGCTGCAGCCAGCATTATTTGGAAAAACATATTTAAAGGTGGCGTTAAGTTTGCACGTGAATCGGAATCCCAGATAAAATACATAAACCGACAAGATACTAAACACCATTTTACATAAACTCGAAATGTTTACTGCGATTTTCGTGAGCTTTTTAATTTGAACACCTAGGTAGTATGTAGACCACGATTTCACATAAACTACCATTTAGCACGGCAAGAATGCTTGCACACAGATTAATTGGGTGGAATTTGTGAAGTAGATGAACTTTATGTTGTAGATTGTAATTTTATTATTTTATTTATTGTTTTATAAACACTGTGTGTATGCATTCTTTATAGTGTGGGTCAGTCCACTATGAGTGAATACGCTCATTTTCGCGACTTTGTGCAAATACAGACATAAAACATTTTCTATAGTTTCAAAAGAAAAGCACTGGCGTGAAATTGCTGTTTTGTTATACTTTGATAAACTGTACGTATACATTAATTCACGTGGAGTTGCACCAAGTGTTAAAAACTAAGTAGTATTCCAGTTTTATATTATTGTATGTGGTTTTATATAAGTAAAATGGTCAGGTACAAATTTTTAACACTGAGGATAAATATCCTGTGCCTCTGCGAACGTCCTTCATCCTGTATTGCCTTACATGTACCTACGTGAGCCCACCGTAACTGATGTTTCAGGAATGGTCGATAGTACAATAGCAGATAGTACGGCCAGACATACGTGCGCATCTCTTCCACCCCTCCTCCCCCCTGTTGGCACCTTTTAACACGCTCCGTCCGCTCAGACATGCACGAACGTCTGCCGGCTACAGTAGATAATACGAAACCTACGTAAGGATTAGATTTGGCAGGGAAGAAACTGGCCTGGTTAGATAGGACGTGGCTTTTCATGCAGACAGTAGCTAGTTGCAAGAGAAACATTCTTGATGTGTGCATACATTAATTATATCTGCAACATGCGCCGATTGTTTAATTAGTGTTTAGTGGCCTTATTTACTGATTAATATAACCATATATTCCGCTAAAGTGTGATATTCGATTTTCGCAAATGCGTACGACAGCAGGAAATTCATTTCTGTGTATCGATAATAAAATAAAAATATTAGACCTACTTAACATCTTATATAGAATAGGGTATATTTAAATTATTAAAAGAGGAATTATGCATTTCTCTTTTACAGTTATCTGTAATTATAGTCATTTCACATACATTTACTGTTTCATCATTTGAAGCATCGCATGTTGCTTACATACCTCGAGACAAGCTATATTGCACAACACTGTAGCTCAGCTCACCTTTATGATTGGTTGTTTTTTCCCCTAAGTGTTACTTGTTTGCGCGTGAGACACGGACTTCCAGTGAGGAGTTTATGTGAGATATTCTGTTTTTGCATTAACTTAATAAATCGCAGGACGATTTGCTTCATCCAATTAAATGCGTTATATTCACTTGAAGAAACTGATGTCTCAATGATGCGCCAATAGAAGCTAAAGAGATTCTTGGTGCAGCTAAAACGCTGAACGATTGGCCGGATAGTTATGAGGTGCTGTTTGCTTGAGAGCCAAGGCGATACGTCTTGTCAAAAGCCGAATATTGCCGAAGGAGACTTTAACTTTTTCCGTCGCTCATTTATTCCGACGGGAAGTGTACATCCTGATGCCAACAATCTGAAACAAACTTATTAATTGTACAACATTATCCTATACTATCGAAAAAACAAAAAAAAACTATTAACACATATTTTATAACAGAGATATAAATAAATAAAATAATTACATGTTTTATGTTTTGTTTCAGGTAAAGTACTGAAGCTCAAATAGAAAATCATTAAGAACACTTTCATGAGAAATCACAGAGCCATACGGTAAAAGAAGTCTGGGGACAAAGCCAAAAATATAAAAAAATATACGTATGCAAGATAATTGGATTTTATCACTACAATCCCAAACCACAACGAGACAGAAGATCTATTGGTCAACAACTCGGCAGTGGAACTAAGTATTCCTGATGGCGATCGTGCAGCTACTCCAGGTTTTCAACAGGATATGAATGTATCCAATCAAACATCTGCTAGTACACTATTTAGAAGAAATACGAAAATGGAAGATAAGTTAGGAAATGATATAGACTTGATGACAAAACGAAATCAAGAGACAGTTTTACAGCATAAATGTGTTGATTTACATTGGTTTTTATCATTGATGCCAAGTGTGAAAATTTGAGTGATGATGATAAAATGAAATTTCCCATTGGCGCATTGCAGCCGATAATGAAATATACCTCAAAATCACTATCGCATTACGTATTCCTGCCAGCTCACACCTTCCAAACCAACATGATCACATGAATTCCCGCAACATCCATTCAACAATTATTGGCCTTCGCCCTAAACAAAACTATCTGAATCTCCAACAAATTTACTCCACAATGCAACGTCACATGTCAAGTATACCCACATTTATGAGATCAGAATATCAGCAACAACTGGCCCAAATACACGTCCAGGCCACTGCCAGTAATCAACAAGCATATCTAAAACAATCGCCCCAAACACACATCCAGACTACTACTAGAAACAATCAACAAAAACTTCACGAAGTCCCGGCGCACGCTGAAACAGTTACTTCGTTCAATAATATGTTTTCTGAAAACAGCACACTTGCTACTGACTATTCACAATCATCAAAGGATACTATGAAGAGTAATACTTCCAATAATTCTAGTACCTTTTATCACTCCATTAACTGTTCCCGTGATGTGAACTGCCAATGATCAATTGTCTATGAAATGGTGTTTTTACTATATCGCGTCGAATTTTAAATTTATGTATTTATTGGTGGCAATTTAATGTGGTTCAATTTATTGGAAGTTACTTTGATTTTACTCGTAATTGTATGTGTTATTTTCATATGTACTATTTACCACGTGTGACCATACATGTTTTGCAATGATTTAAAGTGAAATGCTTGCCTTGTAGCGCGAACATGTTACTAGAGCGACAATGATTCCATTACAAATTATATGAACTAGCAGACCGAAGTTTTATTTTTGTTTCTATTCTATTTTGTCTAATATCTCACTAGTGCAGTGGTTTATGGTCAATATTGAAATAAGATCACTGTTATTACTTTAGAGCATGAAGATTAATTTGTATCCATAGTACATCTTATGTTTACTATAACAAACATAATATATGTGTTAATAATGATATATTGTAATAGAAAGATTGAAAAATATTGTATCAGAAGTACAAATAATGACAATATGTAAATTATACTTACTTCTTAATTCTTGAAACTTCTAGATATTATGCGACATTGTACCACTGTATACTTTTTTCAATCAAAACGTGGTTTAGAAATTGACTGCATTTTTAAATGGTTTTTACATAATTTATATTATGTTTGGAAATGCTTTATTGATGAAATACCATTAGAGACTGCATTCGTTTGTAAAGAACGATCTGATATAATTCTAAATATGGAAAAAGTAATTGCAAACAACAACATGTAAATTAGCCTAACAATGTTAGTAACATGGGTCTATACTTGCTCGAGAGCTCATCAATTGACACCTCAGACATACGAAAGTAATAAAAAAAATTTCACTGTCTTTTTTATGTTCATGAAATAAAGTGTAAAATACTCCTATTTCTAGCCGCACACTGTTAATGGGGCGAACTGACCACTGCCTTCTTCTACGTTGTTTTTAAGCAACAAGTAAACTACAACAGGGTCCATTATCTGTTTATACTTATTCAACAGCAAGTTAAACTAGTCGATTTCCACTCCACCTGCTACCGACTTAAGTTTAAAAACGAATGAACAAATGGACCAAAATGTCGTACGTACTTTCGGAAAGACTTCCCCTCAGCATTGTCAACGGACACAAACGCAATAAAACAAAGACGTACGTTTCGAGAAGTACGAACCAAAACGCAGTGCATAAACACAGCCATACCGCTAGGGCGTCTGGGGTCTGTGGCCATTTCTTGGGAGGAGGACAGAACGTTTGTAAGGCATTAGAGAGATCTCATAGCTCGTGAGTTAGACCTTTCCCAGAAAAATGGGATACGAATATATCAATCTGTGGTTCTTCCAGTTACTTATGAAGCCCCAGCTTGAGGATACTGCGCAGATACTGCAGCATGATTGGCTACAAATGTACGTAGATATACCCTTAGCAAATAATTACGTAGGGAATGAAAACAAGAAATGCTGTAAGATGACTTACGTAAAATTTCAGAGCAGTTATATGATTCTAACGAGGAACACACTAATCATCTAAAACTGTCCTTGAAGGCTATCGTACTGATGAAACTCAGTGCTATATGCAGCCAAAATCGTTGTAGCATCTATACCCCCTTTAGACATGCTCAATACACTGTCGAAGGATTTACGCGGATTTTAGATTATATTACGCAGCCTAAATATACAGTGACACAAAAGTTATTCATAGACCCATAGCTTGTGCTACTGTTCAGTATAAATGGCAACCAAGTTACAATGTTACATTAATCTTCAAATCGCACTACAGTCCCCGTACACAACTATATCACAACAAAAATAATCTAGTACATGAACCATAATACTGTTATATTTTTCGTCCACTCGTTAAATAGTATTCATATAGCCACAATCAGAACTAAATATTCTACACTGCAGTAGCAAATAAATTATAGTATTTAATATTTACTGTGCGTAGCCTCAGCACGGACGATTGCCTCGAGACATCGTGACATAGACCGTTCCAACGTTGTGGTGCGTTGTGCCATTTGCGTTGGCACTTTGCGTCGTGTATCACTATGATATTATGTAATTCTGTTATTATTTATTTGGTGTTTCGCCGAATACGTTTTTTTTCTTCTATTGAAACGTTTTATTGTATAGGGCTTATTAACGTCCCCCATTTTTATGCTTGAAAGCTTAGCAGGGGACGGCTTACATTATGACTTATAACCTGCCATAAATTAACACCCATGCCTTACCCGGGATTCGAACCCAATGCTTCCCCGCACCTCAAATCGTTAGCGCACCAACCGACCGCGCCACGGGAGGTCGGCTATTGGAACGTGCTCTCGTTCTGCTTAATATTTTGTTTATTCACTTTGAAGCTGTAAAACAAAAATTGTCATCTGATAACTTGGTAATGTATATATATATATATATATATATATATATATATATATATATATAAAGGTTTCTTGTTTAAAAAATATTTTCTTCATGTATATTCATTATTTCTGTACTTAAAATTGTGTGAAGTCTTAATTTCCAAGTATCAAAGTTTAAAAAATATTTATGATATAGGCCTACATATACAAATTTTTTCCTAGACTTTCGACTTATGTATCGATTAGTCGCGCGATACCACGAAGTCCGTAGCATACCTTTGTACGTACTGGTTTCTGATCGTGTTACTTCTTTCTTCTTCGTTCTCGCCATACAGCATGTAGTCACCTGGAAACTTCCTATTTTTGAAAAATCTTCACCAGCTTAGTATTAGATAACTTTTATCCGCCGTTTCGGCGGATTGTGGCATATGCTGACAATCTTGTGGCCAGTCATATCATTCCTGCGATGTGATGTGAGTCGGACAACCATTCGTGGCATGGCCGTTTTGGCCACGAGTCTTCATCTTTCTGCCGTCACACCGCAGTAACTTAAGAATATTAAGGAATATCATTTTTTTTTTTTTTTTTTTTTTTTTTTTGCCTGCTGCATGACCTATGGGTGTACTCCAGCCTTTTCTGCAGACTGACGCAACATCACATCAGATGTAAAATTTGGGAATTTGGACAGTTTAAGACGAAATTGTTTTTTCTTCAACGACTTTAATACAGTTAAAAAAGAATACTCTAAATAATTTAATTTTTTTATAATTTATATATCAGGATAGGTGATCGCGGGTACCTGGTAATATATTTATTGGCCAAATAAGAGGAAAATTACAGTTGGTCAAAAATGTAAACGAAAGCAATAAGAATTATAAAAATGTGAATTAACTCATGCTGTAAAAGTTTATATATTGTATGTCTATGGAGATTACAGCACAATATTCTTGTCTTGGGGAAAAACTTTTGAACACAACTAAAAGTATTTACAAAATACTTCTTTATTTTTTGGTTAATTACATTATAAGAAAATTGCCCTGGTAATGAATAATTCTCTAACTGTTGAGTTGTCATTAATAACATTTGTTATACACTATGAACATGTATGTAATAAGTTAATGTAATACGTGAAAAAGAAGCACGCCCCATATACTTTGCTTTATGTGGTAAATCCTATTCTAATCAGGATTTTAGATCCCACCTTCCATTTATGCACCGTCGTTGTGTTATGATGAAGGTAACTAACTATATGTCCCCCCATTTATTTCACAAAGGTGGTACACAACAGCGTGCTCGGGAAATATTTGGACACTCTTCCAAAAGAGGTGTTTGCAGATCTTGCTTGCTTGAAGGGCGTAGGAGTCGAATGGAGAGATTTGGGCTGCTCTTACCATCGAGATCTTGAGAGCCGACGAGGGTAAAGCGAGGCGAGTATGGAGTACGGCTGCAGTGCAAGGATGGGGAGAAATCGGAGATGCCCGAGAAAACCCGCCGACCAGTGGTATTGTCAGACACGATTCCATATGCTCCATATGCGAAAATCCTGGAGCGATCCAGTCGGAAATTGAAGGTTTGTGTTTCTTTGCTTTTTTGCCTTGATACTCCCACAAATTCGCTGTGGGATTCACGTCTAGCCTCTGTGGTGGGGTTAGAACGAGGGGTAGAAACTTTCTTGGAGCATTATACAATAATCACTCCTTAGTTTTCATGGCAGTGTGTTTGCGTCATTGTCCTGTTGAAACCCAAAGACCCCTATAAGACCCAGCTTCTGCATGTTGTCAGATAGGTTATGGATCAACACATTAATGAACTAGGTTGCATCTACAGTATGTTAAATGCAAGCTAAATTTCCAAACCCAGATAAAGCAATACATCTCCAAACCATCACATTGCCTTCGCCATGTTTGACTGTAGGTATAATGTGCTGTGATTGCAATTCCGTGTTTGACTTTCGCCGCACTTGCCGTTTGCCTTCTAAGCAGAATATATTAAATTTTGACTCAATGGAAAAAAAATCACAGTATCTCAAAATTTGTTAGGTCTATATCATGGTATTCGTTGGCAAATTGCAGGCGGACTGTTGTCTGTTTGCAGCAGACATATGAGGTTTATTTTTGCCTCTCCTACTATGGGAATTGGCATTATGTCATCCAGATCGCACAGTTTGAGGTCTTACAGAGTCTGTAGATATTGACGTGACATATTCCGCCAAAGATGTTGTACAATGGTTCTTTACGTGCTAAAGCGAAAAGGTTCCGTCGTTCGCGGCACGTAAACACATTTGGGCGTCCGATTCGTCGTTTATTTTGTGTTTCCCCTGTTTCGTTGTACTTCTTTAGTATAGAACAGATAGTTGTAAAAAAAGAAGATGGTTTATGTAACTTCCCGACGACTCCTTTCTTGCTTATAGAGAATAGCGATTGTATCGCGTTGCGTCACAGACAGTTCACGTTTCTTGCGCCCCATTATGACCACTACTTCTCGGTACTACAACAGACTTGCAACTGATGTGCAGAGAAATCTTCTTTGTACGTACAACTGCTGGATGTCGATAACATGGGCGTAACGATACCAGACAGAGTTACACCTCCGCTGTATGAATACTTTTTTGACTACCATAATTACAAATTTCCCATTTAGTGCTCGTCCTTCAGATGTTGATGGGGCATGATGCTAATCCGCCCCTATGTCTGAGTAATGCTTATGGCGTTGGATTGTCTCATATACACACGCTAGTGCTAATCGCGGGGGTGTCTGAGTACTTTTGTGAGTCACTGTACTTCCTTTAGCATCTTGTTATGTCCTGCGACGTGAATTGTAGCATCAGAATAGATTTTGTAACAATGTCACCAGACGGATGGTCCAGCGAGGCAGAAAACCGTCCACGAGTGATTCGAGAATAATTAATATATGATAATTATTCCTTCCCCTTGGCTCCAGGTCCTATTGAAGTCTCTGACGTAAGAGAACACTTTGAGGAGTTCTGGAACAAGGCCGTTGGTCCAGCAGTAATGAAAACTGCCCCAGGGGCAATTAGACCATTCAGTAACATTATATATATATATATATATATATATATATATATATATATATATATATATATATATATATATATATATATACACACATATATATATATATAAATGAATGTTTCTTTGTTTGTCCCGTATGCGTTCCTATACCCTTCATTAGATTGTGATGAAACTTTGGTAAGTTGTAGTGCGCACGCCCGCGAAGGTTTCTGAGTTGATAAAACCATTTTACAATAGGTGGCGCGCGAGCCGTTTAAACAAATAAGAGTATCTATGTATCTATACCATTCATCTGATTGCGATCATCCGATTGCGATTAGTACAATCATTTTACAATAGGTGGCGCGTGAGTCGTTTCAACAAATGAGTTTATTCTAGCTATTGTCTTACAAAAGTCAGATGAAGAATGAAGATGACGTACAATTTGTTCCGTTTCAAATCTGCAATCTATGGGAACAGATCAGGGATATATATATATATATATATATATATATATATATATATATATATATATATATATATATATATATATATATATATATATATTCTAGGTACATTGCCTTGACGAACCCGGTATTTATAGAATATAAAATGTATTTATTATATTACTATATCTCGTTTAGTTTAGCGGCAGTTCGTGTGTGACATAAAAAGAGGTGTTAATTGTGAATTTCTAATCGTCATAACAAAGCATTTCTTTAGCTGTCATATCAAATATGCCACCCAAACGAAAAGCGATTGGCCGATCTACACCTCAAGCAAAAAGGAAAAGGGCATCACGAGCTTCAGAAACCGACGAGCAACGGGAAGTAAGACTGGAACCCGTTCGAGTACGCACTACTCCAACCAGACGAACACTGCACGCTGATTTAAATATTGGTGCATTCCATTACGATGCTAATTATTATTACAGTCTTCATTCAAATGTAGTTATTGGAAAAATGGATTAATTATGCGTTTATTGCAGTGCCCTTAAATTTATGATATGCCATTCGAGTTCAAACGTTTGTACTTTCCAGTGCGACTCGCATTTGCGATGACCATCAACAAGGCACAGAGACAATTTCTACAAGTGTATTGACTAAATTTGGAAAATCCATGCTTCTCACATGGACAGCTGTATGTGGACTGCCCACGCGTCGGAAAACATTCTGACTTATTTGAGTACACACCAGACGGAAAAACAAAAATTTTTGTGTATTCAAAAGCACTTCAATAAACCGATTTAAAACACAAACACTTTCTTTCTTTGCGTGGCATTGCAACGCATGCCGGGTACTCGCTAGTATATTATATTATTTGACTCTGTTTGAAGTTCCTTTGCGTAGTCTTAACGAGTAACTAAAATAGCACTTAAAATTAAATCGACTCCCTTGTGATTAGTTTTCATATTATTGTAGTGCTTACAAATGATGTTACGTTTTGAGTATTACCTAAAGCACAATATCGAGATTTATGTGCTGCTCAGATTCTCTATACTTTTAACTGGATTTTATAACCTTATGAATGAGCAATTTTTGAGCGATCTATACGGGAGTTTTGTAATCCACATCTTGATTGAATTGTGTGTGAATATGCCCGCAGGGTCGTCATATTGGGGAGTTCAAGTTTGGGAAAATTTTAACTTACGCAAGGTAAATGACGATGAATACACATCTATGTATTCCTGTATTGGTATAAAGGCTAATTTTGGAACTCAATATTGTAAATTATTTTTGTTGTTACACAAATATGTAAACATACCCGAAAAGTTTAGAAATGTCACCGCTGTATCTTGTCCTCCTGTGTTACAAGTGAATGTCAACAAAAAACATATTTTTTTAATATTACATTAATTATAGTTTTCATAGATAGGTCGCCGTGTTAACAGGAAATAATAACTTGACTTCAATCACATCAAAATGTGCTAAATGTCAATCTGAATATTTCTTGAACTCTCGCATGCAGATTGCATAAAATATACCTGTGCAACGGAGGTAAAGGGCGCAATGCATATTTTACAAAATCAAGGTTTTTACATTGTCTTAATGTATTTTTCGCGTTATTTCAAGGTTGCATAGCTCTATGTACTATACGGAATAGTAAGCGTTTTAGCCAGTAGGAAAGAGCACTATGTGCGATCATGATATAGGGTAAAGAGCAATTCTGTAAATTTTAATACTTGTGACATATTGCCCTTAATATTAACAGATAGTGCCCATAACAGATATAATGATATGTGCTGTTGGTGCTCTACGTCAATTTTATTTCATCTCAAGTTTAAAGACTTCCATCGCGATAATCGTACCGTGGAAAATATAATAGCTGCATCTATTATTTGCATTTCCGCCTCGCATTATTTCTTCTTTAAACACGTTTTATTTACCCGTAAAATATTGATGGCATCTTAGTGCTTTCATTAAGAGCTGATGCTCTGAGCCATTCAGGTTAAACCAAGCTTAAATTATGGAACGGGTCGCTCTAGAGGTTACGTCATTTCTTATTGCTGGCGCCCTGATATTTCCTACATGAATTTATGGTAACTAAATGGATTTGCGATAGTCCTGAATCTGTAAACCAATCGGGCGTATTTACATAATACCCATTACTAAGCAGAGGTCGGAAAATTAATCTTTTTGTGTGTGAGGTACGAGAGCGAAGCAATTTCACGATATTAGATCATTTAATTTTAGCTAGTTCCCGAATTATGACTGATTGTGGGGTGAAAATTTCATTTACGGGTTTTCATCGAATGTTTTCGACAAGAATGTAGATGATATTTACATATACAGAGGAAGACACGTATTTTACCCAGTTGTAGGTAATTACAGCGGGTTAAATGTTTCAATGAAATAGTTTTGAAACCAAACTTGAAATTTTCGTTCCCTCACTTACACGCACTTTATTGTGGTAGCTGATTGAATTACTGAAAATAGTGCTTGAGATAATCACGTGAAATGTTCCGCTTTTTGACGTAGAGATCAAGGTAGAGTGTTAACATATTGTTTTAAAACAGTTTCACTTGAACGACACATGCTGCAAATCAGTAAAATTTTTATGATAACGGTAATAATTTTATGCTGCAAACGGATAAGCTGTAAGAAGAAATAAGTAAATAGGCATAGATTCCAATACTGCCCAGTAATTACATAGTAACGATAGTACTTTTGTCTCCCAATCTCAGAACTGTGTTTCTAATTCCTCACGTTCATGTGCTGAAATTATCCGGACTAGGATTGCTGAGTGGGGAGTGTAGTGGACACTTGCAGTAAGGTGAAACTGGGTGGTTCTCTAAAGGAACTTTTGTTTCCTCCAGCGCATTCATCCCGTCTTTTCTTCGCCGTAATTTTATATCGCCCTATTAATTTTCCAGGCCTGTACGTCAACTATAGACAACTCACATTTCAGTCATTCTGGCATCACATCAAGTGGAAACGAAGCGCATATATTTACACAGACCCAGTTCTGGTGAGAGAAGTGTTATTGCTCATGAATTTTTGCGAAAGTAGACTGTAAAATATATTAAATAAATTACAAGTTAATTTTAAATATCCAGAGTTGCATGCACAAGTAAAGCCTGGCAAAAATAGCATGTAATAGTGATTAAATAATTTGTAAAAAATAATGAAATAAACGTAATACTCTGAGTGAAATTTACCACTCTTATACGGATAAGATAGCAGAAATGTTTCACTTTGATTAGCCTACTAAATTCATTGGGCATATGTTGTCACTGCTGTATTTTCTCCATTAAAAACTATAACCAAAGATAAATACGTATTGACATTAAGGTAACGTATTATCAGAAAGGCTGTTCGATAGTGCAATACATCGATACTTATCGATGCTACAAATTCAATACTGGCCAATAAACAAATTTGTATTACCAGTGATAAGTTGGCGTTTCATTGCTATCGTTATTATCGGCATACGACTATTGATAGTATAGAAATTTTTAATAATACATGTTTTATAAATGTCATTAAATTAAAACGAAATTGGTAGTATTATTGGATGTTGTATTGATGGTAGTCTTGTTATTGGCATACTAACGTCGACATTATAAATATTATTACAATTACTAGTAGCTACATCGTCGTTATTATCAACATTTTTATTATATTTATTATTGCGGTTTTAGTTGACATTATTGGAGTGTTTAGAAGATAAATTCTCTTCTCAATAAATAAAATTAATATATTATAATAGTAATAAAATAATTTATATTAAACAATAAATAAGTTATATTTTTGGTAATATTAGAAGTTTTTACCAGCTCAGACTGCCATCAAAATATCTGTGGAGTGCGCACACGAGGTGTAAAGTACATATAGGTTGACTGAATTGTTGTGACAATCGAAAATAACACTCGAGCAGGGCTATCATTGTTTACGTTATTTATAGTTTCATTTCACAGTATGTCCGAAATAGTCAAGACTGGGACACACATTCACATGAATACCAATTTCGGAATGAGTACCGGTATCTCGTATCGAACTATGGTCGTTACCTTCTGAAACTTTATACAATTTTCGTGGCATGTACGTAAAGAAATACCACCTTTGTGGGATGATTATCTTTGTTTTGGGACGACGAAGGCGTCTGGCCTCGGAGCACGGAGCATATATTTTCTGCAATGTTGGATTTTAGTGACCTTGACCTTGACCTATGACCCGGTGACCACAAACATTGAAAACAAATGAAATCAAAAAATTCTTATATATTAAAACTATTATATTAAATTATTATTAAATAATTTATTAGTAAAATTCTAAAAATACTTATAAAATATAAAAACCTTAATTTAGAAATAAAAAAAATTGAAATTTCATATGTTTGGGCATATAGGTGATACGGGAAAGAAGCCGAGGCACCAAGAGCCCGTCATGTTATTACGTCACTCACCCACCATATTGAATCCAGATGACATTGACCTATGACATTTACCCAGTTACCTTTAACCTTGAAAACCCAAAAAATCTGAAATATAAAAAAAATCCCAACATAAAAAAATTAGTATTTATAATTTTTTAAAACTCTAAAAATTTATTTCAATATTTTTTTTTATGCATTATAAAATTGTTATTATTAATTTATTATTTAAAACAATAAAAAATATTATTAAAAAATTTCATTCAAAGAAACTTACATTTCCGGAGATCTCTTCAGCACCACGTCCAGCAGACGACTGACACCTCTCCAATAAATCACATTGTATTAACATTCCCCTCCATTACACGCTTTTCACGGAAATTGAGCACTTTTTAAGACCCTTACAACAGGCATTAACCACTAATAAATATATCATATTGCAGACTCAGTCATTATAGTTTGGTGGTGGTGAAATGTATACACTGTGTTTATTGGTCACATTGCAATGTTTATATTAAAAAGCAGCAGGAAGATGGTAATTGGATGAAAAGAATATTTTGTGAGTATCTTAAAAGTGCTCACTTTATCGTGAATTGCCTATACCCCCTCATAATGGCTCACTCTGTCGAATGCACTCTACCCGCCATTTAGTTTTTTTTTTAGTTTGTCTTTTGTTTACATTTTCATTATTTAGGTGGTACTAGTGTATAAATTACCTAATTATCTCACAGGCAATGCTATTTTCTCGATTTAGTCGCTATGCGAGCTGTTGTTCTCTCTCACCTATGCTCGGCAGATCATCTTGGATTCCATTATTGCTTAGCCACCTTAACTTCATGATCAGTATTTCCATGCCAACTATCTTCGTTTTTATCCATGCTTTGTTATTCCATGATATTCAGCTTATATTTCATTACTACCAACATAATATCATCACCTTGTTTTCCAATTACTTATGCTCTATCATTCCATGTCAGCCATCTGGGACTTAATTTGTCTAAAGACCCTATCACACTATCAAATTTTTCCTTCAAACTTCTTCCATTAAGTGTGGTCAAATAGAGTTGGACAGTTATGACGTCATAGAAACGTCATAAACGCCACCATATCTGTCTGTAAAGGTTATATGGCTTCAGTTTACATAAAACATTTGAAGATTGGATGTATCCTCAAATTTCTTTGATGGTTGACGGTCTCAGCCAAGCAGAATCGTGCACGAAAAAAATTGACGTCAAAAAACTTTAAAATAAGGAATAATAGCTGGAAACGAAGAATTTTTGAAGAGGCTTTAAATTTCATTGTGCAGGAAACCTCTCCGCTAAAAAAAATTTTAAATTTAGTAAATAAGCGAAAATATACAAAACATTTCTTGTATTCTTCTTGAAATGGACTACATGGAAAAACAAAAGCAATATATCACTATGAAAATAATTTTTTAATAATAATTTGAATTAGATTCTCGCAGTAATTTTTTTACAGTGTGAGACATTTTGAAACACATTGAAGATTATTTGATAAAACTTGTTGGAAGGAAAAAATTGATGGCCATGTTTTGTTTTCAAATTGTATTGCCAAATAAAGTTGAAGGCAAATATTTGACAGTGTGACAAGGGCTGAAGCCACCTGGTGACAGCCATATTTGTTTATGTTTTTAACATATAGGTGGTTCTTTCATCACCCTCCATATTGGATTCTATTTTCAATGCCTGGGTGGCACTAATTTCTAGATTAGTTTTTGTTTTATTTACAACACAAGCATTTTTTTAAATATCTATATATTTATTATAATAGCTGGTAGTACATTCTATATTTATATTTTTCTGATGTTTACATATCATGGATAGTAGCCCACATTCTTATCTGATATAAATATACTCGATCCTTCAGTTCATCGATGATTCAGGCTATCTCTACAATGCGTGAGAGATCCCCACGTTTTTGCATGTCAGTCAAATGTTTGAGTGTGGCAACAAGTTAATTTGGGTCTTCGGGAGATATCTAAAGAGCATTCTCGACTCCGTCTGCCTTCTTCAAATCACTTGTCGAAGGAAATTAGTTGGTGAATTCGTGTCAAGAGAATCATCATCCTTCTCATCAGATACTTCATCAACACTGTCGCCATAGTCATTATCACCAATGCTTTCTTCATGATAGTCTTCAACTCCTATTTCATCCTCAATATCAAGTTTGCCTTTTTTGTAGAAGTCATATGGTCATCATCAGTATTTAGAGCAGACAACTGTTTATTTTAAAGTTCGTCGACTTCATGCGAATGTCTTGCAAGTGTACATTCCACATATACAGACTCTAACATTCTTCGAAGGTCTCTCATTCCGTCATTAGTATTAACTGTAGACAGTACCCATCAATGCAGCAGGGGGCATTGGCGACATCACTTGCTGGCTCCCAGTAGATAAACCCTTGCAGATATTGATGTGTTCCTTCCTTATATGACCTTGTATAAGATGCATGTGGAGATCATCGTAATGCTTCATCGCACGAGTTCCCTCGTTGTTGTGCGAACATTTTATCTAGTGTATTAACATGAGGTAACGAAGTGATCATATGCTGTTTCTCTATGGGCGGAAAACACTACTTTTATAAGCCTTGATATGTTTATTTAAGTTATCATGTCGAGTGACCTGTTTGGAATATTTATAGCAGCTAAGAAAATCATGAGATGGGTTCTTCAATCAGTCACTCTTCTAATGTTGCCGCGCGTTGCAACTTTTACTGAAGGACTTGACACAGTAACAGCAATGTTTTCCATGTAAGTGTTGGGCAGTAGTTGAAGGTATGCATGTAGTCGTACATTACATACTCGATTTCACATTGTGAAATGCTTGCGCCGTCTTCAAGCATATGCGAATTCCTACACTTTACTCCTGCCGACTGACTTTTGAAGACAGACACTTGCGGATAGACTCTTGTAGACTGACAGATCTGTAAATAATTTAGTAGTAAACTGTCAATTAGTATACTGAGTTGGGTAGTATTATAGCATTCACTTGTATAACTTTAGTTATTTTATCATTTAAATCATTATAGTTGTGTATCCATATTCTAGCTTAGTTTCATAGGCGGTCTTGATTATTTACGACCGCTGTAAAAATTCAACCATGCATTCAAACTGACATCAAATATTATATATTTAATCCTTTTGGCAGCGAATACATATCAGTTGAATGCAGCAGCATTTTCAGTTGGAGAGGGATGATTTGGTTTTCCCCACGTGTGATGTTTACTTGGCATATTGGCACTTGACCGCAGTAGCGCATAAGCTGATGTACGTCGGACATGGAAATTATCGAGACCACCAGAGGGAATCCTTGTGCACTTTTCAAAGGATAGTCACAGAATTCATAGTTAATAAGTAGAACGTGGCTTAATGGAGGGTCGTTGATTGCAACATATCGGGAGTGTAAAGGACGGTTGACTAGTGAGTGAGTGAAGATATTTGAACAGCTGTTAACATCGAGATCTTGAGAGCTGGTGAGGTGATCAACTCCGGAATTAAAGGGCTGGGGAAACGGGAGATCCCTGAGAAAACCCACTGACCAACGGTATCGTCCGGCACGTCAGTAACACCATTTCAGAGTACTCCAAAAGAGGCTAAAAAAAAATCTGTATATAAAAATACACGCATCAGATACATACAAAACTACTGAAGGCCATACACAGAACCTTTCTAGAGACTTTCAACTAATAAAATAATTGAATTACAGCTGAAAGTCCAGTAGGTACATACAGTGCCACTAAAAACTTGCACGCCTGTTCATAGCCTTGCGTTTAGCGGCGATGGCACACTTGATGTGCGTGGTAATGTCTCCCTTATCGTTGCGGCGCTTCTCGGCGTCGAATGCGTAAAGAGACTCCAGGTAGGCGTGGACCTTAAGAAAGTTCTGTCACGTAAAGGCTGTTCACGATAAAGTGAGCACTTTTAATTTCGCGATCTCAAAACTTTCTAAAATCGTATAACTTTCATGATTAGGTAAATTATTTCACCGCTCACAGCAGCTGGTATGCATGCAAGTCACGAAGTCTTTCTTGTGTTAACGGAGTCGTGAGTGGCCACAACAGGCAATTACCGTAGAAAATATACAAATTTCTGCACGCCTTATTAAGTAAAATTCTGCAATCAGATTATTTTACCTATTATTGAGAGTTAAAATTTTAAAATTAAATCCATGCTAAAATATTGCCAGGTGGTCTTATTAGTATCTCCAAAATTTCTCTCTTACCGAAAGGCATGGAATTTTCTATAAGAGAAAATTTTGGCATAGGCAATTATTAGAACCTAGTTCCCGAATGCTTTTGTAATTACCAAAATTAATACTAGCAGACATTTATTTTCGTTTGGAACAAAGGAAATTTCCCCCACAACGTGATCATGAAAATAATTGTAATAAAATCCTTCGAAAATGTTGTTTAAAAAAGGAGAATTATATAATTTTCTTTCAATTCCAAACATTTAAATAATTTGGCACACTCATCTGTTTCTTTTCCTACATCCCATCACAACATGGAAAGGTAACAGCCACGCTTTATCTCGTTTGCAGAGTTTAAGATTTTTCGCTTACTTTCAAATGTGTTTTTTTTCTGCTACTTGTAAAATTCGAGAACACATTTATATTGTGTCCATAAGTTCCCGCCTTTTTGCGAGCAGGAAATAATACACAGTGCATATTGAATACAACATTATTTGTCAATTCGTAAATTCTGACACGAAAACAATGGATTTATTTAAAAGGGATGAAACCGAGCCTCAATAGGAAGTACTTTATCGTACTTTCCTCCAAGATAGCGCCATCTGTTATTTCCGCCACTTTTTTTGTGGCTGCTGTATCTCAGCATCTCCGCGCAGGGACACGGGAAGCCATCATTAACCCTCTTCCCATTCCCTTGCAGACCGTGATCGCGCTCGTCTATCACTGTCCCCGGCATGCGTGTCTAATGCCTCAGAAACGAGCTGATCCGGCCTTGCACTTTGTTTCCCACTGGCAACTCTCGCTGGCCTCTAAGTCGTAAGCAAACACGAACCCGTTATAAATTACAGCTTTACTTATAAGGGTATTCCGAAGCTTGGGAGTGAGAGTTGAACTGGGTTGATGGACCGTGCATGGGAATGTTTACCCTGGCTAGCTGCTCAAAAATCACGCATTAAATTTCGATCAGCACCAAGTCACGGAAATAACAGCACTACGTTAATTGAGACAAAACTCTCTAATAAAATATTCACTCATTTACCACGTCGTCAATAGGTGTTGTTTTCCCCTACATTCATAGTATTGGATTGGAAGGGATGTGTTATGCCTGAAGGCTTATCAGGGGACAGCTTACAAACTAACTTATGACCTAACTTTAACTAACACCCATCCCTTGCCTGGGATTCGAACCCAAAGTTCCCCCCCCCCCGGGCAGCATCCAAGACTAGAGGGAGGTCGGCTATATTCATAGTAACGTTCCTACATTCCCTCAGGAAAGTGTCATATGCATCACGAAGTTCTCGAATTTGTATTGTAGCAACTCTAAACTTTTCTATATTTGCATCTTGACATGTGGCACCATTTCCATATAATGTATTGTTTAACAACTTGTATTAATGTTTAGGAATTTTATGAGATAGTTTTTTACATTGAAGACATACCCCTTTCAGATATAATGTAACAAAAACAATGAAGGAAATGGATTTCAACAAAAAAAAACGGAAACAGAAAGGATACTGGCTTGAGGACATGCATAAATATCACTTTCTATGCTGTACGCTAGTAAAATACCCTCATCTTAAGAAAAATGGGGAATTTAATTTGCTCCCTCAATTTTAGTATGCCTTTATTCTAATTTTAATTGCCTGGGGTGTTAATACTGAACTAAAGAGCCAAAGGAATATTGCAAGTCTCACCAGCAAAGAAACAGATTAAATTATTTAAAATTACTTCTGTTCATAACAACTTAACTTTATATTGTAATATTTAGTCTGGTTTTCTCACAGGCACATAGGCGTCTCGGTGCTGAATTACAGAGTCAAATTCCATTGATAGACTAGTTTATCTCGGGTGAAATGTTTATAAATGTGCACACAATACAAGGTTTTAGAAGGTAATTTCCTCGAACGTTGGAAGTGAGTTTAAACAATTCACAAAATGTTTAACTTGTTAATTGGTGCGGCTTAATTCGGCTCATAAATTATGCACATTACACAAAATTTTACAGCTTTAAGGCCTCTTTTCTTACTGTACCCGCTGCACCCGACATTTTTGCTCGCCCTGAAGTATCCTTCATTTTATTACTGCCAAAAACCTTCTATAAACAGGGTTCACTTGGCCTCTCAAAAAACATTTAGAATATCTTCGTTAAATAACAATTACACTGAATTCATTATGAGATAGATGACTTAAAAATTGTGAGGAACCTTATCAAATCATACATAGCAATTAGTTAAGTATGTATAGAGGTGTTATCGCAATACACCTTATAAGTGATGGCTAAGTTTTAGATTTAACAAACTATGGACGAATTCGTAATTTAATTAAACAAAAATTATTCATTTCCATTACGAAACAAATTAAGGAATTTCCAAAATATCTGTATCTTCTATTACATTCTGTGTGTATGATGTAGCTTACTCTTCACGAATTTTTACCTTTGTGTACGTATTTATAGCAAAGTAAATTTTTGTACAGTATTAAAATAGTAGAAATGATTTTATTAATAACATAAAATTAAAGTAATTTTACTTGGTATATGGCAATAACAAATGGGGTTTTAATGTATTTATGTTGTTATTCTATCTTCCTTGTATGAATAATTCACTTAGAAAAATAAATAAGAGGTTGTCGATGTAACTGATTAGCCTAAATTTCTCCATATAGGTGCAAATAATGTTAAACGAAGTTATTAAAAGCTTAGATGATATGTATAACTCGGTGTCTCGTTGACAGCAATGTCATTATAACTCGAACTATACGCTAGTGTACAACCAACTGCATTACACAGGTAGGATTTGGAACATTGAATTCGGATGTAATCAGTATAACGTTTTGAGTGATAGGGTTTACTAATATAAAATATTTATAAGGCGATGTTTTGAAAATAAGTGTCTGACCGACATAAAAATAAACACTTTGTATCGCCTCCCGGAATACTACTTGTCTGGTAAATCTGGTGCGAACCAGTCAGTTGTTTCCTGAGGTATGGAAATTTTTTTTTATTCGTATGCCGCTATCACAAAGTTAAGCTGGAATTGATTTCATGGTTTCAATGATATTGCATACTGAGCTGAAATTATTATATACCCGCCATTTGGAAAAAAAAAGTATCTTACCCATCTAAAACATACCAGTTGACATCACCTGCCACAGTACTTCCTGTTAGTCAAATTTCGTAAGTATCGGAGAATTGTTTTCCGAGATACGATGTAAAAACTTAATTTCTCTACTTGGCGCCATCTTACAAAATTGCGAACAAATGTTATTTGTTTTCACATATTATGCATGTAATAAATGATTTCAGCATAAAACATTTGGTCGAAATAGGTTACATGGTATGGTAGATGTACCAAAAATATATAAAATACTTGTATTACCACCATTTTGAAAAAAAACTGTCTAATTGATTTAGGTCGAATATGTTTACATGGGTTACCATAATATTACTTACGTGCAATGTTCAGCGAAAATGGATTGAGTAGTTTTCGAGATATCAATAAATAACTTTATTTTTTATGTAGCGATATCTTCTAAAATAGCGGATTAACATCAATAACCAACTCAAAATTTAATGCCTATATGATGCACAATGGGTAAATGAAAGTTAGTTTAAAATCAGTTGAATGTTTGCCGACATATGACATAACACTTAACATTAAAAAAAGGCCGCCATTTTTAAAGTAAGCGCCTGGCGTGATCGGAAACTTTAAAAGTTCTATGTTCTTACTGAGTAGGTACTCTTTTTTCAAGTTTGGTGCATTTCTGTTTCTGCGAGTACTTTTGAAAAACCCCTGCTTAGTTTCTTCGTCCATGACGTCCTGTACCACTCCACAAAATTAAAAAATTCGACATTGAAGTAAACTTAATCACCAAAGTCATTAAAACCGATTATAAAATCAACTTGTAACCAAACGAATATGAGTGCAAATTGGTTACCAAAATAACAATTTAAATCAGATATTTGTGTAAATTAAACCAAAAGAATAATTTTGCTTCGGTTTCAATTGAACTAAGCTTCCTAATTTGCTGCCACCTTTACAGTTTTATATATTCCAGTCAGATTTCACTTTAAAACGTGGATATTTTCTAAGGTCAACTTTTAAGTCCTAAGTTAATATTGAACCAGGTATAGTTTTGAATAACTTCATGGCATTTAGTTCGTTGTGTGTCTAAGGAATAGGTCTGTCAAGGGATACGAGGCAGTACAGTAGCAATGGAACTCATGACCTGAACTTGAGTTTTGGGTGACTGAACTAAAGTTGAGAGCAGTAACACTTGAGTGAAGAGCTAAATTTTTATTTTCCATGTTCTTTATCTTTCCTTTATATTACTAAATAATTCGATTTTTCTTAAATAGTTTCTCTAATATTTATTATATTTAATGGTGTTTATGCACACGAAATATTTACGTATATTTTTCCTCATTTTTACAGAATTCATAATATTTAGTATTTATTCATTAAAAAGCCATTTTAAAGTAATTCTTGCACGTCAGCGAGAATTTTGACGTTCTTACGAATATCGCCAGTTTCATCCAAATCCTGCAGGATGTTCGAGTTCCCTTTATCTACTTCAAATGTTGTATTTCTTCGCATTATACCTTTCAGGTTGAGCTCCATTCTTTAGATAAAGAAGCCTTGGTACTCTGAATCCTCAGCCTCGTTTAGCGTTTTCATAAGAGCCTGTATTTTGGAGTGTAGTTTATTTATTAACGTGTTGAGCCGATGACTCCAATCCTCAAAGGCATTGTCGGTTCTGTGGTATTTGCCGTGATAATTCTATATGGCATCTGAAATAGCGGAATTAATTAACCACTGCTCTATAAAACAACTGTTTCTCTGAAGATCTCTTGAAATTTAAACCAGCTTTTATCAACTTTGTCCTGTAGCAAACAAGGTCAAGATAGAGCGCATGCGTATGTGAAGTCAAACCATTGCGTAAATATATACCTAGAGTGGACTTCTCCAGGTTAAATTTTCTGACCACTCCAGCTGTAGTTCGAGGGATGAGCACCACGTCGCGCTAGTTCATTTTTGTGGCGTGTGCGTGAGAAATGTCGGCGGCGTTGACACATTGACATCTACCCTCTCTCTCACTCATACTCCATCTGTCATCCCCAGTCCCAACGCCGCAACAGTAGAACGTGTTCTCTGATTGTCTGTTATACCCACACGCTGGGACAGACAAGATGGCGGAAACCCAAATTCCTTTCTCACGTCGTATATATCCGTTTAAGAAAAGATTACAAGTACTGTAAAACATATGAATGAACAAAATGAAACATAATATACGTATAAGTAACGGGAAACGTTGCATATTACTCATACGGCCATAATAAAAGAATAAACACCACTTTATAAATTACACGAGAACCGTGGATTTATGTAGTATATTATATCTAATCACACGTACGACTTGGATGTGGTTTGTGTAACTCAGTGAGTCAGTGCGCAGGTCTGTGCCACATAATTGTAGGTTTTAGAGTTCGCATCTCCGACGGGTCTCGAGTTTTTTTATGTGACACATTATGGCGGTTCATAACTTAGTTTATTGTTAGAAAATGTTTATTCCCAGAATATCTTTGTCTAGAAGTAGTAATACGCAAGTACCAGCACAGTACAGTCGACAAGCAGTGGTTGTTTGCTAATCACATCGATTGTTTTCTAGAGTAGATAATTTGATCTGTATAGCGTGAGTAATGTTAACAGGCACACATGAAAACCTGAAGTTTAATATTGTAACAGTTCTGTCTTCTTTCAGACGTATAACCGTAAAAGCGTGTTTAATTACGAATAGCACAATATTGATTATTATGCTCATTAAAGATACACATTTAAAAACAGGTGGTAGCCATGATTGGGGGGGGGGGGTAGGGTGTGATATATTAAGACATATCCCCCCCCCATAATCGAAATGAAAATAAAATTTGAAAACAAAATGACAAATATTATTATATGTTAATTCAAGGAATATATGATCTGTCTTGAACATGAATAATATTTATAGAATTGTGTGGTTCCATATATGTACATCAACCCATTGATTATAATATATTTGTATTAATACAGGTTTCGTATTTTGTTCAAAAACAGACACTATAAATCCCCCCCAACCCCCTCCCCACCGCCTAGAGTACATTCCTATTTACTCTCTTGTTTAAATAATATGCCAATGTTTTAAAGAGTGGCATAAATGTCGGTCGTACATATATGTGAATACAGTACCTTGTTTTTCATACATAAGCAGTGCCGTTACTCATATCATTTTCCATACAGTAATAGTACTCTTGCGTTACAATCTAAACCAATGCAGTCTTCAGGGGAAAAAAGAAATAATCGTCGTACTTTTGTATGCACCACAAAGCACCTACATATAAAATTCGGTTGCATTTGTACCCATGTCCCCTGCGAGTTGTTTTACCTAACATTTACAAGTTTCTGTTAGCACTTTGGATAACGTTTGGGTATGAACGGATGCGTTCTTTCTTCCCATCTGCTATAGAAAATTGTATGCCTTCTGTTGTGCCCATGAGTATAACAGAAAGTAGCAGAAATTGGGCATCGTGTACGTACGGTTTAAACGACTCACGCCCCTCGCGCATAATTTAGGCGCCAGAAACTTCTTAATCCTTTTTAAATATCGGAAGAAAAACTGTTTTGCAAATATGATACACGACATACATCTAGTATTATACTAACATATTAAAATTAACATTGTTAAGTGGTAGGGGAATGCTAGTAAAAAGGAGAAAATACCCACGATAAACGAATCGAATGTACACTTTCTGTATGAATTAACACTCCTTGTTAAGATGATCGTACATGTTATAAAAAAAACATATTTCGTTAGTACAGTATAATAATGCAAACAAAATGACGTCGTTAACAAAATAAGTATTTATTCATTCAACAAAACATGGGGCACACAGAACATAACTACTTCAGTAAAATTACATTATAATTATGTAAATATGCCACAAACTTAACACACAGTAATGCCCTACTGTTATAAATCATTCTAATTTGTACATAGTGTTCGTAAATTGTTGTCATTACCCATTTGTTGGCTAGGAGACGACAAACATTCCAGAATACACGAAAAACGTTTCACACAGTCAAGATATTTAATAATACTTCTGTTATTCTTGGTAACAACTGTACACTATGAACAGAGAAATGTATTGATTCTAATGAGCTTATACACACCTGCACACCGTAATGCAGCGTAAGCTCCGGCGTCTGAAGTAAAGCTGGAATAACAATATAAATATTTAAGCGTTATATTATGCGTTAAGATGTGTGTAGAAGAAACGAATGTGTGTTCTCTTATGTTTTGGTTCCCAGTAGAACATTATCAGGTCGTGTGCGTTGGTGGGATATCTATAAGTATTGAAATAAATAGATAAATTTTAGCCTATATCTTTAGAAAAAATTTTGCGGCTACGACCAATCAGTACACAGTAGGCGGTGTTGTTGGCGGGAAACTGTTTTCATACAGTAATGTAAGTTCACAAATAATAAGCTTCTTTAAGAGCAAATGTCGGCTTTGAAGTATGATCTGCTTCAATATGGTTGTTTCTTACGAGGTTTTGTTAGGAACAAGAGTTAACATGGCAGGCTTGCTGCATGTTTAAATTCACTGGAATTAAGAATTTAAACATTGATGGAAAACTGCAAATACAGAAGACGTGTTTCTGTATGACAGAGAAGCACCTACTGCATAATTTTTAATGCATTAGGTTTTGTATTGTAAACGTTGGCCGTGTCCGAAATGGCAGATTGTGTTGACAAAATGATCACGTGACCCGATATTTTATACAAACATTGTGACGTATTTGGTAAATTGATATTTCGTATATTGTATATAGCGTACTTAAAAAGTCTTTTTAAAACAATTAACTGTTCATAAAATACACTAGACATGTTTTAAAAAGCAATTAAGTGTTGTGCTTTGTTTATATATTTCGCAACACATGTTTTATTTTAAGTCGTTATTCTTTATTAACTTATTATCAGCATTCCAGTAATTGTCGTAGAAATATTACGTCCACATTAAGCATTTAATATATATATATAATATTTTCATTGTTAATCTAATAATGTGTTTCCGCGAGTGCTAAAGAAGTGACTGTCGACAACGTCCGGAGCGAAACCTACGAGATGACAAATTACAAAATAACGAATTTGTCCTTACGGACACTGCCTTAGATTGACTATTAGTGATTGGCACCGAGTAATTGCATTCAACCGATGTTTAGTGCTAAAATAGTTATATTTTGTAATGTACGTAGTCTGAAGTAGATTATTGCGACTCTCTTTGTTGTGTCTAGTTCTCATGCGTTCGTTAATGTTAACATTACTGATAAACATTACGGTGTCAACGTTTTTCGCATTGTTATGTATCCGAGGTTTCAGTGTACAATATACAATGATATACAATGGTGTGCTGTGTTACACTCGTGTAAATGAAAACACACACAGCTGACAACCTTTCAGACAATATCCACTTATGCACATCATTATTGTAAATGTGGATCTTACAGAGACGACGGTTGTGTTGTCATTTTAAAACAAACATCTGTTAGAATTGAACCTTAAACGTTATCATTAATGACCTTTACCCGCAGTGTTTTCTGATTAATGAGGTGCACGCTCATACAGTGTTCGCATTCGTCTACGTACGTAAATGTTTTACATGTTTCAGGAAATGACGTACGCACGTACACGGGGAAACGAATGTGTGTACGTCTCGCGTCCTTGCAGCCCATAAGCTACTATTTTGAAAATCGATTTGCAGCTCATAATGGTTAATCCTAATATTTCTTTTTATAAAGAGTGGAATGGAGGCATTACTTTTTGAGAAACGCCACTGAGCAACGTTCTTAAAAATGTATACTCTCTAACCTTTAATGACCTAAAAGAGCCGGAATAAATATAACCAATTTTCGTCGTGATTTTTTATAAACCGGGCGTGACATTGAATGTATAGTTAATATGCAGAGCAATGAGAACACTGTCAATGTTTTTATAAGGCAATGCATGCATGAGTGAAAACGTCATATCAATATCTGACATTTAATTTTTATTAATACCAATATTATTGTTAAAAGGAAATTTTTCTCTAGTTGTTAGCAGTTTTAATGATACGTTATCGATAACTGCGTTTACTGACTCAAATATATATTCATTCCTTTCTTGTAAAACGTTTATGATTGGTTAATAGGAACACTTTCATTGACATGCGCTTTCCAGCTACAGCTACTAATGGATTGATAATTCTAAAGCCATGCTCCTACGTTCCAGCACATGTGTTCAGTATGTGTTTTCCGTCAAAATGCTTGTTCGGAATCTTATCAGCAAACTAGTTGCTGTAAAGGATGCAAATAAGTATGTCTATCGGAATGTATCACGTATCGAGCAGAGTGGGGTATGCTTGTATACATAAGTGCATTCCTAGGTTCGGACACAGCCTTAATGACACTCGAATCTATATATTGAACGTAATGAAAATTTTACGAACAATCACCTATGTAGTAGATGACAACCCCAAACTGTAAACATTGTGTTCAATTGTAGACCGTCGTGCGTCCAACATATATTTCTCCATTATTAAACAATTATGTCCTGTACATTTCCATTCACATAAGAACGGAACGAAATGTTTACTGCGATGTACGACATCATTCATGATTAATATGACTTTTGTAATTGTAAGTGCTAACAGTACTCGTATTTTATCATGAACACCTAAACTATAGTAAAATAATATATTTTAATTTAAAACAATGACCGTTGTTAATTTATGATAATTTATTTTCTCAGAGGTAAATAAAACCAAACAGTAGTTGATATCGCTGCATATTTCCGCAAACACATAATTCTATGACAGTAACGAAACACATGCCATGGCCGCCACTAGTAAATCATGAGTTGTGTATTCACAGCTGCAACGAATGCTGGTAACTCGTGTGTGACAGGCTCGCCTCTGGCAGACCTTGAACTAACACGTGGGTGAGCCGAGGCCGGAGTTATAACATACTTTTACCGGCTGCGGAATTAGCAACACCGCGCGGATGACGTCGTCAAGAACACTAGCGCTCCTCTGTATCAACAGCGGAACTAACACATAAAACTGATCAGCCTTTTTCCTATGCCATAGCCACTCTAGTGTATATCTTTACTCAATGGTCAAACTTCCTCCACAAGTCATTAATCATGCCACGTTCTTGTACCTTCCTTTAAAGGCACCCATTAAAATGCTAACTCTTTTTTAACATAAAATCTGTACCGAATACAAAGAACTCAATGCATGAATATTTGCTGCATTGTAATATGCGTTTACTATTTATGGGGGTTCCTGTCGGGGGGTATTATCCTTCATTCTAAAGAGTATGATGTTAATACTTTTTAACCTACTATCCTAAGGAAAGATAGACTTATGTGATCACTTTCCTTCCTGTGTGTATGTGTGTGTCTGAATATGTGTGTCCACCCTTCGTCTCTAAAAACTTTCGAAAACGTGAATTAAATTTCACGAAACTCAGTGCACATATTGTACTCATAGTATGAACATCGGACATTTATAGTTTTAGCCTATGCTGGTTGCTTATATTCAAAGTAGCGGCCATTTTAAAATTTAACTGTTATGACCAATTTCAACCAAGTTTTTTTACTTGGACAGTGCAGCATGTAAGCACTGCATTTAGAGATTAGTATCGTTGTTGTTCCGACATCTAGGAAGATAGCACCATATAACAAAAATCTTTAAATTATCTCTCGAAAACTACTCATCAGACTCTCGCCAAATTAGCAACAAAGTAAAACTATCGTAGGCCATGTACGCATATGCGATTTAAAATGATAAGACACTTATTTAGAAAATGGCGGTCATTCTCTTATTCTATGTTTATTTGCTACATCTACCATACTGTTCGGCCAATTTCTACCAAACTTTTTATGCTTGAAGTGTATAAAGACTGTTCGCGATAAAGTAAACACTTTTGAAATCAACCTTAGAAAAATGTCACTGCCCTTGTCTGAGTATATTTTAAAACGGGTTCAGTGAGTGACATGAGCCCAGTAATGTTGCTAACGATGGATGGTAAGTAGTTCCATATCATAACGTCGAATAACAAGTATTAGGAAACCATTTGTGATAACTAAAATTATTTCTTTCGCTTTTTATTTTAATGCATCGCTGTTGTAAAAGTGAGGAGATTAGTAGAATATTTACCTTTCTAATGATTTCACAGTTTCATTTGACCGACGCATGCAAAAAGTGAAGAGGCCCACGGCATTGTTAATTTGACATAAGACGGATTAATACACAATTTACATTCATATATATATATATATATATATCTCCAGCTGGGCTTCAAAAGTGTTCATTTTACCGTGAACAGCCTATAATACATGCAGAATAAATGGCGACACGTAGCTACATTTGTCTGCCATTTTGTAAGATTACAACACGCGTGGTAATTAATATTTTGTCATTCCAACAGAAAAAATCTCCGATTCCTACCAAATCTGGCACACAAGTTGTACTACGGCAGGCAATGGGAATGGTCACGTTTTAAATGAAACAGACTCTTATTTAAAAAAATGGCAGCCATATAGGCCTAGACATCTTAGACTAGTATGCCATATCCTCTAAACCATGTAAGCAATTTTGACTTAACTTTGTATACTGGCAGTCTTTATAACAACCACAACATCCGTCTACGTAATACTCTTTGTAGCCATTTTGTAAAATAGTGCCACATGAGAGTAAAACTTTGTGTCATGCATCAGGAAACAACCTACCAAATCCTATCAAAATTCTCAAAAATGTAGTAATATGGTGAAACATATCAATGTATATGTTTTAAGAGGATCAGACTCTTACTATCAGAATGGTGGCTATATAAAAATTTTAGCTTCGTATGCTATGTCTTCGAAACTAGCTTTTCAATTTCAACCTAAATCTATATACTGGCAGTTTCTATTAGTAACATCAAATGTGTCTACATTTAGCCTTTTTCTACGTCATTATTAAATAGTTCCACATGAAAAATAAACGTTTGTTATGTTATGTATCTGGAAACAATTATATAATTCCCACCATATTCGTCCTGCGAGGTATATTTCCGTAGTCCATCTTCAGATATGTGATTCAAGGAAAAGTCACATATTTTCATAATAACAGCCATGCTAATATTTTTGTTTAGTATGCCTCTTATCCCAAAAATTTCAACCGAACTTTAATTCTGGCAGTATTTAAGACCATCATCAAATGTGCTAATACATAACGTTTTTGTCCGCAATCCATAAACTGAATCACGTGAAAAAAAAAAGATGTTATAAATTCTAAATGTCCCGTCAATGATACATTTTTGCTCTTGAGTGCAGTTTTTTGCAGCTCAAAAGTGCCAATATCTTTTCGTACATGACATTGCAGATTTTTCAACCATTAGAAATCGACTTCCGTCATTAATCTTAAATAAATCAGGACTGGCTTCTTTGTTAGGTACAGCCTGCGATTTTCTTCAAATTCCGTGTAACGTGGTTTTAGCAACAAATTAAGATGAGACTCATTTACCAGCTGTAGATGCCTTACTCTTTCCGTGGAAATGGACGATATTGGCATCACCCTTCTCTTGCTCTCGTTCTTGTTTCAGATACGAGATGTGTTTTGTCTTTGTCACAACGATTACTGCAAGTTTTGTTCTAACGAGTCAGCCGGGGGCCCACGGTGGCTAAGCGGTTAGCTTGCTCGCTTCTCACCAAGGCGATCCGGGTTCAATTTCCAGCCGGTTCACTCCGGATTTTTGCATGTGGGGATCGTGCCGGACGATACCGTTGGTAGTAATTTTCCTCAGGGATCTCTCGTTTCCCCAGCCCTTTCATTCCGGTGCTGCTCCTTACTCACATCAATCACCCTCACCGGCTCTCAAGACCTCGATGTTAAAGAGCCGTTTAAATCTCTTCACTTACTCATTAGTCAGCCGTCCTTTACACTCCTGACATGTTGCAATCAACGACCCTCCATTAAGCCACGTTCTCCGTATTAACTATGAATTCAGTGACTGTATCCTTCGTAAAATGCACAAGGATTCCTCTGGTGGTCTCGATAATTTCCATGGCCGACGTACATCAGCTTATGCGCTACGGCGGTCAAATGCCAAACATGCCAAGTAAACAACACACGCGGGGAAAATCAAATTATCCCTCTCCGACTGCCAATGCTGCTGCGTTCAACTGCTGTATATTCGCTGGCGAAAGGATTAAATATATAATGTTCTATGTCAGTATGCACATAAAAATTACAATCAGTAATGTTCAAGTTTTGCTTCCAAAGTTATAGATTTAGTCGATTCTCACAAATGATCACTTTGAACCATTTCACAGATTTTTGCTTCTTAGAATAGGTCTACTTGCTGACGCCTGCATGGTTAAATTTTTACCGCGGCCTTAAATAATGATGGCAGCCTATGAAACTAGGCTAGAATATGGATACGCAACCAAAGTGATTTACATAATAACATAACAAAAGTTATACAAGTAAATGTTATAATACTACCAACTTAGCATAGTAGTTGGCAGTTTATTACTTAAGTATTTACAGATCTGGAAATATTTTCAGATATTAATGTGAAGACACTACTCAGAAGGTCGGAAAATGATGTTAAAATATCTGATTTTAACCAGTACGTACTGCATGAAACAATGTATATTTATTTTATTTGATAAAGTAACTAAGACACGTTTCCTAAAATTATTTTCCACTTCTGACACAGCTGTGACTGGCAGAGTAAAACCATTAGTTACTTATTCACTTGCCCCGCGGCACTTAACAAGCACTGTCTTCTACCACATATATACACTCATTTATCTGTTAAGATGGCAATAATAAGCAAGATGCTCGACTATGATTCATCCAGGCTGACGGCGTTCTGCACAGTTCGACTAAGAGCAGCACGAGTATTTCCACACATTTGTACCACAACCGCAATTTCCTTGCCAGCAGCAATCGATCCAACAGAACTCCCTTCAAATGTACTTGACATGTTTTTCACAGTCACCCCCACAGACCCTGCTGATGTATTTATTCCACTGTTTCGTTTTTCCGATTGCCAAGAAGAGCTAAGAAGTACACAGGATCTAACTTCCTCCGCTTTACTGTCAAGACCAAAAACATATTCAATACGGCACTTGTATTGTGTCACAGAACGCTCTATTCCTCAGTGATTAATAGCAGCGGAATTAAACTTGAAAAAAAAGGGGGGAGCAAGGACAGAGTGACAACTGTTAACTAGAGCTCATTGATGTCGTAAATATTTTATGACAATTTTATCAAAATAATTCCTGGGTATTTCGACGTAAGTAATACCAAGTTTGCACGAATATCTGGAAGTTATTGGGAAATGAGTGGGCGGCTATTAACAACGAGCTCCTGAGAGCCGATAAGGGCGAGGCGAGGTAAGAGTAGAGCGGAGATGGAATCCAAGGTTGGGAGAAGCGGGAGATTCGCGAGAGGACCCGCCGACCAGCAGTATCGTCCGCCACGATTTCCACGTGAGAAGGTCTGGGAACGGGCCCCGCCGGGAATCGAACCCGATTTGCCTCGGTGGGATGCCAGCTGTTTAGCCACTGCACCACCGCGGCCCCTTTGTTAGAATATATCAATACTATCAATAATATCCATATCGCAAAAATTACTGTTTTTTTAATCGATATCCTAAGATAGCTTTGACACGACGAATGCCGATTTACGATATCAATGATATCTCTAAAATATATTAGTGACTGCAAAAATGATTTTCATATAATTTAAATAATGGAAAAACCACAATTATTCCGATATGGGCCTCGTCTCGTTATCGATAAACTCATTATTTATTAAATAAACTATGATGAATGTGTTTTCTTTACATTTTCTACAGTAAAATTGGTAATATTGTTATAGCCTAATGGACTACGAAACGAAATTAATTTTAAAATTTCGTGGAGAGCAGTAATGCATCTACTTCACAAACCCACAAACCGTTGACGTCATCTGGTAAACCAAGTTTTAGTGGCTGATGCGCCAACAGTGATAACGAAGCTGGTAAATTCTCGAGCAGTACCCACTGTACCCCCGCAATAATCCCCGATTCCCATCTAAACGTGCAAATCAAATACAAAAATTCAAACACGAGAAGCACTAGAAATCAAAGAATATTAAGTATAATGCTAGCATGTTAACACATGCGAAAATGAAACTAATATCCTACCGATTTATTCATTACTGTAGTAGCTAATATATTTCTGAAACATCAATCAAAATGTGACCATTAAAACTTAATAAAATACGTTTTTTTTTTTCAAGATACGTTGAATGACTTTCGTAAAGAGGGATCATCACCTTAGTAGAAGAATGTGGCTGTAGCATAATTGTTTTCAATAAAAAAATCTCGTTTCTTATTGTTTATTACACAAATTCTTGCTTTAGTTTGAATTCGAAGTGCTAACAATTGTCTTTTACAGAAAATTAGAAATTTTCTTTTTGTGACTCTGCATATATATTTTAACATGTTTCTGTTCGTTCAAAGCACGTTGAAACTGGCTCAGCAGAATTTGTGAAACATATAATAAAATAGCATACAGTAGCATTTGTGAAACATATTGTTAAATAATAAAGTGTGTAGTACTGCATTTTGATGCCTCACATCTGAAGATGAATAGAATGATGATCTTCGTTTGGGACTACGGCGGGCGTCTGGCGTCGGAGCTCGGAGCTGTTCATTATCTGTCATTCTGGTCCCCTGGCGGCCATTTTGTCCTCCACCCAGATACTATCTTATATTTATATATCAGATAGGAATATACACAATTATATATAGAATAAAATAAAAAATGCATATTTATACATACAACTAAAAGCATATTATAATTATACATTGTTATGTTGGTATATGCGTGTTTCCTTCTGGGGCGAGCGTACGAGTATGTGGGTCTTCTCAGAGTGTTCCCATTTTTTTTACATTTGTAATGTATGGCAGAAGATCTTCTGTGAGAATAAGACGGGTTCCTTAATAGAGCAGTGCCTGAAATGTTCCTCCAATCAGATGGATAATTCACTATGGGTTTCGTGAAGTTATTCGAGAGGGTAAGTTCGTACAATGGATGAATGGTTCGTGAAAAGTCTTGTGAAAAGCATCGCAAAGTAGTGACTTGCTTCCAGGCATCGAAGATGTTGGCGAGTGTGTCGTCAGTTCGAGTCCCAATCGGATGGTGTTACATCGACTATCATGGCCATGCTCGCGAAAGCCCGGTATCGATGGTGAGTTATCCAGCGTATTTTCGTTTATCTCGAGAATTCATCGGGCAATAGCTTGTAAAATAGCTTTGTCATATGGTCATGGGCCATATGACAAATGGCTGATACCCGACACGACATTTAATGAATGCGATCTATTATATGCATATATAAACGAATATATTCATGCCTCATGGGTTAGTTGTTATTGAACAGGAAAATTAGTAACATCTTGGCAGGAGTCAGTCTGCAGGAGTCAGTCAGCAGGAGTCACTCTGCAAGAGTCAGTCTGCAAGAGTCAGTAACCAAGAGTCAGTCTACAAGAGTCAGTCTGCAAAAGTCTGCCCGCAAGATTCTGTCTGCAAGAGTCTGTCTTCAAGAGTCAGTAGGCAGGAGTGAATTATATGAATTCGTATATGCTTGAAGACGGCGCGAGCAACTGACAATGAGAAATCGAGTATCTCATGTACGACTACATGCATACCTTCAACGACTGCCAAAAAATTACATGAAAAACATTGCTGTTACTGTGTCAAGTCCTTCAGTAAAAGTTGCAACGTGCGGCAACATTAGAAGAGTGACTGATTGAAGAACCCATCTCATGATTTTCTTAGCTGCTATAAATATTCCAAACAGTTCACTCGACATGATAACTTAAATAAACATATCAACGCTGATAAATGTAGTGTTTTTATCGTCCATAGAGAAACAGCATATGATCACTTCGTTACCTCATGTTAATACACTTGATAAAATGTTCGCAGACAACGAGGGAACTCGTGCGATGAAGCATTACGATGATCTCCACATGCATCTTATACAAGGTCATATAAGGAAAGAACACATCAATATCTGCAAGGGTTTATCCACTGGGAGCCAGCAAGTGATGTCGCCAATGCCCCCTGCTGCATTGATGGGTATTGTCTACAGTTAATACTAATGACGGAATGAGAGACCTACGAAGAATGTTAGAGTCTGTATATGTGGAATCTACACTTGCATGACATTCGCATGAAGTCGACGAACTTTAAAATAAACAGTTGTCTGCTCTAAATACTGATGATGACCATATGACTTCTACAAAAAAGGCAAACTTGATATCGAGGATGAAATAGGAGTTGAAGACTATCATGAAGAAAGCATTGGTGATAATGACTATGGCGACAGTGTTGATGAAGTATCTGATGAGAAGGATGATGATTCTCTTGACACGATTTTACCAACTAATTTCCTTCGACAAGTGATTTGAAGAAGGCAGACGGAGTCGAGAATGCTCTTTAGATATCTCCCGAAGACAGAAATTAACTTGTTGCCACACTCAAACATTTGACTGACATGCAAAAACGTGGGGATCTCTCACGCATTGTAGAGATAGCCTGAATCATCGATGAACTGAAGGATCGAGTATATTTATATCAGATAAGAATGTGGGCTACTATCCATGATATGTAAACATCAGAAAAATATAAATATAGAATGTACTACCAGCTATTATAATAAATATATAGATATTTAAAAAAATGCTTGTGTTGTAAATAAAACAAAAACTAATCTAGAAATTAGTGCCACCTAGGCATTGAAAATAGAATCCAATGTGGAGGGTGATGAAAGAACCACCTATATGTTAAAAACATGAACAAATATGGCTGTCACCAGGTGGCTTCAGCCCTTTTCACACTGTCAAATATTTGCCTTCAACTTTATTTGGCAATACAATTTGAAAACAAAACATGGCCATCAATTTTTTCCTTCCAACAAGTTTTATCAAATAATCTTCAATGTGTTTCAAAATGTCTCACACTGTAAAAAAATTACTGCGAGCATCTAATTCAAATTATTATTTAAAAATTATTTTCATAGTGATATTTGCTTTTGTTTTTCCATGTAGTCCATTTCAAGAAGAATACAAGAAATGTTTTGGTTATTTTCGCTTATTTACTAAATTTAAAATTTTGTTCAGCGGAGAGGTTTCCTGCACAATGAAATTTAAAGCCTCTTCAAAAATTCTTCGTTTCCAGCTATTGTTCCTTATTTTAAAGTTTTTTGACGTCAATTTTTTTCGTGCACGATTCTGCTTGGCTGAGTCCGTCAACCATCAAAGAAATTTGAGGATACATCCAATCTTCAAATGTTTTATGTAAACTGAAGCCATATAACCTTTACAGACAGATATGGTGGCGTTTATGACGTTTCTATGACGTCATAACTGTCCAACTCTATTTGACCACACTTAATGGAAGAAGTTTGAAGGAAAAATTTGATAGTGTGATAGGGTCTTTAGACAAATTAAGTCCAAGATGGCTGACATGAAATGATAGAACATAAGTAATTGGAAAACAAGGTGATGATGTTATGTTGGTAGTAATGAAATCTAAGCTGACTCTCATGGAATAACAAAGCATGGATAAAAACGAAGATAGTTGGCATGGAAATACTGATCATGAAGTTAAGGTGGCTAAGCAATAATGGAATCCAAGATGATCTGCCGAGCATAGGTGAGAGAGAACAACAGCTCACATAGCGATTAAATCGAGAAAATAGCATTGCCTGTGAGATAATTAGGTAATTTATACACTAGTACCACCTAAATAATGAAAATGTAAACAAAAGACAAACTAAAAAAAAAACTAAATGGTGGGTAGAGTGCATTCGACAGAGTGAGCCATTATGAGGGGGTATAGGCAATTCACGATAAAGTGAGCACTTTTAAGATACTCACAAAATATTCTTTTCATCCAATTACCATCTTCCTGCTGCTTTTTAATATAAACATTGCAATGTGACCAATAAACACAGTGTATACATTTCACCACCACCAAACTATAATGACTGAGTCTGCAATAAGATATATTTATTAGCGGTTAATGCCTGTTGTAAGGGCCTTAAAAAGTGCTCAATTTCCGTGAAAAGCTTGTAATGGAGGGGAATGTTAATACAATGTGATTTATTGGAGAGGTGTCAGTCGTCTGCTGGACGTGGTGCTAAGGAGACCTCCGGGGATATAAGTTTTTTAAATAAAACTTTTTAATAATATATTTTATGTTTTAAATAATTCATTAATAATAACTTTTTAATAATGCATTTAAATAATTATATTTTATAAATTTTAATAGTTTTTTAAATCATAAATTTTAAATTGTTTTATAAATGTTGGGATTTTTTTAATATTTTATATTTCTTTGGATTTTTTTTTGTTTTCAAGCTCAAAGGTATCCTGGTAAATGTCAATGGTCAAGGTCACCTGAATTCAATATGGTGGTTGTATAATGTAATAATATGGCGACCTCTTGATGCCTCGGCTTCTTTCCCGGATCTTCTCTATGGCCAAACATTAGAAATTTCAATTTTTAAATATATTTTTAAGTAATTTAAAATATTTTACAAGTGTTTTAATAATTTTACTAATAAATGATTTAATAAGATTTAATGTAATAGATTTAAAAAATATACGTAATCATTTTGGGATTTTTTAGCTTTTCAAGGTTAAAATTCACCGTGTCAAAGGTGAAGATCAAGGACATTAAAATCCAACATTGCAGAAAATATGTCTTCGGGGGACCGGAATGACAGAGCATGAACTGCTACGTGCTCCGAGGCCAGACGCCATCACCGACCCTAAACAAAGATAATCATCCCACAAAGGTGGCATTCCTTTACCTACATGCCACAAAAAATGTATAAAGTTTCAGAAGGTAACGGCCATAATAAGATACGCGATACCGGTACCCATCCTGAAATTGTTATTCATGTGATAACACATGAGGACAAGAAACAGCGGTGGCATTGCTAAACATTTTCTGTATGTTTACACATGTGTGTAACATTACAAATTATTTACAATATTGATTTCCAAAATGAACCTTTAAAGGAATACAGGAATGCATAGACGTTTATACACCGTCATTTACCTTGCATAAGTTAAAATTTTCCCAAACTTGAACTCCCCAATATGACGACCCTGCGGGCATATTCACACACAATTCAATCAAGATGTGGATTACAAAACTCCCGTATAGGTAGCTCAAAAATTGCTCATTCATAAGGTTATAAAATCCAGTTAAAAGTATATAGAACCTGAGCAGCACATAAATCTCGATATTGTACTTTAGGTAATACTCGAATCGTAACACCATTTGTAAGTACTACAAAAATATGAAAACTAAACACAAGGGAGTATATTTTATTTTAAGTGTTATTTTGGTTACTCGTTGAGACTACGCTAAGGAACTTCAAACGGAGTCAAATAATATAATATATTTATTGAATGGGACAGTTTTCATTCCTGCTGGACCAACGGCATTGTTTCAGAACTCCTCAAAGTTCTCTCTTACGTCAGAGACTTAAATAGGACCTGGAACCAAGGGGAAGGAATAATTATCATATATTAATTATTCTCGAATCACTCTTGGACGGTTTTCTGCCTCGCTGGACCTTCCGTCTGGTGACATTGTTACAAAAGCTATTCTAATGCTGCAATTCACGTCGCAGGAAATAACAAGATGCTAAAGGAAGTACAGTGACTCATAAAAGTACTCAGATACCCCCGCGATTAGCACTAGCGTGTGTATATGAGACAATCCAACGCCATAAGCATTACGCAGACAGAGGGGTGGATTAGCATAATGCCCCATCAACATCAGAAGGACGAGCACTAAATGGGAAATTTGTAATTCTGATAGTCAAAAAAGTATTCATACAGCGGAGGTGTAACCCTGTCTGGTCGTGTTACTCCCGTGTTATCGACCTCCAGCAGTTGTACGTACAAATAATGTTTCCCTGTACATCACTTGCAAGCCTGTTGTAGTACTGAGAAGTAGTGGTCATAATGGGGCGCAAGGAACGAGAACTGTCTGTGACGCAACGCGATACAATCGCTATTCTCTATAAGCAAGAAAGGAGTCATCGGGAAGTTACGTAAACTATCTTCATTTTTTTTACAACAATCTGTTCTATACTTTACGTGCCGCGAACGACGGAACCTTTTCGCTTTAGCACGTAAAGAACCATTTCTAAGTACAATATCTTTGGCGGAATATGTCGCATCAATATCTACAGACTCTGTAAGACCTCAAACTGTGCGATCTGTATGACATAATGCCAATTTCCATAGTAGGAGAGGCACAAATAAACCTCATATGTCTGCTGCAAACAGTTAACAGTCCGCCTGCTATTTGCCAACTAATACCTTGATACAGTCCTAACAAATTTCGAGATACTGTGATTTTTTTCCCATACAGTCAAAATTTAATATATTCTGCTTAGAAGGCAAACGGTGAGTGCGGCGAAAGTCAAACACGGAATTGCAATCACAGCACATTGTGCCTACAGTCAAATATGGCGAAGGCAATGTGACGGTTTGGAGATGTATTGCTTCTTTTGGAATTGGAAATTTATCTTCCATTTAAGATACTGTGGACGCAACCTAGTACATTAATGTGTTGATCCATAACCTATCATACAGCATGCAGAACCTGGGTCTTATAGGGGGTCTTTGGGTTGCAACAGGACAATGACCCAAAGCACACTGCCATAAATACTAAGGAGTGGTTATTGTATTATGTTCAAAGAAAGATTCTAACCCTCGTTCTAACCCCACCACATAGGCTAGACGTGAATCCCACAGCGAATTTGTGGGAGTATCAAGGCAGAAAAGTAAAGAAACACAACCCTTCAATTTCCGACTGGATCGCTCCCGGATTTTGGTATATGGAATCGTGTCCGACAATACCGCTGGTCTAGTACTTCTAATTTATGCAACTTGTAATTCAGTACTAGATATTCACTTGCGTAAAGATATTCTGGTTTGATTACTGTGATCTAGTGCTGTATTTAAAGTCTTTTAGATAAACATTATTTGTTGTAGATATTCCTGGTTATGCCATATGCTCTTTCCATTTTGTGTATCCTTTAATCTACCGCGAATTTTTTCAACAATTTTCCTGAATTATTTCCCCTAAATACTTGAACTTTTTTACTCTCTTTATTTGACCAATATCTGTTGCTACGATTTTTGGAGCATTTTTTATGTTTGTCATAAATTATGTTTTTTTTTTTCTATGGAAATTCTTAAACCTGTTTTGTTTGCTAACTCTTCTAAGAGATTGACTTGTATTGCTGTGTTTGTTAAGTTTTCAAAGAGTATGGCAAAATGGTCTGCAAATGCTAGACAGTTTATATCAACAGCCTTGTTCTTTCTCCCCAGTGTTATTGGTGATAGCTTGTGTTCTTTTAGTTTTTCATTCAAAATTCTTACTATTTTCTCCAAGATGCTGCTGAAGAGTAGCGGAGACAATCCATCACCTTGCCTTACACCTGTATTTATTTGAATGGTTGAGATATTTCGCTCTGAAATTTTACTTTTGATATGGTGTCTGTGAGGGTGTCATGGATTAGAATTGCTAATTTTGATTTAACTCCAAATTCTTGGTTTACTTTATCTAGAGTTTCTTTATCAACAGAATCAAAAGCCTTTCTTTTTAATCTATAATGTTACTACTATGTTTTTGGAGTTTGTGAGTCTGTGACGGACTATGGACTTCATGTTGAAAATCTGTTCAGAGCCAGATCTGCCCTTTCTAAATAGACTCTGATATTCACCCAAATGACAGTCAAGTGTGGATTCTACCCTGTTTAGTGATATTTTTGAGAATATCTTATAAACCACTGGCAAAAGGGATATGCCTCTATAGTTATTGACATCTTGCTTGTTACCTTTCTTATGCAAAGGATTTATAAGAGCCACTTTCCATTCTTCCGGGATCTTTTCCATTTTCCAGATTTCTTCAGACATGATTTGAAGTTTATATATGATTTTTGGTTGAGATAATTTTATAAGTTCAGCAGTAATGGAGTTTTCTCCACTGGCTTTGTTGTTTCTTTAGGGTTTTAATTGCTTTTTCAATTTCTTCAACAGTTGGTAGTGGATCTGTTTTTAAGTTTTTATAGATCTCTGGGAATTCTAATTTGTAGTTCGGTTCTTCACTGTTCAGAAGTAGATCAAAGCACTTCCTTAAAATTGCACAATTCTCGGTATTGGTTTAACCCATTTTAACATTTTCATCTCTGAAGCAAATACTTGGCTCTTGATAGCCAGGATATTTTTAAACAACTGATAGAAATTCCGGGAGTTATTTTTAACGAAGTTATCTTGCATGACAAGTAGTTGTGACTTTTCAACGGATCGTTTAACACTCTTTATTATTCTTGCTGTTTCTTTTCTTTGTTGCTTAAATTGATCAAAGTGTCCATTCTTTCCAGATCATTTCCATTTTTTTCCATAGTTTTATTCTTTCTGCTAGTGCTTCTTCACAAGTTTCATTCCACCAGACTTTCTTTTTCATTTTCGCAGACCCGAATAACTTCTTTGCTGTACTGTTTATTTCTTTGGATAATTACTGTCATTTATCTGATATAGTTATTTGAATTTCTTTGTGAAAATGTTTTATTGTTTCTTGTGTGATGTTGAGTCTGTCTAAGTTGTATTTAATTATTTTTTGTTGTCTTTTTGATTTTATGAGGGAGAGATTAGAGCTAAATTTTAGAGAAAAATTCTCTATTTCTTATTACTTTTACATTCATAATTTATTTAATATTCCTTTCAGCAACAGCCAAATGATCCAACTGGAACTCCCATAACATTGGATCAGAAGATATCTATGTTTAAGCTCTTCTTGGTATTTTCCTGGAGAAAGTCGACATTAATTTCAATTGAAATATTTTACAGAGATTAATTAGCCACATTCCATTTTTATTTATTCTTTTATGGGCTAGATAGTCACCTACTGTTTTTCGAAAAGATTTTTCTCTCCCTTATTGTTCATTAAAATCCCCCAGTAGTACCACTACATTTAATTTTGTGATTTTGGATATTTCCTCTTTCAGAAGTTCCCAGAACTCTTCTACTCGAATTTAAGTTACTCGAATTTTTCTTGTTGTCTTCGTTTATTGGAGCATGACAATTAACAAAGGTATACTGTTTATTTTTGCATTTAATTGTAAAATATATATTCTTTTTGAACTAGATTTGAATTATGTTACATTATCTACTAAATTTTTATGAACATAGAAGGCAGTACCAAGTAGTGGCATTCCTTTCATAATTCTGATTGCTGGTTTACCCTTAAATATTTCATGATTCTTGGTGCCTGTAACATTTTCATCCAAAAATCTTGTTTCGTGTACTGCTAGGGTTTGTAGTTCATATTTAGCTAAACGAATTTGAATTTCTTTCTCTTTACCAGTTTGTAATAAGGAATTTACATTCAGTGTGCCTACAAAGAATTTCTTCTTGAAGTTGAGTTTGGAAGGATACCAAGTATTCTCCGACTCATCCTTGTTGGGATGTAAATGAAAAATAGGAAGTATTTTATTATATTATGTTAAGTTAAAATGAACTTCAAAATGAAATGAAGTGCAACTGCATCCTCCTATGGATCACTTGATTTTGGGTAGGGGGAACGTATACATTGTAAAACCAACTTAACTCTAATGTACAGTTTTTGTACTATTATAATTAGATTTGTTGATATACCAGAAACACATTTTTGTAGAATTTATAGAATGTAATTTTTAAGTAGTTCTTTCATTATTCTGATGTTTTGTGATGTATGGCTTACGCCGATTTCACATTCATATTTGTTGGAAATCAAAACAATTCTATTCGGTAAAAATATATCAAGAGTTGGCTTTTTGTTTGTTTAACTGCATAAATTAATTTTTTATCATTACAAAACTACTTTATTTTGTAATATTCTAATATAGGTACCTTTTGATAAAGAAAATTTTTATTTTGAACCATTGACTGGTTATAATGTAATAAAGTAATACTTTATTTTTAATAAAAAAAAAAAAATATTCTATCTACGGAGGCCTCCTATAAGAATGTTGTGTTTGCATTGGATACATCCATAATTTTGTGCGCAAAAGCATTGTAATAGTAAGTTTAAGTATCTAAGTAACTCTTTTTTTTTTAAATTGGAAATTGTGTTTTCAAGAAACCTAAGCATACTGAATTAGCTATAGGATCAGCTTGATATAATTGTCGGTCGCAGAAATATTTGTATGATGTGTTTTTTGCAAAGTGATGTGTAAGTGAGGTGTGACGTATTAGAATGCTGGTTACCTGGTTGTATAATCTTGCGTCTCGCGAGCTGCTTAAAACTTAGTGCTGCTATCTTGTACTGGCTGTAATGTAATTCTGAGGTTTTTGTGCGTGATATCACAACAGCTGTTCTGCTGCCGCTGCTAATACGCCAATTGCGTGCCGCTATGACGTGCGATGTCACCGAGGTCGTTGCTGCAGTTGTCTTTCAGCTGACTGAAACTTATAAAGACAGTATTAATGAAATATTCATTGACATAATATGTTATAACCTTGTGGGATTTTATAATAATAGCTATTAGCTAGTAACAGTAAGACTCTATGTAATTACAAAGTTTTCTTTTAAAAATGTGATGACTAACTTTGAATTTATTCCAAAAGTGGTCTGTTCTCTAGCCAAGCTGCTGCTTTAATATTTCTTTCAATTTGTTCACTAAATTAAACTGCAAGGATTTGAACTTTAAATGCAATGTATGTTAATTTTTTTTTTTCAGTCATTTGAGAAAGGGGATGAAGTTTGCTTTAAAATGTATGAACATCTAATCTAAATATAGTTTTTATTATTATATATTGTTACTCTCTGTGTGAGCGTCAATAGATAAAGAAATATCATGTGACACTTAAATAAACTTTCGACACTGTTAAATTCAATGAGTACAAACAAACTAAACATACTATAACTGTGCACATATTATACAGACTGTTCAGATGGGTACAGAAATTATAGACAAAGAGGAAGGGGAGAAAAGGTTCACGTTAATTGGTAACATGGAAAAACCGAAGGGATTACCACACTCTAACAACAGAAATACTACACGAGACAAGGGAAATTCCTTAACGCATGACTTATCCCAAAGAGGTCGGAAGATGGCAAGTGCACTCGTGCACACCTCCAAGGGTTGCGCCCCTACTGCCTGAAGCTCCTTCTTTCACTCCAGCATCCATCTCACGCCAGCTTTAGCAGCCTACAATCTACTTCAGGACTGGCGTGCAATTATGCACTTTCTTCCTTATATGATTACTACTTTCTGGCCTAGGCTAATCTCTGCAACCACTAATCTCACACTCTCACCCTCTGTCCAGTCTTGCACACAGGGTCGACACCCATTTTACCTCTGCTGAACCATCTCGTTAACCATACATATTTATATAATATCTTCCCATGTTCCAAAATTATTTTCCTCAGAGAAAATACATATGTACCACTAGTTTACTCCACAAATTTTTGCACCAACAGTGGAGCTTTGCTCCTCTATTTTACAAAGTTAATATACATTTGGTACAATGTAATGTGTACTTATTTTAATTCCTTAAAAATTAACAGGGTAATATGGCCTCTGTTTGTCATTACGATAGCTGAATGTGGAATTTATAAGAACATATTTTAAGTGCCCTTAGTTATACAAAGTCCCGTTTAATAATCGTTTGAAGACATATATGTATATAAAGGAGAAAACTACTATATTTATCGGCTAATTATATCCTAGAATCCTAGTAGGGGTACATTATATCCCTGCCAGGAGACTCACAATTTGGTCAATTATCTTATTTCATCGGGAAACTTATTGCCAGAATCGCTCACGCCGACAACATGATTGAATAGCAATAGTGTATTTCTTGGATTTCTTTGTTTTAATATTGTCTGCGCAAGGTGTGCATTGTCCGTTCCTAATTGAAGTCGCTTATTTCTGAATTTTCACCCCCTCTTCCACAAACGTTGGTATGTTTCTGCGCCAAATAAAACTATGTTTGCGCCGAAAAATATTATTCTGTACCAACTGATTAAAACATAAACTTTTTTTACGAATAAAAAACTAATTTTTACACACTAAGAATTAATTATTTTACTACCGCACAAACAAATAGATTTGTATCGTTGCACAAATTATTGTAGTACTATCAGTCTCACTGCAAGTAAAAGGAATACAATGATTCCCTTTTAATCGCCTCGGATGTATTGCTGGTCGCTGTAATTCCAGCGACGTGGTTAGAGATGTGTTGTGTATTCATATACTAACAGGTCGATAGCAATTAGCCTCGCAGCGGAGTGCATCTAATCGGTTCCTTTTAGATAATTAACCAGTCCAACCCTTAGCGCTCCACGCAACGTGACGCAGGCTGCGGTACTCACCCAACGATAACGCTGCTAGAACAGAGTGTGGTTTTGGCGCCGGAGAAAAAAAGGGGGGGGGGGATCTAATGCGACAGCTCAGGTGCTCACCTAGCTCATTGACGCCTAACTCGGAACTTCAGAAAATAAATTTAAAAACATAACACAGGGTGTGTCGGGACAGAGCGCGTTAATTTCGGGAGGCGATACCTTAAGGCGATACTACACGATATCAGATTCTGAAGATCTTTTGCAAGGTCGGCCATAGTGGCCATTATACCGGCTAGCATGGGACCCGTCATGGCATTTTCCCACTTGTTCGGCCAGATTTCGTACCAGGTTTGGTAATTGGACAAGTCCTATTTCGTACCTGGCCAATCAGTTCGCAGTTTCAGAGCGTAGGGCGCTTCCCATGGTTACTACTTGACACGAGGTGATGAAACCGAAAAGCATGCCTCCATGTTGATTATACATCCGTGAGGTTGAATCTCTTTCAAATAAATTTGAAATACAAACGAAGAATAATATTGCCTATGACAATTTTTCATTATTGTTTAAAACCGTTCTAAATACTTAATACATTGCCCACTCTATAAAAACATTAATTCTACATATTTCTTGTAAACAATTTGTATAGACTCTATGTTTTTTGTGTGTGATCTGGTAGGCCAGTGGTAAAGACACGGTGTCCGATACTTATACGATTACTTTTGGGCGTGAGTTCAAAACTCCGTCGGACCCAAACTTCTTTTTATCATTAAATTTTACATGCAGGAAATATCCCGGTATGTCAAGAAAGAAGCATGTTTTGTAACCGGTCAGTAATTTTCGTCAAAATTTAAAATAACACACTTGTACCGAGGGTGCCAAATACTTGTACGCGAACTGCTGTCGTGTAATATGAATCTTCCGTGGCGGCTCATATAGCGGCTGATATACCGGCTCGTGCACCAGGGCTTGTAGAAGCTTGTACAAGAACCAAGTACGGCAGCAGGTATCGTGTAGTATCGTTTTTACGTGCAACAATGCAGAAATGTATGTGGGCATTTTGCGATAAAGTGAGAATTATGGCCGCTACGTGCCACTGAAAATCAAATGTCAAATTACTTTTCGTCACATATTTTCAAAACCATTTGGGACTAAACAAGACAATTTCGAACAGCGTAACAGGAAAGAGATACCTTCCAGCTGTTTGAGGGTAGTAGTAGTATAATCCTTCATTCCCTACGTACTTGGGGTTCATCGCCCTGTTTTGGCCGTTGCATTCGAAACACTGAACAGCAATCACGTTTACATACGGTATGTTAAAGAGAATTGGAAAAGCAACAAAAAAGGGTCGCCTTGTCACTCGCTAAGGCTAACCGTTTTCACGTTATGAGAATAAGAATGCCTGAGAGGTATGCAAATTGATCTACAGTTAGCATAAGAATGAGGCGCTGTCCACACGTAGGAACAGGCAGGCATGGATGTGCCACTTGCGTATTTTGAATGTTCGTCTATAAGTTACTACAGAAGCGTTTAGATTCTTTAAGCAGTGGGGCCATGGTCGTGGATTACAATGGGTGAATCATCACGTTGCAAATTGTTTTTGAGAAAAGTCCATGTAATTGTTATGTTTGTAATGAAAGCACGCGGCCATAATATAGTCATTAGTGTCGAATTGCAGGCGCTGCAATCGTGTTATCGACATAGATAATATTGACATCTATTAAGTTAGTTTTACAGCACAAAGAGTTCAGCGCACTGTCTTATTACATGAAGTGCTACAACATTACGGTACACGTAGCCCGTGCCGAACAAAATTGTATTACATTTCCATCTGGTTTATAATTGTTAAAAAGTGTACTGCTGTTATCTGTAGGCAGACCGAAAGGACCGATTGTTGCACGATGCTAAAATCACATCTACAGTCTGGCAAACAAGCGGTTATGATGTGCACCAAGGCAGCACCCCATTAGACCTGAGGGCATATTACGAAGCGTAGCATCTGGCCATGTATAGTCGAGCTGACTTATGTACGCAACTCGATGCAGTAATCATGATGGAGTGGAGTAATGCGGAGCTCAATGGCATTGTTTTAATGTCTGGCAAAATTTCGTGCAATACAGCGGCAGCACGTCGGTGATTGGCAGAATAGTACGCAGTATTTTTGTGGTAATTTGCGCATTATCGTTAACCTTTAGTGCAGCAGAGTCATTTATGATTTAAGGCCGTATGATACGTATTTATTACCATATGTATTATTGTAAAGGCAATATGCTTTAGAGGAACAATGTTATCAGTGTCAGACGACGACACGTCACCTCTGCGGTAACATATCCACATACATTCCAAATAACGAACAAGGCGTGTCCATGCCTGCTTATACCTACGTGTGGGTAACGCCTGATTCTTATGCTAGACAGAACAGTTTGCACACCTCTCAGGAATGATTATGCACTTTTAAACATACAGATGCTGATATCGCGAAAATAGTTAGCGTTAGCGGGTGTAGGCAAGACGACCTTTTTTCTTGCTCTTCACATTCTCAGTAACACACCGTACAAACGTGCATTACACCTCAGTGTTTCCAAAGTAACGGCATAAAACAGGGCTATGAATGTACCGAAGGGTAGATAATATTAACACCACACTCATAACAGGTGAAATGTCTCCCTGTCCTGTAACACTGTTTGAAACGGTGTTGCTTAGTCTCATATTTTTTAAGAAATATGTGGCGAAATGTAATTGGAAATTTGATTTTCAGTGGTGCGTAGCAGTCACAATTCTTATTTTATCGCAAAATGCCTAGATACATTTCTGCTTTGTTTCTTATAAAGAATCACCTGCCGAAAATAACCCACTGAGTTCCGACTCATCATATATATATATATATATATATATATATATATATATATATATATATAATGTGAGTAATTTTGAAATGAACCTTAGAAAACAGTCACTGCCTCTGCCTGTATTTATTTTAATGGTCGCCTTGAATGATATTCGTCCAGTAAAGTAGGTAACGATGGCTGGGAAGTAGTTCTATATCTTAACGTCGAATAAAAAGTGTTAGGTAACTGTTTGTGATAACATTGTTTATTTCGCTTTATGTTGGTTTTTAAATCTTAGAAGTGTAAATATGAGCATTATTGTAAAGTATTTACTGTTCTAATAATTTCACAATTTCACTTGACTGAAGCATGGATAAAGTGAAACCAAAACTGACTGCCCTACTTAATTGGTTCACACCCGTAATTCTGCATGTGGGAATCGTGCCGGACGATGCCGCTGGTCGACGTGTTTTATCGGGGATCTCCCATTTCCCCGCCTTTTCATTCCGGGGCTGCTCCATACTCACTTCGCTCCACTCTAATCGGCTCTTAAGACCTCAATTGAAATAGGCACCCTAATCTCTCCACTCACTGCATTACTTAAACCAATGGTGACTTCTGATTAGAGAGCTAATTATTCATGTTAACGTCTTATCAAAAATTAAGTGTTTAAATAAATAGCAACTTAAGTAATTATATTTTGATTTTATTTCAATTTAGAGTAAATATTAAGTTAAAATAAACGCATTTTTTCTTTCTGAATATTACAAAATTTTTATAGATCAACAGGGCAGTATTAATTTGACATATGGTGGAAGGTTTTCGAAAAGGACTTACAAATGGTTGAAAGAAGAAATCAAGCAGGACTTCCAAAAGTGCGCAGTTAATGAATAACGAATTATAAATTTAAAAGTCGAAAAGTTAAAATGTTACGGAAATGTTTTAACGTGAGGGAAATTAATTCACCAACTTGGTCCTTTTTGTTGTATTTCCCCGCGTCCTCTCCTAAAGGTTCTGCTGCGGACGCACATAATAACTGTAGGATAATGGTGCGCATAATATCTGCTGAGACTTTTTAAATACGGTAATTGTACGTGTTTAAACCAACCCGAAGATATTGCTTACACAATTTCAACATACAATGGAAACAATCCGTTGGTAAATCGCGTAATATTTAGTAGGGTAATTTTAACACAAATGCTGCAAAAACATTACGAACAGTACATTATGCTGCAACGAGCATAAGTTAAGAACTACATAGACGCCACAAAGTTTAAACCAGTAAAAAGATAAAATGAGACCTTTATGTACGCGGCCATATTGTAGAAAGTATGCAAAGTACCACACACCAAACGGACCCTGTGGTTGAATCTTACCACAGACCTGTGCCTTGCCCTCAGATATTTGCCGCTCAGGAACAATTGCAAAAGCCAATTTCCGTGGGCTACCAATAAAATACAAGAGACACTAGCAAGATACAAATAAAAATTACTACTAGCTACTAATCATAAGAATACTCACAGAGACTATGAGTGGGAACTAATGTGATTTAATTGGAAAATAAATATATTTTAGTTGAAACGTCATGAATTATAGGAATATCTGTGCAAATACTAAGTATCATGTAGCAGCTTTTTTTTTTTTTTTCCAAAACTTCCTTTGCTTAGTGTGGCCGTAACTATGAGTGTAGCCATCTCGTACGTATCTCTAATTTGTAATTCAAAATTTCATTAAGTTTCTTGGGTTTATTCAAATTATTTTCTCACACCAACTCAGTTGGGAGAACATGAGAACATAGTTCAGGGGCTACGTATGCATAAAGTAGAGCAACTTTAACTAACTGATGATCCAAGATGGCGTAACGTAAGCCAGATTAATTTCTCAAAAATCATTCATTATTTAATGGGTGTAGTCTCTGTGTCAAAAATGTCGTCGCACTATTTTTTTTATATAGATCCTGATTACTGCGGCAACTCTTGAAATCTTTTGTAGCTGGTTCCGCTGGTCTTCCTCCATTAGGCTTTCGAGCCTTAGTTACGCGGCTAAGGCTTTGCCGTACTGGTACACGCAATAGCGGTAGCTCAAACTTGGCTTTAAAATAATCAGAGCAGGTAGCGCGTGGGGATGTAAAATATTCTCCTTTAATGCCGTGCGTCTTCGCCTTGTCGGCAGTCTGCATTCCTGTATGGAATTCGGCCAATTAACCAGCAAATTAAAATATCAATCAGGCCGACGACCCATTATGTCATCGCCTGCTTGACGGAAAACAAAGATGGCCAAAAGCCTTAAAAACTTCATACTTAAACGACGCCTATTAAAAACAGCGCCAATCACTAGACGGCTAAATACATACGTCTTGTGTTACCATAGCAACCAGTCAAAAAATTCCTCTATGCAAAGCGGTCCACATAAAAATTTACTTTGTGACTGAAACTAGAAAGACATACAAACATAATTACATAAAAATACGTTATCTGAAGTTAAAACAACTTGCAATTAATATTACGAATTACAGCTGGAGTAAATAAAATATATCTGCCACAAACATATAATAAGTAAAACAAATAAATATTACGTTAACATACACATTGCAACAATAAACTGAGATAACTGTAATAGGCCCCCTCCTCCTATTTTCCTGATGTGGTAACTGTGTAAATGACTTACAGGTGGAATTAAATGGAACTAAAATCGAATTAGAGAATATCAAAACCAGTCTTACTAAAAGGAGTGAAATTCCACACATTATTACAGCGACGTTTTTTTCACACTGAACAGTGGCATAAAATTATTTGCATTGAAAATGATGACTACGTGTTGATGACTGTCAATACAGTTCACTATTGCGCAATTTAAGAAGTGTAAAATGGGTAATTTTATGGCCACATTTACAGCACCATAATTAAAAAAAACCGTAAACTTACGAAAATGTACTAGTAAAAATTACCCACGAATGTCCATAAAATTACTGATGCGTTGATTTTTTCAAATTAGATTTCCCGTGAAATTCTTAGAACGTTCCGTGTATACATCCGTAAATGTACTAGCCGTTTTTCATGTACTTCCGGTTTACAAAAAGAGATGGCGAACAAATTTTAAATTTTCGTTACTCCGGTGTTTTACCGTGTAAAAAAATAGAATGTTGAGAAGCTAAACTGTTTTATCTGAAGTGAGTTTTGAACATGAATTGTGAAGTGTTTGTGAGTCTAGCCACGAGTTTTTTGGTTGGTAGTAATGTTTCAATGTTTTAGTTATTGCTAACTTTTACAGGCGATGCTTTTAGAGATGTTTTAAGGAATAAGTTTAAGTGACGTGGATATCTTAACTACCGCAGAAACTGTACTCTCTGGTTACAGAAGCAAAGAAGGCTTCTTGTATAGATTCGACACTGTACATTCCCGAATATGGCGGTAACGGCTGTATTTAAGGTCATTGTAACGATTATCAGCACAATATGGCTGTTAAATGCGACAAAGTGCAAGTACGTTTTCACAGATTTATAAATATACGGTACTTAGACGATGTCCATACAAAATTACCCTTTGCTTTACTATAGGTTTGTTCACCTATACGTTTTCTAAAGTGACTAAATTTCATGCTTATGGTGAATTTTGATCATTTTTGTAAATATTTCACATTAATAAGAGCTAAAATGTTTTAAGTTCAGTGATATCTATAATAGACTCTGGCCTTAGTCTTACGAACACTATAAAGAAATTTGTGAAATTTAGAGAGTATTTCTTTGTACATTTAAAAACCTTTGTAATATTACAATAACGCCACTTGTAATTTTTGTAACGTTACAAGAGCCGTATTTGTAAACATCTAGAAAAATATTTTATTGATCATGACTCACTATAAATTACTAAGTCCAAGTTCCAGTTTATTACACTCTTTGATAAGTTCTTCTCTTAAAAATACTGAATGTGTTTATCAGTAACGTGCTATTGAAGAATTAACATAGAATTATGAGGCACCAATTTTCATTTTAACATAAGTATGAGAAAAAGTGATTCCGTAGTTATAACAGTACTTATAGGATGTATTAGGTACAATTGTAAATCACAGCGCAAATTATGCCGTTTTAGACTTAACATTCTACGTGTACTTGCAAGTCGTAGTAAACACATAATAATGGATAACTGCTCGCAACTTCAACCTTAAAGAGGGTTATGCTGTTACACATCGCATAAGCAAATCTGTAAAATTGAAATATTATTTAATATTTACGCTGTGCTCCCAACGTAGCAGTTCAAAATGCATTTCATTTTCATTCTTTCTGTCGCGTTCAGAGACACGTATTTTTGTGGAAATATTTCGTCTTCATAGTGTATTCATTATTTAATAATAATATAGGCATCACAATAATTTTGCTGTTGTTTTCTAAGTTTTATAACATAGCCGCCGTGAGTAGCTCATTTTGATTTCAATTAAATGGCAAATGTTAGTTGGGGTTGGATGACAGAAATATTTGAACGCAAGTATCATGTTCGTGTTGTAGCCAATTTAAAATTGTTTCGAATATCTAACGTAAGACAATTCTGATGGACACTTTTACATGCATGACTTAAAAATACACTACTTTGACGAATTCCTTTCGAGTTTTTATTTTCCCCTTTGTGTAGTAAGAGTCATACACAGGAAAAATGCGAATTAGTTCTCCACTCATAACGATTATTGTTTATTTAGATTTTAAACAAGCTCTGTAGGATTATTATTTCTTAGCTAACCTTAATATTGTGAAACACAGTACAATTGTGTATCAAGGATACTAAACATAAAATCAACCCACACCGTAAAATAAATGTTCTAGAACACTTCCTAAATTGTAATGGATTATTTAACCTGTATATACTATCAAATAATACTACGTGCCAGACTGCAAATATAAGAATGTTTAGCGCCACTAGCATGCGAAGATAGGAACACCTCCCTGAGAAAATGTAGGAACGCTACTATGAATGTATAGGTAAAATATGTAAACGTTCACGCTTTCTCACTGCACGTATATACCGATGCGAAATATTTGCGAATAGTTTCTTAGAGTGCACTTCCCGTTCAGTAGAATTTTGACCGTTCGCCGCCATGATGCAGAGGTCTAACACAAGTATTTCCAACTAAAAAATGGATTTAGCGACTGTGACTATACAAAGAAAGACATTAGACCATTTTGTAAAATAATCATATTTCCTGGTCCAGTCTAAAGCAATGACACACTTTCTGTTACAATGCTGGCTTCTGTAAATCATGTCTTCCCCGGGAAACAGCACAGTCGAAAATCACAACTCAGGGTATTAAATAGTAATTTTGACTCTGTGCCAAATCTTGTAAAATTTAGTTTTTTTTCCTCCGTGAAGATCTGGCGAAGCAGTCTTATCGAATCGGTGGAAGCTTTCAACGACTTTTACTTGAAAAAGAAAAACACTCAGCCACTCACATCATTAAATTTTTTGAAAATATTTTATCAAACAATACAGAGAGACTTGTGAACACTTGTAAGATCATAATTATTTTTATTCATTTAATAGATGTGAGTAATGTTTATTAAGTTTTAGACACTACAGAAACCAGAGCCAAGTATGTATTTATAAGCTAATCCTCCTTGATTAAGCACCCTCATATGGCGAGAAGGGTGGACCCATGAAAGTTCACGCCAAATATTTGGCATCTCATTTTATAAACATAGATTTTACATTCATATGATTCGTAACCCACTATAGTTGCACCGTCTTTTTATCTTGATGTTTATTCCTAATACATAAATTTTCCATTTTGCTCTTGTAAGTTACCAGATGGCATCCATTTAATTCAACCAAAAGTGACGCAAGAATCGTTTAAGGACAACAATGCACTAATATTTATCAAAATGATTTCTTTAATACTTTCTTTAGTTTCTAAATCACACTACCTAATTAGCACTACTATTTAATATAAATCAACCGCGAAGCATTGCAGTATGAATGTCTTTGGGGATATGTAACATTATTAATAAGTCATTTATAAAACGTCATTTCTTATTTCCCAGAGTTCCTTAACATATTGTATTTATTATTATGTGAAAATAATACGCACAGGAAGAGTTTCCGTGTTTAAATAGCAGTACAATATTTTGAGGAGTAATACATAATCCCGCCTCCCAAAAGAGCAATTCTGCGCCTTTTTCAGCGTTATGGATTCAGCACTTGCTGAGTTCTGTTTGAACCTATACTTACTATTGAAATAGTCTTCAAATGCGCCGGGAATTTACAAAATTATTCGATGCCATCAATAAACATTTTCGTGAAGTACTTTCAGTTCAAATTTTATTTCCATAGCGCTAGCCAATGTGCTAAAATACTGGCATTAGTAATCTGGTCACCTAAAACAATAAGGTTTGTGTTTTCTGCAGTTGCGGCTAATCAGGTTCATAATGTAACGGGTGAGTACTGTGAAGGTTGAAATAAAGAAATTGCATCTCTATAGTAAAATCATTGTAACTTTCAACTTTTCAAAGTTTTGCTTAAGTTCTACTTTCAGACTATTCCACTGCCCCGTATAAACAAAGCTCAGGTAAGTGTTAGAAAATTACGCCAAAGGGAGCACTTAGTTTAATAATATGTTATATGAGAACTATTTCTTAACAGACATTATCAACACGCCTATTTTATCTCTGTTTTTGTTCATATAAGTTATTAATGAAATTACATAATTTGTATATTAAACACAAGTAGAAATTTAAATTTACCAGAAATAAGACACTTTTGTGTTAACATAGGTATAAAATTCTTGTGATACGTGCTGCATTTAGGAAATAAACAAACACGTAAATCGTGGGATAACTTTTGTGAGGTTTGATTAAAAAAAGTGCGAGGACACTTCGAACAGACTATATTTACCTAAACCTAACGAGATGAAGGAGTGGTTGTTCACTGTACTCGCATCTCGGGTAACTAAGGTTGCGAGTTTCGGAATTCCATGCGTTTCCGAATTCTCCCCAGCTGTATTCTGGAATAACTCTTTGATACTGACTATGGCCGACTCCGAGGTTGGTATACCTGAAATACTGGAAACTCAGTGTCGTATTCTTGTCACCTCATACAACCTCTGACTATAAATTTAGAAACAATTCAGTGGTGTTTCCGGAATTAGAGTAGCAAAAAACCGAGCTTTACGATCATTCAAGAAGTATGCTTCACTTTACGATAAATTCTAGTAGGAGTCAGTAAACATGATTGTAGATGTAAAATATTTGTTGAAACATATATTTGTATGGCAAGTTATAATGCAACAAACTAAAATGTAAAGCACTCTAAAAATGCATAATTTTCTAGTCTTTAATAATCCGTAAATCAAGAAAACTAGAGTGCTACAATTAGCTTCTAAAAATGCTCCACTGTTTTAGTAATACCTTCGTGCAATGGTTTGAACGAGTAAAATTCTAGCCACTAGGAAACTGCACGTTTGGGACTTACTGCAGGTTTATATTCTCAGATCAATATAACAGCATTGAGTTTGAAAATATAATTTATAATATAGTGAAAATTGCAGAAAAATTTCACTCAGCTGTAACGGCTAGTCGACTTTGGCAGGTCACGGTTGGTTTGAGGGACATTTTGGAAACGCACACTCCAAATAAACAAATGAAAAGTTTTGTTGGTCAATAGCGTTTCCACTTGGCAAACATTAGCGTGCTGCATTTTCCTCGTGATGTTCACAATATCAATTTAATTCATCTCGCCCTTTAACGAGCTCTTTATTGAGTTTTCACTCTAAATACCGGTATACAATATGGTTATTAAAAGTTTTAGTACACTACATATTCTTTAAGATATGGGTTTTTTATCAGAAAAACTTAACAAAATAAGTATATAAATGCCTGAATATATGTATGTAATATACATAGAATCCTACTTGCACATAACCTACTAGAAATGTTCATGCGAATACATACACATAATGACTCTGGGTTATATGTTTGAATAATGTGGTCCTGGTTGCAAGCTGTAAGTCTATGCTGCCACCAAGTTAATTTTCTAACTTGTTTTCTTTGTTTTGGCTTTACCTTTTTTTTAATTACGTGATAAAAGTTCATTTTAATATATATATATATATATATAATTATTTAAATTCATAATTACACGTTATTTTATACATACGTACCGGCTAAATGTGACGCTAAAATGCGGGTTTTTACATTGAAAATAGCTAATTGCATCTATGAGTCTTTAAATATTTAGAAATCTTGTAGTCGAGTACGAGTGAAGTACTATTTTTACATTGTCTTAAAATCTGTCAAACTGTACTTTGGTTAATAACAACAAATTTTTGTAATCGTAAATCTAAAGATAAAAGTATACGGTTCGGATACTTCTCCGAGTAGAAAAACACATCTTGCTCCAAAACTCTAAGTATTAAATGTTATTCTTTTCAAAATAAAGTTATTGATTTATATGCCTTGCTTTCTTACTTACTGTTAATTATTTTACCAACACAAACTAATATTTGTTTATTCCTTTCCAGGCACTGCATTATTACTCTAAGTTTTTAAGCGGCGAGCTTAAAAAGACATTTAAAAAGATTTGTCAACTTTCATAACTTTCCCACTGCGAAATGTGTACACGCTATAAACTCTCCACCTCCAATAATTATTTACATCGTATTCTACGTAGTTACGTCATTTATTATCAGGTTATGAGCAGTGCAGTACCAACTCCCTCTGGATTTCTTGATGATGCAAGGCACGAAGGCCCTGCTTCCAGGAGCCAAGAAACTTCCAGTGCAAACGAAGTTGCCGAACATTTCCAGTTGCCGAGTTCTCACTCCGTTGTGCCGAGCCTCTCGAGAATGCTTCCAAAATGAGGAGGAACCTAAGAACCTCCACCTTCTACACTTCCATCCTCCCTGCGCTTGCTACGGAGAACAGACGCTCTCTTTCTGTCACCGAGCAACAAATATAGCTGGGAAATTTTGAGTTTTCATCGCAATAAATCCCTTCAAAATATCGACATGCATATTTACATCCGACACTTTTGTTTCTGTTAAACTATCAAAACTACGGAGACATACCGGAAAATTTTTATTTCTTTGTTTTCACTAAATGTGCATTTATTTATCTGCCATTTAAAATTTAACATTCGCTTCTCTACACTAAAATTTAAACTACCTCACTGGAATGGCTTTGGGGCCACCTAAACTAGACACAACCAATTATTTTATTATTGCCTCAAATATAAAAGAAATGAAACTCTGAAGAAAAAAAAAATCTTGTGAGTACAACTTTATTTATCGTAGCAATATTAATTAAATTGATTCTTTATCGCGGAATTGAACATATTATTGCGGAAATAAAAATACGAGGTTAATAAACGTCAGAAATAGCCTAGTCAACGAAGAGTAGTCTCTTTACCAGCTAATGCAAAAATTTTGATATCTTCTGTACAAAGGTATCACAGTCTCACTAATATGTGCCGTTTGGCTATGAGATGGTTGATTATATCAAATATGGTCCATAGCTGAACATACGCAATTCCTATTGTGCGGTCAAGTCAAGTGTAATAACGAACGATTAATAAAAAGAAAAAAACGTTATTCACACTAAATAAAGTCATTTAGAGAATGTCATACCAAAGTTTGAAAATCAAATAATTTACATTTTTGTATTTTTTCCACGACCCTATTATGATCTGACATTTTGCACTGTTGCTTATGTTGGCAATTTTCTTTGTCACTGTGACTGTATGGTGCAGCAATTATTAAATGCCATCTAGGTAGCATCAACTACTAAATTATTGCCACTGTTCCTAGCCTACTAAAAGATTTGTAGCTTATTTTGTGTAAACTAAAATTGGTAGCAATTGAAAAATAATTTTTAAAAATTTAAAAAGTTTTAATGTTTTAAGAAAAGTTTTCGTGCAAATTAATTATGGAAAACAAATCACGCGGGAAACGATTACGCATATATTATTATAACGTTCCTAAACACTGTAACAGCCTCTAAAATCGGTGTATATGAAGTACTTAATTTTTACGAATTAGCAAAATATATCAAGATTACAAAAATTGTACTTATAACACGTAGCGAGTGATCGTCCTGTGCATCGAAACGGCAAATAATACGGTCAGCCTTGAGAAACATAAAAATACGCCGATAATAATCACACAAAAACGGAATATATTTACAATATTTCTATGATAGGAAAGTAGCAGTCGTGCAAAACCACACTATTCTGCGGAACGTAGGCCTGTGACTGAAGAAGTATCTGGAAAAAGTATGCTTTGTACAGTGTAATGTACCTCGCATTTGTAACTGATCAGTATTTTTTTTTTTTTTGCTGTCGCTCATAGTCGCATGAATCTTAACAGGTAGAGACGTACACAATACCTTTATTATTAATACGATTTGGGCTGTTTTGTAAATTCTCTGCTTCAGTGGGGAATTTCATCCATGCCATCCGGTAAGCTTCATTAAAGGAAAAATAGTTTCGGAAATACTGAAAGCTCTTGCTATGAAACATGTAGGATGGGATAAACTTTTTTTTTTAAAAGAGGCAGAAAAATAAAATAACTTGGAGAAAGGAGATTGCGCATTTAGTTTTAAACTTCTGCTGCTCATGGACCATTGAAATATCGTCTATGCCAGCTGTTATCGTCTGTTGCTCTCAACTTTTCTGCTATTTTATAGAGCACATTAACATGGGCGGGAACTGAGTTTCAACAAAGCGGTAGCGATTGTTTTCTCAGCTATTGCACAGTTGTGATCTATAAATATAAATTATTTTTCATACTGCTTTTAATTACTATTCAGTTCGTGTGCAAGCCTTCTAGGCATTTTACCCCGCAGCCAGTTCAAGCTATAAGAAATTGTAAATCTTTCTAGGGACATTGCAATTTTGTCAACCATCACGTATTAATTGAAGCTCGAGAAATAAGTATTTTCCCGCATAACTTCGCTTGTGGAAAAGAAAAATTTTCTCTGCGAGTATAATTAGAGACCAGAAAGTTTCACAAATAAATGTTAGGATCAATTAGTATCCAAACACGGGTACATCTCCAAGTAAAAAACAAAACACAGACTCCTGTACTATCTGTTATGGGTAGTAAACTAGCCACTCCCTAGGGCAGCATCCAGTTAATGATGTCTGAAATTTGAGTATGTGTAAGACTAGAGTCTAGCCTATATGTCACTGAACCGGCAAATGTTTTCTCTCCTTTACCCATTCCGACCCAGTGACACAACTATGTAACTAACTCATAGGAAGGATCTTTTTGGCTGGTATTCTACAATACTATGCTCGAATTACAATGATTTCCCTCTGGGTAACTGATGTATAAACCGCATTACTGTTCTACGTTATGAATTGATCATATTTATACAGACGAACATGAAGTACATCTTTGTTTGTGATACCAAAAAAAGTACCGCGTAGGCTTAAAGTACAACACGTATTGTAAATTTCATTATTTACGACAACTTATATCGAAAATAAAATGTGGCCTGAAAGGCCTTAGAATTATTATCTCTTACAGTCAATATTTATTCCGGTCCCTGAACGAACGGTGTTTGCCAGCCGAGTAGTTTGTGACGCTACCCTGCAGTTTCCATGGCAGAAAGACCGGTTATTTACACAGCCCATTTCACCTCGGCTGGGTGTATACACACAGTGTCATCCCACTCTATCGTCCTTCCCCCCTCCTAACCGACCACCTGTTGATTAGCTAGCGCGCCCAAACAACCTCCGGGCACACAGCAGGGCGTGTGGTTAGTATCGACCTGCGCTCGAGCGGCCTAGGTGAGAGAGAGTGTGTAGAATAATGAACGTGTTTTCTGTCACTGGTTGGTTTGCTTTATCATTATTCCCTTAATAGGGGCGTAAAAATACTTAAAAAAGCTTTTTACGCTTCGAGGATCATTAATATTACATTAATTTAGCTCAAGGTCATATAAATTTTGACTATACTGAATGAAGAATTACTACATCAAATACTTAGTAAGACTCTTAATCTCACGTCAATTATTCTACATTATATTACTTGTAAAAAAAATTATCGAATAAATACTGAAATTCATTCAATCACTGGAATACCACCGAGTAACTTCTTTGGAATATAGTGCATTTTTCTCACATAACTGATGGTTTTTAAAATTGCGACAACAAATTTTGCGTGATCTATTACAACCAGATCTATTGGATAAAATACTCATCAAACACATGTTATATGATTAACCTCGCAATTTGTTATGACGTAAAGAACATGAAATTAGTACTATGTGGCCCAAACGTGGAAGGCAATAAAGTCACACTCAAGGAGCTTTTAATGTCTTAGCCATTTGTTATGATTCCATTTTCAATATGCAAACATGATATGTTTTAATATTAATTAGCACGTTTTCCAGAACGCCACAGAAGGGTCCGCGATATCTTGTGGTTTGAACACCGAAATACCACAGAAGCAATTATTCATGTTTGGTTCCCCGGAGGAGTCAAGCCAGATATTCGTATGTGGAGAACGTAGTTGATATTGCCATTGTCCGGCGGGTTGGACCTCCACGTCACGTAGTATCTCCCACGTTCACTGAAGACATCGGTGTTGGGCGCCTTCGAAATCTCCCAGCGCAACGAGAATTAGCTGATGAAGACTTATGAAAGACGACGTCACAGTCAGCGCTGCTCGCCAAGTACTGTTCCAGGCCTTATGAGGTCGATAACTCAAACTACAGGAACTCAATGTCCCCTGTTAGTTGCTGGGTGTTTTTCCAGAAACCATGTAGGCCAGGAGACAGACTCGAGGAACTCCGTGGCCTATAAAACGAGGCTACTAGTTCATGAGAGTACTAGAGGAAGGGGAGGGGTAGATACACCATGGAAATGGACGCGATTACCAAGCCACGAGTACACACATAAGATGTAGAGCTTATAGATGCAAATATTCTGGAATGGCAAAGGGCTACGCAAAAGGGCGATTAGCACTAAGAATTTAGGTCGAAGGAGTAAATAGGCAGCGGGAGGAGTAAATTACATATACCATGTATATTCTAATAGAGTATTCAAAATTACGACACTAGATGTGATGTCCTGGAGGGAAATGGTGGTTTTGAAATGTTTGTCAACAAGTGAAAACCAAATTATTAAATAAAATATTTAAATGTACCAAATTTTTGCGAGGTCAGTTTGTGTACCGAATCTTAGGTGTAAGCAAATCTGAGAAACCCTTGAACATGTATCCTCCATAATTGCATCTCCGCCTAGAGTTTTACAGACAGAGTGTTCTAAATAGAAGCGGGCAAGATGGATATAACAGGGGGCAATATGGTTTTGGGGTTGGAAACCCGCGCCAACTTTTACTACTTTTATGAAGTGATCGACTAAAATAAATACTAAAGTACTTAATAAGTGTACATATTGAGGCGAATTGATACACTATTGAGATAGTCTGCAGAATTGTAGCCAATAAACTTTGATTTGGTGTCAGCTAAACTTCAAAACTTGGACGTTCATGGTTTTTTCTCAATTGGATTTATTAATATTCAATACACCCAACAGTACTTTAAACTAGTAAAAAAGTACAAAATAAAAAAGGACCGTATCATTTGTGTTGTTTCTCATAGTGATAGCACTCAACGGACAAGTGATAGTGGCTTAAGCATAAGGGACGCAAAATTTAGAGTTCGGAGAATATTTTCTATATTAAACCCTAAACCCGAATCTATGACTATCAGTAAAGTGCTGGTCATTTAATGTCTGTTAATAATCTGCTGTAGACTGTAAAAACTATGATGTGAACTAAGTCTCCGCAGTTAAAAAGTGGTTGAAATACGCATGCATAACTCAAAGTCAACTTTTGTAGAAAGAACCTTTTCCGTCTGGGCTATTGAATGCCACCGAATATTTCCCTGAGCTATTACTAGTTATTTCTGAACCCCATGTTGGGGAAGAAATACACTTAAGCCGCTCCCCTCCTTTTCCCGCCATGCCCTCTCGATATTGATCAAGTAACAGACTCTATTCGTAGAGCACACGATATATTTTGATTTCAGTTACGTTTACAGAATTACCGACTCGACTTAACACACTTACTAGTGATTTTACTGTCATAAACTCTACTAGGTACTTCATTCCACTGTTGCGTAGTGTGGTAAATTTATTTCCTGTTGACGAATACTGAATATGTAAAGCCATAATGTCACGAGAAATTCATGGGAAATATTTTTATCTTGAATAATTGTGTTGAGTTAGCCGTTACAGAAGTATTACTTTATGCTTGAATCCCAGAAGATGGTGCAATGCAACTGATCTACTATAAATGGAATTTTCATCTGCTGGGGGAACATGTGCTACGGGGAAAAGATAGACGGTAACGTGAACTGGAAATAGAACAATTTTTTCAACGGCAGTGAGAAAGTAGAAGATGAAGACTCCTGAAGAAATGTACTCAGGATGAATGATGGAAAGCTCGGAGTAAAAAGTTTGATTGAAACCGGAGGCTTTAGAGACCATTAGGACGGTCTGACTTCGACGTGACCCGAACAAGCAAGAGGAGGGATTCCTGAAAGATCGGGTCGTAAAAGGAACGAACTTCTTGCGGAAACGAGTGTAAGGGCGGACTTGAAAGTGCTCCGAACAGTGTTCTTCGGTTTCACTAACCTTGAAGCGGTGACAAGGGCGAGAATTCAATTTGTGATGTACTTGGGAATGTCTCTGGTATGATTGGCTGATTGGCTGCTGTGAGTTGAGGGGAGCTATGACTAGATCGACCCCGCAAATATACCAAGATACGCATTTGCGCTCTTAACCTGAGATAGTGTAATGAACAAAAATATAATCTAAAAAATAACTCCAAAAAACTGGTAGCAGCTTATTGGTTATTACGGCTGAATTTCAATTACTGGCATGTACGCTGCAGTTCTACATTTTAATACCAGTTTTGTAAAAGTTGAAAAATTGGGAATACTTGTGAACAGAGATAATATCCACAACTAAAACCATTATAATTAATTAATGAAACATAGAAGATGGTATAAAAACTATTTTTTTAAAAATTTAATGCTTTTGTTGTACAGAATACGCGTTTAGTGATTACTGTTCGTTTGCCACCTTTTTTTTTTTTTTTTTTCACATCTTGGAAGGCGAACGAAGTAACTTGGTAGAGCGGCCGTTTTACGAACGCGTTATTTTCTACATGCTTTGGGCGAACGTACAATCCCACCCACCTCCAAAACTATTCATGTAAAATAAATTAAATCGATTTAATTAAAATATACGAAAAATAGATATCAGAGTATCCCTGTCATGCACGAGCGAACGAGAAAATATCAAAGCACATCCTATGCCGCACCTCCAGACATGACAAATTAAACGTCGTTACAGTTGTTCTTCATTCATTTCACTTATCTTGCAACCTGCAGTAGCCTCTTAACGGACTTCCATAAATTATATAGTATTTTAATGATAGTTTTTTTATTGATATCAATCATTCTGATTTAGAGTGGTGACAGTCGGCTGAAAAGTCGCTAAGGTAATGCTTCAAGGTGGTAGAAAATTGCAAAAATATATTAACAAATAGAAGCAGCCAGAAAGTCCCGCAGGGCCGCAAGCTTAACAGGTTCTCATTTCTTCTAAGTTATGTTAGTATCCTAGGGTGCATAAGGTATAGAAAACGCTAATGTAGAGATGTCTGGAGGTACACCAGACAAAAAAAAACTGATTCGCAGAACATTTGCTACACAAACACACAGGATAGCTTCCTGATTTTTTGTTCATTCTTGAAGTAGTGTATATTACGCCGCCGCTGAATCCTCGACGAGAACTGTGGGATTTTCCACTAATCTAAGTAAATAAATATAATGCCAATCAATCAGTAAATAGAAAGTGCCTTCTTGAAATAATTCGCTTGTCGAATTCAAAGCCGTTTTGCTGATTATAATTTTGACCTTCCTTGACACTACGTGACTTGCACCTTGTACTGCGGTTATTGACTTCGATTTTATTTGAAGGATTCCAATGCCAATTGCCTTAAACCCTTCAGTGGCCAGACCGGTATGTATTTAATGGACTGTAGTTTATCGCTCCAACTACCCTGTTCCAACACTGCCACGACGCCCGCACGCAGGAATTTAATAATGTTAAAACAGTTGTAATTAGGTCTCACCCCATTCAGTTCTTTTGTAACTTCCGACTAATTGTTAAAATACACTAGGTTAGGAGAAAATATACACATGGAGAAAATTTCTACTTTACATCGAGGGCAAAAGCGAACGGCTTGACTTCCGTTTCTGGATATCATGTTCAGGTTCACCAACACAACATGTGAACTGTTAAAATTGTTCACAAAATAACGGATTATTTCACTTAAATTTGTAGTGGCTGCACAGAAACGTCATTCGTAATTACAAAAATAATTATAAAATACCAAACCTTCCTATATTTCCAGTGGCTTCGTGTTTTAGGCCCAAGCAGTTCCAAGACTACACAAAACATTACTCCGAAAAATAAACCTCCTGTTGTAGCTGTGAGAATTCGTATGTGACCTTCAAAGATCTGAAGGTAGCACAAGTCGCTTGTTACACAAGGGAACACTACAGACACTCCGCACATTGTTAGACATTCCCAGAAATATAAAATAATTGCGCCTCACATGCAAATTATCGCTGATGTTTCGATAAAAAGAAATGTCTCACAACATAATGTGTGTCATTAAGAGTCCAGGGCTGGAAGTTCTTCTATTCGTGCTCAATGTCCTAAGCCAAAACAAATATTTTAAAATCATATTCACATATAACTTAAGGAGTATTTTTGGTAATCCCAATTTAACAATCAAATGTAGAGTAAAAATAAATGAACCAAATTTACTATATATATTAAGTAAGTTCAAAGAAGCTACATCAAACATACGGAAAGAAGTATTCATAATTTTACGAATGTTTACTCAGAAAATTGATTCCCATCAATGTTCGTAATTACATTGATTTTCTGTAAAAGTGCAAGCGCGGCATGTTCACAAAAGTACTTTCTCGTCAATTCGCAAGAAAAGATTTTTTTTTTATTTACAAAACAGTTTCTAGCTATCTTCACAAAATGTCCTACTGCGTGCTGCATGGTTTTTTTTTTTTTTTTTTTTTTTTTTTTTTTCCCACACACAGCGGCACTGTTACATTTCAGACAAATCATAAATACTCGCTTTAACACGTAGGGAGCCGTTTGTAACATTTTAGTGGAACCAGTAGTTCAAATTCTTAGCTTACCAAATATTTTTATAACCTCTTTTTTCATCTCACATAAATTCTACTGCATATTTCTTTTTATCTTCTCAAACACAATCATACAAATATCACACAATTTCAATTATAAATTATGAATATTTAAACATCTTGCAGCACTTATTTCAATTACTAAAACATATAAATTATTAATTATACCATTAAAACTTTCTTATCATATGACACACGTCCATCGTTGGAGATAGTGAGTATTGTTCTGAAGAAAAAATTTATATTAATTTACATCTGCCTTACTTATGTTGTCTCCTATCCTCCGATTGACTGTTGTCTAACCATGAAAGGTCTCTCCGCCAATCAGCAATGGCGAGACGAGAGACAACCGCGATAATTTTATTTTGTACTTTTGTTTAATAAACATTTAATGTCGATTACAAATGAAAAATGCTTAGGGCCTACACATGATTTCTATTTTAAATAAACTATTAAAATAACCATGGATTGTACTGTTAACTAATACAATAAAGCGTGATATGGAATAATATTAAATGAAGTGGCAACATAAGCAAGTACTATATAGTAATATATAATAAAAATATCTATGAACAAGGTTAAACAGAACCTCTAAAAACTGAAATGTTACAACACTACCAGAATATCTAGTGCCCCCGAATAAGATAACGCCTTCTGTACATTCGTTCACATGCGTTTTGCATCCCAGTCGCATGCTTGCTCAATACGGTTGCGCGCAAAGTGCTGTAATTGCACGTAGATTGGAGACGTGCGCGTCGTCGATTGTCGCTGATTACCTGATAACTCGCTTCACCGGGGCATTGCCTGTTTCATCGCCTGGCGTGACAGATAAGTTGCTAAACGCCGGTGCATTCAACGGCGTTTGCATTCAAAAACGGCTTATGTGATCAGTAGCGGTATATAGTTCCTCCGGAGGGGATCGGGATAAGGCATGAGGAGCCAAGGTTGCGCGTCCGCCATGTTGGATTCTGGACTTCCCGCTCTATCATTCAGGTCACGTTACCGCCATCTTGGATTCCGTCATGTTGCTATAAAGTATACCGCCATCTTTGATGCCAGTAATCACTATATTGGACTGCCGTCTTTGTATCCAGTATGCAGCCATCAGTAAGTCCGAGGGTTTACACCAAGTACTCCTTTTTTCTCTTTTGTATTCTTTCTATCTCTTTCTCTTTTTTCCTTTCTTCTCCCTCCTTTTCGTTCTATCTCATTCTCTCTTTTTCTCTTCTTTGTTTACATCAGTTGTTACTGGAGGCTGCCATCTTTGTTACTGTTGTTAAAATTGATCTCGAACTCGGGCCGGTATTCTAACTGGGGTTCCTAAATCATGCCAAAAATTTGCCTAGCAGCCTAATTCTTAGACCATTCAATTTTTCCGAATTTTATTCCGGCGATTTTTTAATAAAGTATCGGTTAGGTTATACTGGAAAGTCTTTCTCAATAATTATGAAACTAATTTAATTTTTCATGAAAACATATATTTTAAGAAATTATTATGTACAGGCACGAGGTAGGTAAGTGGACTTAACGTATCGTCGACAGCAAGGTCATTAGAGATTGTGCAAGTTGCACAGATAGGAAGCAATCGGCCATGGCCTTTGTTTGGGACCCATCCCAGCATTTGCCTGGAGTGATTTAGGGAAACCATGGAAAACTGAAACCAGGATGGCTGGCCAAGGAATCGAACCCGAGTCCTCCCAAATGCGAGTTCAGTGAGTTACCACTGTGCCACCTCGCTTGGTTACAGGCGCGAGGAATTAAAAATTCCAAGTCAGTCGTCGTCAAGCCGTGAGACAGCATTGCAGTGTGCTTCTGCAGTGATGCCACTGCCAGCCTCGCAGGCAGGTGATGTGCTCATCGCATGGGAGCTCCGACATGTGCCTTCTCTTTTCACTGATGCGCTGTATGACTGGGAGCCCGACTCCGGAGGCGTAACAGCATAAGTGCTTAGATAATGTGAAGGCGGCATACTATCGCACTGATGCAATGGGAGTGACACAGCAGGGAGGTGAGACCATTTCTATACACAGCAATTAAGTTATGACAGCTCCAGATGCTGCTCTGAGCTAGCATGAAATAAATCTTCATATAATATTGTAAGCTTTGTTTGTATGAGGTGGAGAAATATCCCGGAAGTTACTGCGAATGCACACATAATATTCGTGAACAAGTAAGATTTTGTGTGTTAAATAATTTCCAAAAAATGTGCAATACTATACGTCCGAAACTTTTCTTCATAATTAAAAATTTAATGTATTTTTATGCTTCCACAATGAATTTTCAAAAAATTACAGGAACATCCAGAATTTATTCAGACTCAATCTGTAATGATTTACATAAAAGCAAAACAATTTATAATTAGGAAATATATATGAAGAAGATGTGCGACTCTTAAAATATTATCCTGAGTAAATTCATTCTCGCTTGACGGGTTGGAAAATACTAATGATTGGTACTGGAGAAGTGGGAGTATTTTTCCTGGATAATGCTATTGGTTTACTGCTGGTACCAAGAAACTACTGAAAGACTTTACACAGGTTCCAAAGTGTTAGTTGTTAAAAGAAATTTGTAAGTACAGTTCACATCAAATATTTACTCTTTCTGCAACACCTAGTGCGAAATAATTATGTGTAAGTTAACGAGGTCTTCAGAGCCGATTATGGTGAAGTGAGGTGAGAATGGGGAAGCGCTGGAATGCAAAGGTGGGAGATCACCAAGGAAAAAAAAAGGCCATCTAAAAATAATTGACCAACATATGCAGACATAAGGTGGGAAAAAAACACATTGTGTATACACGTAGATCCCGAGCAGGAAACAATCAAAATGCGTAGGGAAGTTCCCAACTTTGTATAGAAAGCAATGCTAAACATTACTCACCTTGATGTGTGATATTATTTCCATATAGTGTATAGGTTAAAAACTACAGATTTGGAAATTTACCAAAAATAATTTTACAGAAATTGGAATACTAGATAATTTCATAAACAGCTTAAACTTGGTCAGAGGTACAATTAGTGTACTATATGTGTCAAATACACCTAATTAATATATTTAAATTATGCTTACCTAAATGACTTCTTTTTTCTTACTGAGTAGTATTTATGAAAAACAAAAAAATTATATCTGGTATTACATTGCTTCCGAATAAACTTTGTAACTCACTCATGCTGAAACAAGAAAGGGTAAGAATTTTGATAGTGAAACATATATTTTTGTATAGATAATAGTGTAAAATATCACATCAGAACTAAATATTTCAGCCCATCAATACATCTAGACCAGTAGTCCTATTAAGAACTACCTTTATCAAACACCCATACCAACAAAAAAAACTGACTGCTTTCAGGTCATGGCAGAGGGCTTTACATGAACATGCCTGTGTTAATGGGGTAGTATGTTTTCCTTATATGGGAATAAAATGAAAGTAACGAAATTGATACTTCGATTTTATGTCTTAAATAAAGCTATATAGACAAGATGCTGCATTTTGCACAGCAACCTTGTATATCGGAGTATTGAGATTTAAGAAACTGCCTGGAAATGTTTGCCCTTGCCTAAAATTGCTGCCAGTCATCGTGGGCCCCCGTCCGTGATATAGGGGGTTTATAATAGTAAGACCACATCGTCCTAGTTGTCATGTTTAGTTTAACTTCTTGCATGTACCTGCAGCATCGTCTATATAGTGTGCTCGTAAGAGAGTACTGAAAAGTATCTGACTTAATTTAATTACATTTTCTTGCTGAACAGTTGTTCAAACAGAATGCCTACGAGCAGTTTTGTTCCTTAGAACAATGATATAAAAAAACGCAGTGCATTTTAAGTCCATACATATAATTTTCCGTATTTCTGCCTAGCACGCCCATACTGTTCTCTCGGAATAATATTAAGTTAGGGTTTCGGGGACGAAATATGGTTATATATCAGAAGTTAGTAATACTGGAAAAAAATATCCAGTTATTAAGCCATTCCAAAATTGTGTTTTAATTCAGAAGTAATAAATCTATATTGGTCATAATATTGAAAATATTTATATTCAAAATAATTATGATTATAATCATATTTTTTTACATAAGTATTTCCTCAGACAGACATACACCCCACTGATTAACCCACACCCCTGTGGCAATCGACAGTGATACAAGTTCCCACAGGGAACTCACTAGGGGCATATCACCTTTGTGCTGATATGCAGGGTGTAATCGAACAGATGATTAAGATCCATAATTCAAGCAAAAAAAGCCTGTATTTTGGACATAAATACTTAACCAAGACAGATGTAATCATACAAAAATTGAATAATATTTTCTTCTACACCAGCAACAATCAGTTGACACAGTAATTTGCAAATGGTGGTGGAGGAGTTAGTTTACAAGTTCTCTTTGAGTCATTGAGTAATAAGTGACTTTTCTGAAATCAAATAATTTAATTACATTGACAACACAAACCACAGTGGTGTAATGTCCCTACAATTCAACTTATAGGTGAATAAATTTTCCGCCCAGTGGTCTATATTTTTACATGTGTGTGAGACGATACCTTGGTTTGCCTTTTTTTCTGAAAGCAATTAATTAGATTACAGTGTCAACACACAAGGGTGTATTGTCCCTACAGTTCACCCTACAAGTGAACAAGCTTTGCTGTTGTTGTACCAGTGTGTGTGTGTGTGTGTGAGTTCTCACTATACCTTGATTGGGTAATGCATCTTTAAAAAAAATTCTGAGAACATCATTAATTAATTCCAGAAAAATACCATACTTGGATAATAATTGTACAAGACCTTTTTTTTCCACCAAGAAACACTTCCTACTTCGTCCTGCTCGGAAAACCAGGAGCGACACCAGAACACATGGTTGTTTATTCACTTAGATAAAAGAAATTAAGTAATTAAAAAATATATAAAAATGATTTATGTTTTACTATAAAGAAATCATTTACAGGAAAATAAAATTAATGATATTGCAAAGAAATGATACAAGGAAGAAATAAATAAAAACACTCAAATACATTTTCATACACCATTTATTTTGTATGCAGTCCATACAAAACACATTTGTAGTTGAAAAAATTAGTTCTTGCAGTTATCTACTTTAGAAGACTGTTACATACAAGGCTAAGCAGTTCTCATATGAGTGTATGCATTAGCTTCTAGCGAAAGGCAGCACCAGTCTCTGGATCATGACGATGTCCATCGGTTGCCAGTTGACCATCTACTTCATCATAGCAGCACAGCAGGTCTTGCTCCTCTGTAACTGTTGGTACCATGAAATTTGCCTCGGCAATGGTGGGACCGCCGCCAATAGCAGGTCCGGCATCCACAGCTCTAAGAATATGCAATGCTGGGCGGCACTGACGGGTAGGTGCAGGTTCGTTTCCTGAGATGGAGGCAAAGACATTCTTGGTGGGTACCATCACAAGTGGCTGGCATAAACGCTTTACTCGGCGACATCAAGTCTTCTGACTGACAGTTGTATTCTTTTTAGGTTCAGGATGCTTTGAAGGTTCGTGCCCCTCCTGGGACAGTTCCACTGCACAATCTGGTGCATGGATGTAGCAGGATAGCTGGGCCGAAGCGATGATTTGGTCATTGGTACAGAGCAGCTGTGTCTGCGGCGTCATGTGGAACACGATGCAGGCCGATCGTCCTGGACAATACAATTGAAACTATGTTGGTTCATAGACGACTGGATAATGTGCGAAATGCCAATGCTGCATGCCACTTCCATTGCAGGTCTCTGTGTAGGTGCGCAGAAATCCATCCTCTGGGATGGAACTGTATTCAATGCCGACATAGTCAGGCTTGGGCATTTGTATAACTGTTCGTAGTACAGAATAGAGTCATGGTGTCGATCAGACCTCTAGGCGAAGACTAAATGAGCGCACCCATTGTTCGCACTTATATGTAATACGGATAATGAACAAGTGTGCCACCACACAAAAACTTAATTTCTCGTACATTTAGGGTGACTTCATATCTAGTCGTAACTTGTCGATTCACGGTCCAAGGACGAAGCACACCATTTGTGCAGCAGCTGTGTGTTTCTCCACGCGCATGTTCAGACAGGTTCTAACCTGTCGCAGACTTGTCGGTGTTGGTCATTGTAAAGTTTTGCCAGCGTGTGTAGGCGACGTCAGCCATACTCGCACTGCACATCGATGATTTCAACTTCGTTTTTACACAATTCGCTCAGCTATTTATTCTGCTCGGGCCCTACCACACAAACCAGTCCTTGCAGATACTGCATCAGCAAGTGGCAGAGCACGTTTCCCACCTTAAGGTACGAATCTTGCCTTCGTCTTACACCAATCTGTGTTGGTACTTGGTCAGGCAGTCGTTCGTCTTCTTGCTTTTCTCGTACAAGAGTTTCCACGAATAAGAGGGCCGGAAGGTGCACATACACGTTTTGCCATTGTCATAGGTTCTGCGATCTCCTTGGCCACATAGCCACTCATGAATATATGGTTGCTTGGGAAGCAGTGATGGTGTCTGACTTTATATTTGGTTATATTGCATTTTAAATACAGTTCTACTTGATCCGACTGTTCATATGTAAGTGTAAGGTGAATGTTATTCAAAGTGCTGATTGGTTGCAGTAATTTTGAAGTGCATTTCTGATGTTTGGGCATGTTCTTAAGTGGCCTTAATAATGCCAGACATGTAGTGCATATGTGTGCTTAAAATAAGTACATTTTTTTATCTGGACTATGGTAGGTTATTTCTGAATTTTTTTCTGGCCTTTGGTACGTTAATATATGTTTGGTTTTTTTATAGTAGATTATTTTATGTTATTTTGACAGTGGTGGTCGTGAAAGACAATTAGTCTCACTCGTGTAAACACCTGGAATATAGTATGGAACCAAAGGTTGCAGTACCATGAACTCCTGAGGTTTGCTCAATGCTATCGATTTCTTCGAATTGATTGTCTGCAGCAGTGCTATCATCGAAGACTTCGCCAATGCTTCATTGTTGCTACTGTGACAAGATATTTGCCTACAGCCACCATGTTCGACCGCATGAGAGAACGGCCTGTACAAAGTCCTTTTCGTATGATGAAGCATTACGAAAATGGTCACATGCAGAGTGTGCAAGGTAACACAATGAAGGAAGATAGTGAGATCTGCTAATGTTCATCTACTGGGAGCCAGCAAGTGTTGTCATCAATTCCTCCTGCTACTATGAGTATTGTTTCCACAGACAATGGAATGAGTGCAGTAAAGTCAGTTTGTCCAGGATGTACACTCGCAAGACTTTCGTGTGAAGTCGGCGAACTTCAAAATAAACGGATGTTGGCTATAACTACTGATGAACATACAACTCCTGCTACAAAGAAAAGTAAATTTAATACAGGGAATGAAACAGGAAGTGAAAGACTGTCATAACGACAGTATTGATGATGACTATGACAGCAGTTATAGCGTTGACGATGATGATTTTTCCATCGAAGTTTCTACACATATCCCCAACGAGTTTCCTTCAAAAAATGATGTGAAGCAGATAGAGGACAATGGTTATACTAACTATATGTTTACTTAAGATCTCAACAAACTTGTAGACAGACTTAGATCTTTGCTTGAGCTTCAAAGATGTGGAGGATTACTCGAACATGAAAGAGATGGTTTCGATCGTAAAGAGAACTTAAGGATCGGGGTTATATCAGATGATGTGATGAACTGCTTTCTTCTGAAAATGTAAATACAAATTAATAATACAAGCTATCTTCAATTTCCGTGTAAACAGTTCTAAATCCATGTTCATGAGCAGTCGTTTTGGTAGACATTTCATTAGCGCCTTCTCCTGCTGCGACCCTTCTTATTTCTCCCACCTACTCCGTGTTAGGGTCGTTGTATGTAAAGTCCTTGGCCTTTGGTGATAGCTTCCAGTTTACGGTTGTGGTGACAGTTTTCCTCAAATTACTTATGCTCGTTCGAGGCTCCTTTCACCGCACTAACGATATACATCACTGCCCCGACGATACCACCCAGGGCACTGATAGCAGGTTTCAAGACAGGAAGGAATCCTTCCTGCTTTTTCTTCCCTTTCCTCTTGGAACTTCGTCTTTCTTTCATCACTCCCATGCCCAGCGTCATCTCGGCTTTCATCGCATTGGAAACACCATATTTACCAAGTTTTTTTTCACCAATAAACTTTACACGACCTTTTCTCTGGATCAATGGGGCTACAAGACCAACAATGAAATAAGAGGTTTTTTTTTTTTTAATTAAAGATATGTGTTATCCTTTAAATTTTTTTTATTATATTTTCACATACATGTTAAGTAATATTAGTTTACATTGACAGCCAAAAAGTTTTTTTTGTGTAATTTTTTCTGTATTTATTTTGTGACATTTTTTTTTGCATTACTGTTACATACATACGTTTATAGGCACAACGATAAATTCCTAGCAGTTTTTATTGGAGTAACTTTGACAGGCGACAACTATATTCTTCTGGTAGCAATAGCAGTCTGTGTGGATCCCTCATATGATTTAAGCCATTCATCGCATGTTTTAGAGGTGAAGGAGGCACTGCGTCGGTGATCTGATGTGATCTCAGTCGCATGAAGTCGGAGGTCGCTTGGTCTGCAGAGCCGTTCATGTTGCTCATTGTGCAGACCCTTCGTCAATGGAAGTGGACTCAGTGGTGGCTGCTGCTGCACAACATCGGGACTTGCACCAGCTCCGGGAATGAGGAATGTCTGGAATGCACATGGTGTTGCCTTTGATGCATTCTTTGAAGGGCAGGTAGTCCCGTATGTCTTCGTTCAGCTGTAGGTAGATCGGTAAACACTTGAATACAGCCGGAATTTCGTACGGTGCATACGTCAAGAGGAACTCTTTTGGCAGATATGGCAACTCGTCCTGTTTGTCCAAGGCACTAAGTGAATGCATCTTTCCAAATGCTAAAATGGCCGAAAGGATTTTATGTCCGCTAGGAAATCAATCATGCATCTTCTAAAACTCCATAGAAGTAATAAACTGCATACTATAAGTTAAGCGGATGACAACGCTGATGACAGAAACAGGTGGAAGACTGGGTCCCGAAGTTTTTTGTATATTGGTATATGAAGTAATGGTGGTGGGAGGGGAAGGTGCGTGATTGGCTCTGTCAAACTAACCAATCGGAGACGAAGTATGATTGGAAGGAGGTGGAGGTAAGCCTGTTGACTGAGCCTCTTTATTTACCAGATGCCGAGCAGTTGCAGAAATACTAACACAGCTATTCTCACGCAAATGGCCATCCGACACCATTCAGGTGTGAAAACGACTTGTAAACATATACAGACTCCATTTACCAGACAACAAGGGGGAGCAGAAATATTATGTGCTGACTAAGGCTATCTGGCATCATCCAGGTGCGAAAACGGCCAAGAAGCACGTACAGGCCCCAGTTATCATGCAGGTACAGACTTGCTCTTTACATTTACAAGGTCAACTGATCCTCGGTTTAAAATGAAGGGGGCCTGTTGAGTTTTAATCTAGCAATGGTTTTTTCAAGATGTCTGGGCTGTTGCCTATATGACTTCTGATTTGAGGTATGAATAAATTTAGTCTGGTGTTGGTTAGTAGAGCTGATATTCTCCAAAAGAATGTGGTGATCTATCTGTTGAATACATGTATATGTGAATAAAAATGTTATATAATTGCATAGTAATATGTGTATCTGGTTCTCTGGAACACTTATTAATTCAGTTTAATTCCACATTTATGCGAGTGCATACCATAGGAGGGCTATAGTACTCCTTATAAAATGACCAACGATAGCTAATAACTAATCATCATTGCTCTGCCAGTGAATAAGTTCTTTTTAATGTGAAAATATATTTCGCTCAACTTGAACTCATAAAGCAGACTACTGTCATAATGGTCACTCACAAGACTGATTATTTGACACTTGACCCTTGACCATTGGCCCTTTGATCCTTTGACTCTTTAACTCAAAATGACCTCACACGACCCCAACATGACTCCCAAATGACTCCAAATTACTCCAATCCCTCCAAAGGTCTCCAAAATGACTCCATAGCTCCATATCTTCATAATCTCTGTATAGCTCCATAATTTCTCCATAGCTCCATAGCTCCATATCTTCATAATCTCTGTACAGCTCCATTATTTCTCCATAGCTCCATAGCTCCATAATCACTCCATAGCTCCATAATCGCTCCATAACTCCATAGCTCCAAATCTCCATAGTCACTCCATAGCACCATAGCTCCAAAGCTCAATAATCGCTACATAGCTCCATCATTGCTCCATAGCTCCATAGCTCCATAGTTAGATAGGTCCACATTTCCATAACGTTTCAAAAATATACTTAAAAAATTATTCCAAGTTCTAACGTACATGACTAGAGCGTGGTGGTTGTGTTAGGTTAGGTTAACTCGTCTTTCAAAGTCCTGGCACGGGGTAGAATGGGCATGACTAAGTTAAAAATATTCCGTGTCCTACACAATATGAAAATACATTTTAAGTTCTTAGGTGCATGACTAAGTGTGCTGGTGGGTAGTTTAAGTTGATGTCGTCAGAAATAACAAATTCAAAGTTCTGACATGGGGTTGAACACATACAAGTATGACTTGGTTTTATAGTTAGTTTGCTTGTATGATAGCATGGTTGGAATAGTTGATTAGTTCGGCACCTGGTGTGGCTTGATTGTATGTGTAACTGGCAAAGTTAGATGGGGTTGGAAATGGTAGTCAATATAGTTGACTATTATTTTTGATCAGTAAGGCTAAGGTATGGTGCTCGATATAGACTGTATTATTTATAGCATGAATGAGGCAAGCTAATGTTATGGTTATCTGTTTTAGTATTCGGTACAGTTCGATATGGTAGTTAAGTAAAGCTGTAAAAAGGGAATGTGAAGAGGAGTCTGGCGATGACTAGAGTAAGCCGAAATAAAAAAAAAATATAATAAAAAATTATTGACTGATATACTTAAAATAAATTAAAGGTACTTAAAAATTGTATTAGTTAAATGTAAATAAAAATGATATACAAATTAAACCAAAATAATAAAAAAAACAATAAAATAAAATAATATAATAAAAAATTATTGATTAAAAATACTTTAAAAAAATTAAGATACTTAAAAAATGAATAAAAGAAATAAAAACTTTAGAATGAAAAGAATTGATTAAAAATACTGAAGATTAATTTAAGATAATTAAAAAAATTCTACAAGAAATAAAAATTATATAGTAAAAAAGAATACTTAAAAAAATATTGATATGTGAATGAAATACTTAAAAATTATATATTAAAAAAATAAAAATGAATTGTCTTAAATCAGAAGGAAGATATTATTTATTCGACAACATGTTATATATAACTTACAAACTCTTGCCCCCAGCGCATGTCGCGATAGCCGAGTGGTCTAAGGCGTAAGTCCAGCGACCCAAGGTCCGGCAGTTCGATCCTGCACTATTCCAGATGGTATTTTGAGTTCTAGCATATCGAATGAGAGCCACAGCGTTCCTAGTGACCAATGCAAAAATCAATATGGCTCCAGTAACAGGCGATGTAAACAAAGAAGAAAAGAGAATGTGAGAAAAAAATGAAGAGAGAGAAATAGAGATTGGAAGAGAAAGAAAAGAATAAAAGATGACAGAATAAGGGACAAGGAAAGGAAGAAGGAGAGAGAATAAAAAGAAAGCATGCAAAAGAGAAGAACGTGGGAGCACTTGGTTACCAACATGGCGGTTCATGATGGTTGCATACTGGCTACAAAGATGGCGGCGTACTGGCTAGCAACAGGGCGGCATCCAAGGGGATGTCCGGAATCCAACATGTGGACACGTGACCGTTTGCCTTCGGCGGAACTATATACCACTACTGTGATTAATGAAATAATAGTCTTAAAATGTTATGCCTGGTGTCCTGTAGTGATGACAATATTATTTATTTTAGTGAAAACACTAAATGGTTTCAGTTGGCATGTTTTTACATTGACAGCCATAGGTAAAAACACGCATGTGTGGCTTTCCACCTTTAATACTGTACCCTTTCTGGGAAATGCAGGGGTATAAGTTATCCTTTGCTGGTACAGAGTTTCCTCACATATATTTTTTTGGCCTATGGCTTCCTGTTGTCGAACCACGTTATTTTTACTTTTTTTTTATTGCATTCATCTCACTACGTAAGTGGCTTGTCATTTCAATCTATTTTTACCCTTTAGTGGTTGTCCTTGGTGTCCGATGTGGGGTGATTAACGTGCCATCTATCACCGTCCCCCACGCATGAAGGCGCTTCCAATTATATATACTATACCTTCTACAGTGACACCAAATATTACTACAATATTTTTATTTACGCACTACGTTACAACTACTTTTATCAGCGTTGGCTAAGTAAGCGGATAGGGCGCCTGTATTTCCTTACTCGATTTCCCCCTCCCCCTTCTCCAACGCTGGTCCTTCCGTTCGGAGTCATGTCCTTATGTCTCAAGTACCGTTTTCGCGCCGTGTCGTTAAAGTTGGTAGCATTGTTGGTCCTCGCTCGGAAGATGCGGGTTTGAATCCCAGCCCCGCGCTCAGTGGTTGATGGGTATAGCTGATCTCCATACTGCCACAGAATGTAAAGTCATATTGAGGCGAAATGGCGTGGGGGTTCCTTTGATGTGGGCGTAGCTATTATCTAATTGGCTGCACGAGGCTCTGGGAACGGGCCTTGTGTCTGAGTGGCTACTGCATGCTGATAACGGTTTCTTCTTGGGTGATTTCCCAGCTGGTGAGTAGGTTAACACGCACTGATTGGCGTATGGCGTTCCAGCACGACTATAGATGATGTAGACTGCTTATTCATTTTCTGCGCATGTATACGTTGTTCACGGTAAAATTAGCACTTTTGAAAACCCTGATTAAGATCTACGTGTATATATGTTGTGTATTCTCGCCTTAAGTAAAATTAACATTGCCATGGATCTTAACAATTTATTCATGCGTCAGTCAAATGATACTGTGAAATGATTAACAAAAGTCAATACCTACTTTACAAATCTGCTCATTTTTATACTTCGATGCATTAAAAAGGAGAAAATGAAAGCAATCATTTTAAGTTATCACAAATAGTTATCTAACATGTTTCAATCGACGTTAAGATATGGAAATATTTTTCATTCATCGTTACCAACTTTACTGGGCGAATGTCACTCATTGCGCCCATTAAAATATATGCATTCAGGGGCAGTGACTTTTTTTTAAGATTCATTTCTTAAGTGCTCACATTATCGTTAACAGCCTTTACCCAACACTGACCTATCTCGAAGCAACACAACTGTCAAAGTCACATGGTCAACAGTGATGAACGTGTTCGTTAATACTTTAATTTTCTAAATACAAGCACTTTAATACGAATAAAATATTATTACCAACTTAAAGTTAATCTAACTGCATTGCAAATGGGTTAGGGGAAGTATGAAACATCTCCAAGCTCTTGTTTACAAATCAGTTTCGTAGCCTAAGATCCAAACCATGTCGTTTTCGCTAGACGTGTTGGCAGGAAAGCAGTTCAGAGGAGGGACACGGAGGTTAGTTGTGAGCAGCCAGCGAGATCGGTCTACCTCACCTTCAGTCTATGGTTTCGCCTGTGTATTCGTAAGTTTTCCGTGACGATGCCCATTCTACAACTGGCGTCCTTACAGGTTTATCCAAAACACAGATGTAGGTGTCCGCAATTTCAATTCCCGACACACAGCTTTACATAACAGTCGCCAGATCGCACTAATGTTGTTGATTATTAAGTATTCATTGTAAGTGCCAAGTTGGACGTAAATGTGACAATAATTTTTAGAATGTTATCTGTAAGTTAAAATGTTTTTGCAGTTACTGTTCGGTATTGGACGTTCACATTTTTTTTTTATTTTTTTAATTCTGCAAGTTTTTTACCTTTGAGCGTTCTAATTTCGCCCAATGCGAAAAGCCAACTCGTCACTAGTGCAGTACATGACATACTATTAAACATTTCGGGCTCTTGAGTTCATAAATCGATGTCAAACAGAACTGGAAAAGGCGAATTGGGGTGAAAATTTTGACGCCATATAAAGCATTTCTCAATTAGTTATTAGGGAATCCTATATTTAAGAACACCTATACACGTTAAAAAAAAAATCATATTTGCTATCGTAGCTTCTCAAACTGGCAATATTATTTCCGTTCTTCTTATGAATATGCAATAATTTATCAATTTGCAGGAAATAGTTACGCCATAAAAATATTATAAAATTGCTGCACTTTTTTTAATAGCGTGTATTACAAATAAATGTTCGTTTGAGAGTTTTTATTTCATATTGAATTCTGCGTTTTTTTTTATTTGCGTTTTCATATAAGGTATGTCGTATTGACTAACTTGACACTCCAGTACATACTGTAATGATTTGCTATGTGATCATGCGTTACGTGCATTTTTTCGGGGTATAAATATGATCATGAATGGCATAGCCACTAATCCATTAATCGCTTCATATTTCATACATATATCTTACCGTGCACCAGTGTATCCACAGTTGGATAATGGTATTGTCTGGGAATTCTACTAAATCACGGGTTTAGCTCTGGCGCATCGATCTGAATTCGGAATCTATCATTTATGTTACATGATTATATGCATGTCGGATCGTTAAAGTACCGATACAAATACAAGTTATTATTAATTCTGCAGTCTTAAGTCATTCCGTAACTGGGGTTATCTAAGATAATGAAAATATCTTGCATTACGAAGAAATGAATGGATTTTGAGAGAAACACTGTCTGCTGTAAATTTGTTTCTCTACGACATATTTTATCAGCCGCTGCTCGAGTTTTTCTACAACATATCCCGTGTTTCATTGCAATAAGTTTCCTTTTTACTTATGAATGCTTTCTGCCTCGTGCACATTTCAATTAGACAATCTGTTAAACGTAGCCACACATGACTCGTAGAAAGTTGTCGTGTTGATTATCTTTTCCCCGTTTATTTTTTCGTTTCCATGTATTTATGTTCATAAAAAGTTGCACGTGGCGCATTTTTTTTTATGGAATATAAATTTTTCTAACACTTGAAAGCCAATCCATAAGATTTCATTAAAATTCTTGACGATTATGTGCACGGTTAGTAGCCACTATCAAGTACAAATTTGAACATAATAGTTTCTTATACATCTGCCACGCCGAAAAAGGTTTCTCAGGTATGTTGTGATTTGGTTAGCATGCTTATATCACAGACGTTAGAAAGTACTAAAAATATGTTCCAAATGACATAATTGTGAAAATTCACAAAAATCAGTCCCATACTTAAATTCTAAGGCTTTAGTTTATTATTAAAATAATTTCACCTTGTGTAAGTCATAGTAAAGACGTTCTTGCCAAGGTATGTTTGCATATATAATTTATAAATGTATATATGTACGTGACTCAATACAGCCTGGGGCAATAGTGAAATTATGCAATCCCGGCAGCTCTTTGGCAGACAATGCCGTGCATACAGCCACATAACATCGTAGTAAGGTGTTCTGTTTATGTCATTTTCTAATGTAGCACTATATTAGCATAATACGTGAAATAGAGGACTTTCACGTAGTAGATGCGAGGTTCAAAGGCCGGCGCCTGCATGGTTCGTTAATAGATGCTCATGTCTACGCCATGATTCAGGAAGATTGATCCTTACAGCTGCTGTGGAATAAGCGGTGTTATCTATTTTTAACAGTTGACATCAACACTTTACCATATGTACACGTTTAGAGAAATTCTGAACAAGCTAGAAATTAGTCGTGTGTAATCCCCCACGATAAGGAACTAAGTTTTCTTGTTCAATGCAGCTGCTCTTGAGTCGTTTAACAACTGAACACGCTTACTGAAATGTGCAAAATTCATAACTGGTTCACCGCCAACCAGTGGAGTAGGATGTGCTGCAACCAGAACTTTTAGGAGCTCCTGAATACTTTAGATAAAGAGATTTTTTCCAATATAGGACAAATAAAATATTCAAAATATTTTACGTTATTCAATACATATTTCCCATGCGTATTTAAGAACAGACTAGAAGTAGTTTGTTCAACTCGTGTATATAGTTGCGCAGTTAAGATCATCAATAATTCACAATGAATCTGGATAGATATATTTCAAGTGCAAGATAAAATGCGATCTCATCCTTTGAGGTGAAACTGGACCTATTGCACAAAAGAATTCCTAGCTTTAACACAACGTAAAATCAACATACCAACTTAGTTGCAGAGACGATAGTTGAAAATTATATATATATAAATTTACCAGAGTGAAACAAGCCAGGAAAAAAAATAAATAAATAAATTTCCATTGAGTGAAAAAGCTGCTGCAAAATCAACAACGTCACTGGCAATCTGTACAAAGAAGTTGGTTCACATAGAGGAAAAAGAATGTTCTATCAACCATAGTGGAAAAAATAATTGAATGAATATTGTGGGGCTCCGAATAAAAAGTTTGAAGTTAACCACCTCACAAAACTACTAATAGAGTTGCCGTATGTCACAATGCGCACAACAGTGCACGAGAATAGTGCATCGCAAGAGGGTTGACTGAGACACAAATTAACTGCCCTTGCAATTAAGTATTGGGATATAGTTCCTCCGAGGACAGGGGCTGGGGCTGGTGTATCGTGGATCTGACCTTGAATGAGCATCGCGTTTTTTTCCCCATAAACACTCATTTTCGCACAAAATCGTATGTTTTATCCCTAAAATGCTCTAAAATTTACTTTTTTCCCTACGAATTTCCCGTTTTTTCCTCAAAATTTCTTGATTTTTCCTAAAAAAAAAAAAAAAAGCACCAATCCTAATTGCGGCTGACGTAAATCATCGATGCGGATGATATGTCCAAAACTCAGCCGCACAATGAGGATTTCACAAAGTAAAATTATTTTAATAAATAATTTTTTTTATTTAAATATATTTTTTTATTAAAAAATTTAAAGTCATACGTATTAAGTTTTATATATCACCGGACTCGTCATTTCAAGGCGCATACGATCGCGGTATCATAGTAAAATTATTTTAATAAATTATTATATTTTTTTAAATATATTTTTTTAATTGAAGCATTTAAAGACATAAGTACAAAATGATAAATATCACCGGACTCGTCACACCACCATACTACCTTCTTTCTTCATGCGCTATAATTCCATGTTCTCTCATTCTCTCTTTCAATTCTCTTTCATTTTCTCATTCTATCTCCTTCTATCTTGCCTCCCACATTCAATATCTTTCTCTCATTCCATCCCTTTCTACTTCTCTTTCGTTTCTCTCACTCTCTTTCGTTTCTCTCTCTCTCTCTCTCTCTCTCTCTCTCTCTCTCTCTCTCTCTCCTCTCTCTCTCTCTTTCGTTTCTCTCTCTCTTTCTTACATTCAATCCCTTACTCCCTCTCTTTCGTTTCTCCCCCATTCTCTCATTCCATCTCTTGTCTCTCATTCCATCTTCTATCTTGTCTCTCACATTCACTTTCTCTCATTACATCTCTTTCTCTCATTCTATCTCCTCTTGCCTCCCTCATTGAAAATATTTCTCTCTCTCTTTCTCTTATTCCATCTCTTTCTCCCTGTCTTTCGTTTCTCTCTAATTATCTCATTCCATCTCTTGTCCCTCTATCAGTCCATAGGTTTTCTCCGAGTCCTCCCATTTTTTTTCTGTTTAGTTTCTCTCTTTCCTTCCATCTTGTATTTCACTCTACATATTTTTTACATTTATCTATCACCTTCGTTAGATGCCATTCTTTCGATCATTTACTCACACTTGTTCGATTAGTCACATTTGCTCGACTGATAACTTATACATGTTCGATTAGGGCTTTGCTCTTCTGATTACTCACACTTTTTTCGATTAGTGGCATTTGCTCCTCTGATTACTCACACTTGTTCGATTAGTGGCATTTGCTCCTCTGATTACTCACACTTGTTCGACATCGCCATCTCCATAGTTCGACATCGCCTGCTAGAGTGCACGAATCGTCAGTGCGTATATTTATTTACTAATTTAAATATGTAATTCTCCATACACGAGAAGGTATATAAAAAAAAGATTGTAAAGTACATTCGAGGCAGGAATTTGTTAAACATATTCGATTTTCAATACTTAATATTTTGAAAAACTATATTTTGTCTTAATATTTTACTTTATCCAATTCGTTTTTACATTTGCCGCCTAGGCTTGTAACCACATATGCATCACCACGCTGACAGGCCCACGACTTGGCTGCTGCAGGTCCACCAGGACAGACGGCCTGCAGCGACCTGCCATAGTGACCTCATCGGCATGCACGAACAGTGACGTCAGCAACAGACGTCACGCGGGAAAGAAAATGCTTGCTACCTTAAGAGATCGCACTGGGCTATCAACCCTGCGAATCAGACATCCAGGAGTCGATACATTAACAAATAAGTAGATTTATTTAAATTTATTTCATTTGAACAATTCCAAAATCTTTGATTATTACAGTATAAATGTATTTTGTGTATGAAAAATTCAGTTTGAAAAGTTTAAATTAGTAAATTTCACACTTTCCCAAGACAGCTGGTAACATTACAAAAAGAAGGACTCTCGCTTCCGGACAGGAATCAATCTCGGAACCTTTATATTGGAAGTTCGGCACCCTAACCACTATACCAGCGATCTCATACTGAGTCAATTGCTTAAAACTTGTTTATAAGTTGCAAACCAAGCAGCTATATTCTCTTGTACAGTTACAGAAATATTGTTAATGTATTTTATATTATTTTCAACCAGTTTATATATGGCGTATGAATAATATATTTTAGGGCAGTTTTAGTTTCTTTTTAAACCACGCGATATGCTGTTTTTTTCAACATCTCGTAACTTTCAGTCGGAGTCTGAATTCTTAAGCTCGCATATAATTTTTTCTTTATACATACTTTTAAAATAATTATGTGGCAAGTCTGGGGGAGGGGGGCGGCTCTAAGCAAGTGAATATTTATAGGCAGGTGAATATAATTTGGGAACTCTTAGGGGGCTGGCAGTCTCACAAAATTCAGTTTGCAAGTAACATTTCTAACCCAAGAGTTTTTAATTGTTTAAGACTTATATAAGCATAGTGGCTAGCTTAAAATATATATTTTTTTTCAACGAGAACTGTTTGTAACAGACTGGTTAAGATACGGGATTAAAATAAGAAATAACGTATTAAGATATATATATATATTTTTTTTTTTTCAAATTTTATTTATTGAATTTATTACTACTAAACACTTTAAAAAAATTCATATTCATGTACATATTTATATAAATCTGAGTCGTTTTTAAACATGAAATCGACTTTTCTGGCACTTATAGGCCTAAACTTCATGTCGTCGTGCAGTAAGCTCGAAGGCGAAGTCCTTGCAGGAAAAGCGGAACCCATGAGCCACAGAAAGTTCTGTATTCATACACTAGCGGGTCCAGATGGTTCGGCTGTCGTCATGTCGGAAGGAATGGGAACCAGGAACGACGTTGTCTATCACACCGATGATGAAAGTTTCAGCAACCTAGATATAAACTTCTCAGCACTGTAGGTCCCTTAAAGACGTAGGCTTCTCACTTGCATAGTCTCCTTGAATATATACACTTTGTGATATCATGAACTGCGAATATTTTCATATTTTCGTAATAAATGCCAAAGTTAAAGATATCAAAATATTGCCTATGTGTTGACTGGACTGAATCCGCTTATTCTCAGCTGTAGATTATCAACCGAATCGAGTGCCTAGTCAGAGCCCTTTAGTACCATTTCTTCTTCCTCGCGACACACCTTCTTTATGCTGTTTTCAACACTCTATTCGATGTCATGCGCATTATAGATAGGCCCATTAGTCACTCGAATGCCTTTCTTTGCATTCTCATCATTGTATGGCTCTGGTTTAATATAGCTGCATTCTAGCCATATATTACATTTCACACCACCATATTTTCCACCTCCTCTGTAAATTAGTTTATTAAATTTTGCTTCATATATGCCAGAAATGAACAAATAACTTTCGTCGAGGCCGTTAGATTCGGAGCAACATAATCTTTTAGAAGACCTCTAAATGCAGATTGCTTCAGGAAAAATCTATTTGTATTCGGCTTCATCTCATAGGGTATTTTCGTAGGTTGTGATGACGAATTGATAGATGTAGCATTTGATTCACCATTCAAAGCTGCATTAGAACCAGTTTTCGCTGTAAACTGCACAAAGGAAGGATGATTTGCTCGTTCAGCATCAGTAGATGATACATCACATTTGCAGTGGTTAAAATACCTATTTAAATTGTCGATGCGTGCAAACAGTTAAGAGCACTTCTCACACCGATATCCTATGCAGACGATACTCCTTACACATGCATTATTTTCATGCCTTTGTGCTTCACTGACGTTTGCGAAAGTACTGTCGCAGTAGCTGCATCAAAGTCTTGATGAAAGCAACGAACTGCCGATAGTATTCAGAGCCAAAGTTGTCTGCTTCGATGATTTTCCAGTGATTGTCGCGCCAGTTACCACCTCAGTATAGCTCCGATGGAATATTGACAGATAACGCTTAGCAGGAAGTGAAGGTAGACCGGAATAGGTTTGCGAGATGTCTTTTCAGGTTATCACTTCGCCAACCAAACTGAGAATTGCATTTTTCACTTTTAAAAGTAGCATGCTCAACATTCTGAATACAGTTGGCGTCATGTCTCCGAGCATTGTGGCTGTAGGTAAATATCTTGTCACAGTAGCAACAACGAAGCCTTGACGAAGTCGTCGATGACAGCACTGCCGTAGGTAGCCAACCTTTCTCCCAAAGAAGTCGATGGAACAGCCGATGGCATGCCTGATGAAGACGATGTCAATGCTGCTGCCACGGGTGTTCCATCCTAAGAGTCGATAGCACTCCGCTAAACTCAGGCGTTGATAAACCAGCAACCTTTAACTCCATACTATATCCCAGTTGCTTACACGAGCTGAGACGAAGTGTCTTTCACGGCTGCCAATATCAAACTAAGCTTCCTAACTGAAACCTGGCTACTTATATATTCGCAAGCAGGCATCTTAACTTTCAATGTTCCACCCACTGTAACTCATGTAGGCCATCTGCTTTACTGACCAACACCATACCTCAGACTTACGTAGCAATAACAAAAGTCAACTATATTGACTACCATTTCATCCCATCTAACTTTGCCAGTTACACATATAAACAAGTCATACCAGTTGGCCAACCAATCAAATATTCCAATCATCATATTGCTATCATAAGACCAATGCTATTAATTTAACCATCTACGACATCCATATCGTCTTAATTCCCATCAAACCATCCCACTCATACTAACGGACCATGCCAGCTAAGTATTCTGCCCTCTCATACTAACTACATAAAAAAAAAAAACAAATCACACAGTTAAACCATTCTCCTAACTCCATTTAAGCTATGCTTTTTTTCATATTGCCAAAATAACCAAACATGTGATCAGGTCATACCAATCAACAGTACAAACAAACTAACTGTACAACCAAGTCATACTTGTATACGTTCCACCCCCTGTCAGGACTTTGAATATATTTTATTTCTCTCGACATCCACTTAACCTATCCACTAGTACAGTTAGTCAAGTACGTAAGAACTTAGACAAGTATTTTCATATTGTTTAGAACACGGAATATTTTTAATGCCCAAAAAGATGGGAGCATTTCATTATCCAGAATGTTATAATAGGCCTCTGTGTTAATGTTACCACGGACAAACACCAGCAGTCCTGCGCTGAAGGCCGTGAAACAGCTCCACACCATCACACCTCCACCACCGAATTTCCTAGTTCGCACTATACACTCCGGCAGAAGCCGTTCCCCGGGTAGACGCCACACCCATACACGTCCATCGGACCGGAATAATGTAAACCTTGACTAATTACTCCACAGAACCGATTTCCACTGCTTCAGTGTCCAGTTGCGACGGTCCAAACACCACCTGAGTCGCCGAGCTTTATTGCTTGGCGTGATATGGGGCTTATGTGCAGCTGCTCTTCCGAAATATCCAAGTCGGTGGGCCTCTGTAAACGATGTTCCAATGGAAACCGATACTCCTGTTGCTGCATGAAACTCCTGTCGGATGGTAGCCAAGGGTTGTGCCCTATTTTTGACAATTTTATGTTAGGATTCTGCGATTTCTGTCGGTTAAGATTGGAGGTCGCCCAGAACATGCAACATTGGCACACTGCCCATCGACCTTCCACTTACGCAGGACGAATACGACGGTTGATTTTCGCCTGTTTACCTTCCGTGCAATCGCCCGACTAGATAGCCCACTGAGATGGCAGCCCATATCACGTACTTACCGAAGTCCGATACCTCTGTAACTTGTGCTATCTCCTTGTCAACTGGTTCTACACCGGCCTGCAGCGTATGGCGGCCACACAAGTCAGCTGACCGTACTGAATTACCTATATTCACGGGTGCCCAATTACTTTTTGGTTAATAGTGTCTTGTGAACTTGTCTTTGAATTAAATGTTTAATCTCATAGGAAATTAAAGGGAGGGAAAATAAATTATAGCACAGAAGAAAGTCTAATTTTGTTGCAAGAAAAAATTAACATTGAAGCTTTTCTTTAAACTTTTATGCGTAGTGACGTTATAAATGTTGTGACATAAAGATACCGATGTACAATGTCTTATATTACTATAATGCAATATATACTGCTGAAGTGTTAATGTTAATAAAGCCTCTAAGTAATGTCGCCACAACCAAAAAATAACATGGAAAACAAATTTTTTTTGTTCCTGCGACATTAAATAAATGTCCAACCAACACAAGTTTACACTGACTTAGCGTTGTAAAAATGGCAGATAGTGAACAGTGATAAAATCGTAAAGTGAAACCACTGTATTTAAATTTTAAATCGTTGTCTAAGAACTAAATATACGTTTGTCCAGCTCTCAAGCCTTGTAAAGCAGCTTACGTGGGACAAATATGCATATATTTCTAGATCACAAGTATTTCAAAATAAAGACAGAGAACTGCAGTTTGTCGTTATGCTGTGTTGAATACCCACAACATGAAACGCCAGGTAAGAGATGTTAAGATAGAGCATTTGGTAGAACGTCAGTTTTTGTGAAGTATAAAATATCTAGCACTTATTTTTTTGTTGGTATTATTTCTTTCTGTGACAAAATAATTGTATTTAATTTATTTTACACCGGACTATTTTTTTAACTCAAAGAACGTTAACATCGATTGAACACTTTTTTTTTTGCCGCAACATAAACAATACCTCAATATTGACACTGCAGTAAGGAAGGCAACGTTGTTAAAGACATACTTAATTTTACATTTACATTAAAAGCTTAACAGTGTATTACATTAACAGCCATGTTAGTTACTGACGGTTCACAGATAGCAAAAAATTACTGTTGTAGTAACCCTTAATACTGTTGGCACATTAGACTTTTTTCGTATGTAATCCACAACTCATGTTCGTAAATGCAGGCGTTCTGCGTCAAATTGCCGTAAAAATACTTCGCGTAGCACCTGCCATTCGGCAAGCATTAGCAAGAAAGAACTGTGTTGGTTAAGCCAGCACGCCATGTGCGGGTCATACAAGGTGGTACACCAATGTATTTTAGTAGAGCGCCTAAATCGTATCTGGATGAGCGGTTATTCTGGCACCAAACTGGCCAGCACGCTCCCCTGATCTTAATGCAGCATACTGTTAGCTGAGGCATCTCGATTTGAATTTCAAGTTCGTATTTTACTAAGCACTTGTTTCGGAACGTGCAAAGTTTCGCCAGCATGCGGAAAAATACGCGAGGCAAACGTGGATGTTTTACGTGGCACGCCTAATTATTGTTACATGGGACGCCTGAGGGGCGTATCTGAGTTTGAGAGAGATGGAGATCTTATTGAAAATAAAATAACTAAATATGATTTCTAATATATTCACACAGCTTTTATTAAGAGCATTAAATAATGTCTCCACTATTACTCTTTTTAATTAGAATTGAGCGCAATATTTAATGTTTATTTATACTCAAATTAACGTAATTCTTAATTGTCTATATTCGGTTACAGTCAGTTAACTCATACTCATCATCAACTCGTGTTCGATCTATCTCTTGCCAACATTTGTAACGTCTTCCTCTCACGCATCTAGTACAATAGTTCATCCTGCCAGCCGAAAACTTCACTGCTTGATACTCGCAGTCGCAGACTTCCCTTCCGCTGGTCACTTCTCCCGCGGCTCTTCTTCTATCGCTCGGAACTCAGCCACTCATTCACTCATCAACTCCAACTCAACTCTCGGCCCGGATGCCTGTCGCAATATTTATACCGTTCGCCCTAACGATAGGGAGGTTCAACGCACACCGAGTCATGCTGAGAGAACGAGGTCAGTAATCCAGAAATCAATACTACCAGGGTCAGCAGCGTGCGCCGGAAAAATAGATTATCATGTCTTCTCGCTTTTTGTAACTGATACGCGGTTACCGGCCTATCGCTCGCCTGCCATTCAAAACATAACACTGGCGTGTCGCGGCCACTCCTATCATATAACGATTATCAGCCTTGCTTCTCGCATTCCCGCGCGGGGCAGGCACACGACACGTAACATTATGAGTAATGTGCAGGAGGCATTCAAACGCACATATTCAAATTTGTAAACCTTTGCGTTGGTTTTTCTGAGTTACGCTATCATGCTTTCCATATTGATTAACACATACTCCGTACACACGGCAGTTTGTTTTTGAATGACACAACAGTAGTATGCAAAGAGTATATTAAGCTTGTGAGTATCATTGAAGTGTGTCGTCTTTAATAGTTAACTGGTAATAATAATAGCGTACTTACCTCATATACAATACATTTGTGACATAGCTGGTAACGTGATGTATGAGGTCTAGGGGAATTTCAATAGTCAGTTTTGGGGACATACACATGAGGCAAAACCAACCTATCTCAAAGTTAGTTAATAGTTACTGATTGATATGCCTTATTGCTTGCAAGAGAGACTATTTTAATGGTTCTTGCAGCGGTGGTGTAGCGCATTGTTTTGAAATAGAAACGCATGATAGTGCACATACTTTTTAAATAGTTAATCGTGTATCCCAGGGTTTGTCTCCGGGGAAAAATTTTTTAAATATAAGTTAAATGGTTTATAGTGTTACTCCTATCCCTGCACATCGAACGAAAGTTAAACCGACGGAGCCATATGAAGTTGAGAAAATTTTGGCCATTTGGGACTGCTTACTTTCGCTGCGACGGGAGTTCGTTTGACGATCTGCACGCCTCACGTCCGCTGGGCGGGCCTACAGGTATGCAAGTGTGAGCATCGCAGGGCTGCTACCGCCCGCGAAACTATTGGCTGCCTTCCCCTCACGTGTACGTCACCTTGACCACGTGACGCCAGCCAGCCAGTCACGTACCACCAGGGTGCCCTTCCAGGACTTCCGGATATCGACGGAGTAAAGATCATTTTGTGATGTTCTCAATGGTTTTAAATAAAAATTTGATATAAATAGGAGTGTCTCGCCCAGGTTCACGGGACAGCACAGGGTATTCACTTGGGCAGGAACTGCTGTTCCGTCAACATTTTAAAGGGGTGGGGAGGCTTGCTGCCATTTTAATTTAAGTATGATAAAAAGGAAAATATTTAATGTAACCTGCATACAACTGCAAAGGATTGTAATTTTGTAAAAATGAAAATTTTGGGGGAAGTTTTAAACAGAAATCTATTTTCAATAGAAATTATTTATTGTGAGATAGGGGGGAAAACGATGTAAACGTTTATATTATGGTGTAAATGCAAAAGCAACGAATATTTTATCATTTTCACTGGAACCAACCCAAATATCATTTGACATCATTGGGGGGGTCTCTCAGCTGTTTTCAAAGCTAAACACCTACATTCAGGAATCACTGAGACAATGACTTCGTACTATGTGTGTTGGTAAACACCGTTACAATAGCATATTTTCATTTTATCTCGGTGTTTAAGCCCAGAGTATTATAAGGATTCGTCAGAAACCTGGAAGTGTACATGAGAATAATTGTGTTCTAAATGGTACAGTCTCCGTAGGAGCCGTCTACAAAAATGGTAATATTGTAAACAAGTATTCATCTGTCTGATTATCTACCTCTTAAAATTTCATGTCATCGATCATAAGTACCCTACGACAGGATATGTAAAATTATTTATTGTCACTCTGGTTCGCTGCAAAAGAAAAGAAATTGTTTAAGTTCTCAAGGATAAAAATAATTTTCTAAGATTTCACATTTTTCTATTAATCCCTGTCGAGATCTGATATAGCACATGCGAGGTAAACGAGTTGGAGGCCTCGGGGTTATTTTCAACTGTAGGGTGCGACGCACGTGGGAAACCCGTGTGAAATTACTCTCTCGCTCTCTCAGAACCAGCCAACAAGTTCCTTCTAACAGTCGCGAACCACTTCGTCCTTTCCCGGTGAACCACTGTTGCCTCGGGCAGGAAGGGGAAGGAGGAACACTATACTGGGTATTGAAACTACTAACATTTTGGATATTTTGGCACCGCTGACAGAAAAAATGTTAACAGACAAATTAATTGTCAGCATAAATATCCGTACTTTACGGGTAAGAATTTTTTTATAACTACTTCACGAACAACAATTTTCTATTAACTAATTAAAATATTTTTGAAACGGACGTAAATACAGGCGAAACATATAAATTTAGTATGCAAAAATAATAAAACTGTTCGTGGTGTTATCCTCGCTACAGTTTCTGCCTGATATTGACAACATTACAAACCAAAAAGTGTATTATCACTTACCTATGATTTTTATTTATTCTCGTTTTGAACACTGAGAAGAGATTTAAATACTGTCTCTCATGTCATATGAGTTTACATTTTTAAATAGTAATTTTATTTTATGTTTGAATTCGTCCTTATCTCGTCCACTTGAAGTACTGGTCTTTTAAACGTGTGACCCACGAGCTGTGTCGCCACACACGTCGTGGAGAGCAGCAAATGTCTTCGCCCCACTTACATAAATTTCAGCCGTTCACGTTAAGGAAGGATGTGTTCCAACAACGCTACACAAAAAGTATGCATATAAATCTAATTCAGCATCAGGGTGTGATATTCGCCATCTGAGTGCAACTACTCCCAGAGTCGCCAACCGTAGCATACATAGAAAAAATCACAGTTTTTTGTAACTAAGGCTGTGTTATCCCGTAGTATGTTTATTCATACATCTGCAAACACATTTTTTTTTTGCTTGAGTTCTAAGTTATTGAGGATTAAGTTTTGATTCGAAAATTAGAAGACTCGAAAATTTCGGAATTTAACAACTTATTCGTGTTAAAATTTAAGACCCATAACATATATATTTTTGTTTTTTTTTATATATATATATATAAAAATTACCCATTTTGATTAAAAAGGTGATTTAAACAATAAATTACTGAACGCAGAGGTAGTATGCGCCTCTGATTGCTATTAGGTCAAAAGTGTTTTCCTTTTTTTTTTTGCGAATGGAAGTGGAGGGCTTATAAATTATTAATGTAAATTATTTTTATTAAGGATTTAGTCTTCATTTTACGGGGCAGCAGTTGGTCCAGCGGCTAGAATGTTCGCTTCTCACCCTCACCAAGGAAAAACGGGTTTCTTTCCGAAGCGGCACCACTCTCTTATCTTCGATCATGGGAATCGTGCCAGAGAATACCGCTGGTCGGCGGGTCTCCTCGCGGATATCTCGTTTCCCCCTACTCAGCTGTAAAATGACAATAGCTGCCCGTTACTTCCACCCACTAGCAGAATGACAGCACACGTGTCGTATCTCCGGCAGCGTATCAAGCTGTAGTTTTCGTCTTTATAGTATCGGTATCTTGACTTGTCATTCCTCGGTGTAATGGCTACACAAACCACTGGGAATTCACTATCACGTGTGTTATCACGACAACTGCACATTCTGTATTCTTCCGCCTAATGTAAAACTAACATTGCCATGGGCTTCGTCACTTTATTCATGCATCGGCTAAGTGAAACTGTAAAATAATTACAAAAGATAATATTTTGCAAATCTGCTTAACTTTACACTTCGATGCTTTAAAAAAAAAAAACCGGAAGAGAAATAAATAATTTAAGTTATCGCAAATGGTTACCTGACACTTTCTATTTGACGTTAAAATATGGAACTACTTTACATGCATCGTTACCACCTTTATTGGGCGCATGTCACTCAGTTCGCCCGTTAAAATATATGCAGGTAGGTACAGTGATTTTTTTCTAAGATTGATTTCAAAAGTGCTCTCTTTATCAAGAACAGCCTTTACCTGCCTTAATTATATAAATATAAAGGATGCATTGAAATAACGGTTTTCTGGTGACCAACAAAATTTTATTTCTGGCCACAAAACTCTTTCGTCACAATAAACATCATACAATATTTTGCAGGACCAACAAAAGTTTTTTGTCATTGCAGTATTTAGTGGTAACTACAAAATTACGTTAGTGGTCGCCAACAATTAAAAACTAAAGTAAACGCCACTAGCAGCGGGACTCGAACCCTTGATCTCTTGCATGCGCGCTCAATGTGTCTACCTTACGCCGCTTTGCTCGTCGTTAACGCACTGTTTGAAGCATGTAGATAATATAAGTCTAATATGTGGCACACGTGACACGGCCTGCACCCTTCGCCTCATGGAAAGTTAGTTTTCTGGAATTATTTACGTGTAACATTTACTTACTTATAAGAAAGGAATAATTTAAATGATGTTCTTAAGAATATCCCTTATGAATTAGTTCGTAACCTGATACAAAATCCAAAACGGACAAATATGGCGTCGTAGCTAGACAGAGGCTGTGTTAGATTTGGTGTGCAATGTGCCCTTCATCCCTTCCTGTTTCACGGGCCCATGATTACGTCATGAGAAATATTCGTTTGTGAATGCGGACGCCTGTGATCGTTTCCGCGTCGAGAATTATTCCGTCGAATTTGGCTCTATACGAGTTTAATTTGGCTTTGTGACGTTTGCAAGCGTTTTCCGAAAAAATCAGAGTCGTAAACACAAAACAAAGTATAGAAATTAAGTTTTTCAAACAGTTGCGAATCGAAAACTATCTAGGGCTCGAGAAGACCCTTGCTGCGAATTCGGACAGCGGAAATGTGACGTCACATCCTGGATGCACTTTTCGGGATAAGGGCCCTCAGCTGGAGAATTCTAACACAGCTATAAGGTGGCTTCTTCGGATATACCAGCCAGAGTGCACGCGCAGAATATAATGGATATAGTTCTGCAGTAGCAGAACATTTTTATTACTGTGGGTGATATTAATGCTATTGCAGCCAACTATATGTTTTGGTGGCAGCCAATTAATTTATTGTTATTAAACAAATATATGTCAGCGTTGATACTTGCAGTCGACGTGTTATTGGGAACCCGAATATGTATTTTACCAGCAAAAAATGTCGTCTTCGAAAGTATCAACCAAACAGTTTTGTAGCTACTAAAAATAATTCCTTTCAGTGTGTCCACACGAACATTTAACCTCCGCATAGAATCTCCGCTATTTCGATGAAATATGTGTACGGAACAACGAAAGAAAATATTCTTCTATTTATTCTGGCTTTACAATAAATATAACTCCACTGAAATAGTTCCGTTATGCTGTTGTGTATGTACGGTATATAGGTCGTCTGCAACTTCTAGGGCCAACATCACAGAGATAGTAGAGGGGTATAAACTGTGTATTTTGAGGTAGGGAAGCACTGGTCGGAGTTCATATTTCAGACGCCGCGAGAAACGTGTGTGTAAACTGCTTTAGTTTCCGTAACAAACAACTGTCTGCGACACGATCCAACACCGTGTGGTCACCCTGGCCAGCTCTCTGTGGCTTGAACGACCTATGAGTCTCTTTCGCAAGTTCCTATCCACGGCGATAAATGTCTTCCGATTCGTATGACGCCTGAAACGAAACTCTTATCTGTACATTCGTGCGGCTTTCCTTGCACTACAACCTGCTGCACCGTACACTAAATGCATGTCTGCAAGTTCCTGCGACGAGTAATTCTCCATGTTTGACAACCAGGCGTGGACTTTAAACAGTGGCAAATGCCGCCGTGGACACATCCGAGAACAACAGCTGCACTTGCTTTGTAGAGTCCACGTAGAACAGTGCCGTGCGGTGCGTTTCAAAATCTTTTGAGTTGATGTTATAGTCCATTTAATATAAGTGGTCTCAAATTTGACAGGCAATGTGACCAACTTACACACTATGTAAACAGTAAATTCTCTCGCTCCTACAGTATTGTGTTAGCTGATGAACTGCTGCGGGATCCATGTTGTTCGGTGGCTATTTTGATGATGTCTTTGGAAGAATATATTACTCGGAACTAAAAGCTGTAATTTAAAATCTTAATTATACTTACAACATTTATGGATTAAATTATGTTTCTAAAACAATATTAAATTTTCTTGGCTATTAGTAACGGGACTTTAAAAACATGTTCAGCATTTATGACAGAGTATGTCGACACATACGAACAGTAAACGTTTCCAGCCAATGGCTAGCCATGTTTATATTTCCAGCCCGCTGAAGGCAGGTGGTGCGTGCGCTTTTTTTCTCATCGTGTTTATTATACGAATATCTTATTGGTGTTGTCGGAATATTTAATGGGTAGTTAATTATTTTTTATTTGCTTTTTCCAAACATAGTTGGTTGTAGGTACCGTTGTAGTGTGTTTTTTTGAGTGAAATATAATATTAATCGGCACGTCGTTAAAACTGCTTGTTCCGCCATTCCCCTAACCGCCTTGCACATTGAAGTGACACGAATATAATTTCCGTATATAAGTTTAAGTTTGTTTGTATCAGGAAACGTACGCGGTGTTGATTTTACTGAATGATTTTGCAAATAAATTATTTATTACTAGTGACCAACAAACGTGATTTTAGTTACATAAATTCGCAAGGATTGCCATAGAAAAACACGAGTTAAGAGGTTACAACAGTAAGTTTGTGTGTTTTGTAGATGAATTTGTACACCGTTAATATAATTATTGATTAATAGTGAATAACATTTGTTTGTCTACATCGTAAATTCGAGTGTAAGGTTAACTTCGGTCGAAGTGTGTGCGTTTATATATTACTGCATTTGTGCAAATACGAACACCGACGTATGTATCGCGTTTTGTATTTCCATTAAAGTTACAATTTTCGAAGTTAAATAATTTAAATGTTATTTCCATACGAGCAAAATTTTCTACTGAGCTCCATCAAAACAATATGCAACTCAAAATGCCACATACTCGTGCCGGAATCAGCACGACACGACAAAAAACGCAACCACTACACATTTCAATGCGACTACTTGAATTTACAGCACGGGAGACACCATGCTCTTAGCATTTAAACTAACTATTTAGAAGACGCTGATAGGCTACGTTAGTCTCAAAGACGGCGAACAAGAGTGAAATTTGTAATACATAATGGTGACAAATTGGTATCACTAATGCATACAAAAGTAAAATTATTATTTTTAATAGTTAGATACAGTAAGTTTCAATTCATTTTTCTTTTAAGCTATGTATTTACCATTGTAAAGAAAGCTTGCAAAACAATTTAATTTTCAATGTTGTACATTCTGTGCATCGTATCGCAGGACACAACGAAGAATAGAAATCATTTCTAATCAAAAATTACTCGTCGGACGACAGAATCGGTCGGGCTTATGACAATCTATCGTGTATTTCATTAGCTGTTTGCTGTCGTGTCGTGCGCGTTGGGGCTATGTGATTCCGGCATACTAAGAACATCAAAATAATCCCGTCTCACGAAAGACGATAAACTGAAGGACCCTCCCACCCCTCCCCAAATGCTCACATTTTCTTTTTTCCCTTGAAATAAAATTAAGATGATACCCTAATTGGGGTAGGTGGAGCATCTTTTTTGTGTGTAAGTAACATGTTCGTTTGATATATTGTTGCTGTAGGTAACATCTGCTTCTCTAGAGCGCTTTGTAACATCTCTGAACTGAAATACAGTTTTTCATTAGGTACCTGTGTACAAGCCTAGGGCTGTATCCACAATTTTGTGGAGGGAGGTTGTGCAACTGAACTTCAGTGTAAATTTCAGCACTGAGTTAGTTAGAAATAAGATTTTATTCACAGCATGACAATTTGAACACTTAGGTAGTTGAGAAAAGTTATTTAAGTATTTTGTATGTAGACCTGCAATTCTTAACAATTGAGTTACTAAATGAGAGTTATTAAAATTACTGAAATAAAGTAACATTTGCTTAAATGTTATTTTGGCTACCTACATACTTTAATATCCTGAGAATTATAACCACCATAAAAGTATCAGGCTGTACACATTTTATTGCCATATCATACCACAAAGCTGAATTATGTACTTTAAATGTAGTAGTAAGCATAGCCTGTACATAAGAATGTATACTGTCTTTGAAAGGAAGTAGAGGGTGGGGGGGGGGGTGGTATTTCGGTATTTGTGCACGGGGGGGGGGGGGGGACTTGGTAGAGTCTATTTGGTGTTCGTGGAAACCATGCTAAATTTGTATGTTTACAAGAGTTTTCCTCAGGTAAGTGTAACAAGATTATTTGTCATTAATATATTTCGAGTACCGTATATTAAAAACAGTAAAAGTCAAAATACAATTTCATTTTCGTGCATTCTGGTTATAACTTTTCTGTAAGGTAAAAAAAAATTATCAATTTATATATAGACTTATTACATGGGCTGTCAGTCACATAAAATATTTATAAACTAAAAAAAAATGAGATTGTTGCCAAACTGCAACTATTTGAACAGCCCTTCACAGCTTCTAAAAGTCATTTGGGTGGAGGCACATGTTTGTTTACAAAAACAGGCAGTCATATATTGTTTGTTTACAAATACTGGCAGTCACATGGTGTTTGTTTCCAAACAGTCACCTTCAATGACAGTTCAGGTGTGGTGGAAGGATACATATCCACCCAATGCCATTGGCACTACTTTCCTAGAACTGTCAAATTTGAGACAACTTATATGAAATGGACTATATTCAGTGTGTGACATTTCACCAAACAAATAAATAGATATCCGATAATTCTTGATACATAATCTATGGTAGTTCCGTATGTTATTCTTAAAAAATGTTGAAATCTTTCAGTTGTTCAGTTGTTACAAACCTCATTCACGAGAGACCAGAAGTTGGTGACAGTGTTCGAAACATTATTCGGATGGAAGTTGTCGTGAACGGTCGTGAACGGTCATCGTAAAATCCGAATATTTCGACATCGTGTGATTTGTGTTCACGATCAACAGGATAAACCTAGTGTCTACAATTAACCGATTTTTCCAATAATAGCCCTGCCTCAACTGTACACCCTATGTTTAATTTAGACAACATGACACCTCTCAAACTACTTTTGCCACATTCACTACTCTAGGGCAACTGTGACTATTTCTTGTCTCGCTGTCCGGTTTGACGGGAACAGCATTACTTCGTACACCCCAATTGGTAAAACCGTATCCCTGTTTGGCACGCAGCGGCAAAAACGCACAGTTGTGACTCCAGTCACAGAGCAGGACATAAGAATACAATACAGAGGTTGAAACAGCTGCTTACACCACGAGTTCCAGCGGCAAAGGCCAGGAAAATTGCGTCAATGGCAAGCAAAAATGTTGGGACACTGTTCGTCACTCGGTGCCTGGTAACTTACTCGGCAGCCGGTAGCGGGCCAAATTGGGGTACTTCCTCAGCATGCAGTAGCCAATTAGCGACACAAGGTCTGTTCCCATAGTTCGTGCAGCCAATCAGAGAACGGATTGACCCACACCAGAGGAATGGCCACGCCGTTTCGCCTCTACGTACTCATACTCAGATACTCCGTGGTGTAGGGCATTAAACTCACAAAATTTTTCAGTCGTGAGGGGGCGGGTGCGGGGGCGGGGAGAGGCGTTTTATTTTTTTTTTATTTCATTAACCCTACGTAGCAGTACAGCCATCCGGGGTGTTCAATTCTATCATGACTACTACAATTTAACAAACAGTATATTATATATAACTTTTTGTGGGAGGGTGGCGGTTTGTCTGGGCGCCCGTAATTTAAGCTACAATTTATATTTCTATTCAAAAGCATCAGTCACACTTCCTAGGAAGGTGGTGAGCTATTCTGCTCCGACCGAGAGTGTGGTTAGACTACTCGCCTCCCATCTGGGCGAACCGGGTTCGATTCCCGGTGGTTTCGCTCCCGGATTTTCAGGTGTGCGATTCGTGCCGGACGATGCCGCTGGGGGATCTCCTTTTTCGCCCGCCCATGCATTCCGGCGCTGCCCCGTACTCGCCTCACTTAACTCTCACAGCAGAACAATTTAGCTTTTTGTCCAAATGCGTTATTAAACAATTAATCTCAACCCAACACATGTTTTGCTATCGCCATTTTGCAGAAATCTTCTCTTGCTCGACGAATGAAGCTATCCAATCAGCGTCCGCCGTTTAAAAATGCACAGTCTCAAGACACCTCTACTGTGGACTTGGCGAAGACAAGCTTATTTGCTGTCTTATCCAAAGTCTCGATGACTATGAAACTTGGTTCTAAATCGTGATGTCAAGCAGTGAATATGGAACAGAATAAATTAGTCTTAAGGCACACAAAAATATGACAGTCTTCACGAAGACATCCTTTTTTTGCCTGTGTTTGAGACAAGCTTAAGCGATGTTCATGAAATGTAAATACTAACTTCAAACACGAAATGAGATTGTCTTGACGAAGCTGGAGCTCAAGATATGTTTATGAATACCGCCATTAATATTGCTTTATTGCTATTTGCCTTTACATCATGTCAATGTTCGCTGGTGTAGTTTCAATCAATATTTGAAACTGGTAATGTGAAGTTGCGAGGGTATAAAAATATTGTTTTTAATTTTTATGAAATTTTTTTAACTATTCGTTAAATGTACTTTTTCTTTTATCAGCGTACGAAGTTTTTCTCCACATGTAACATATAAGAAAAAAATGTCGGACGTAGTTTTGAACACTCGTCCAAAGCTATTGGTTTAGCGTAATCCTAAAGCCACGACTTAACCGCTGCGCAACCGTTCGTGTTAACTTTTCACTGTGAAGGCAGTGTTTTAGATATTTAAAATGGTTTTAGGCAGTGATTAAAAGTTATCGTCAATATAAATCGTCTTTGTTAAAGTTCAGATCCACACGAAAGTGTTTCAACCTCACGGACGGATAATGAAGCTGGAATCCTTTCTGGTTTCTCTATCAACTTGTTGCAAGTAGTAGCCACGGGGAGCACTCTGCACTCTGAAACTGCGATGTAATTGGCCAAGTACGAAAACCGGTATGAACATGCCATGAAAAATAGGACGTGCCCTGTTACAAACCATAGTATGAAATTTGGCAGTGCTAAGCGGAAAATGCTATGGCGGGTGACGTACAGGCAGGCCGGTATATAACGGAAGCTATGTCAGAACTTGCACAATCCTTTACGGAATGTGGTATCGTGTAATGCGGCCTTTATTTAGCGCTGAACCAGACCGCCGGCGGGTAGCGAGCGTGATTGCACCCGAACGAACTGCTGCAGCAGCAGCAGCAACAAAAACAACAAGAACGATCGTCGCAGTCTCAGGCGGGCCCCGACAACGTCCCTAAACACCATCGATCGGCGACGTGGCGTACACCGCGACACGGCAGTTGGTGAATTATTTCATCAGTGCGGCCCCCCTTTCCCCGCTATCCAGCACAGTCCTCTTCCCTTCTAGGCCCCTTCTACGACCTTGCGTCACAGGGACATCGCTGACCGTGCGCGGGAAATAATTCATGGCGAATGGATTAGTTGTGCATGGAGGGGGGAGCTCATGATAACCCTTTCTGTCTCTCGGCGCGTCCGCTTTGTCCAACAAAAAATGTTCGTTGGATAAGAGGAATGTTCCTGGTGAATACCAATAAACTACCCCTATGCGCGTGTGTGTTGAATATTGATGCCGTCCGACCCACAAAGCCATCAATAATACAGATACACATAATAACAAATAAACTAAAGGAAAAACACCGGCACTGTACAACACCTACATAAACAACATTACACTGACACCATCGCAAAACAAGCACAAACATCAAACATACGACGGACACCTCACAAAACGACAACCGTCGGCCCCTCTGTCTCCGAAGAGGATGATGGGGCGAAGGTTCAAGGATGGATGCAGAAGAATTTTAACTTTCGACATTTTAAAATTATAACGTGACCTTTATCTTTCACACTGTAACAAAATATTATTTTAACCCACAGTAATTTAAAAAATTTAACCTGTTTTTTAATTTTTATAACGCGACAAATTTTATGTTTCGACTATTTTCAAAATTTATTTTAAATTTAAGTAACTAAGACAAGTTATGGCCTTCAGCTGGGTACTGGTACCATTTTAACATGTTGTATTCTGTGTTGGTGTGTGTCAAAGTTTGCATGTATGTACGTATGCATGTATACGTACATGTTTGTTCTCTGTATTATAATTCTAAAACATTCAACAGATCTGGACCAGATTTGGCGCAATTTGAAATACTGTGTAGACCAAAATTCAAAATTCTCTCCGACCCCATCTGGGTCCGAAACCCCAAAAGAGGGGTCATGTCTTTCATATTCACGACTTACATCTCTTCCCGACGTTAAATCCAATGATCCGTTTAAAGTATTGCATTCCAGGTGGAATAACAAACGGACCTCTTACTGTTTATTTCTCTGCTCATAATGCTCTTTAGAATATTTCGTAATTTCGAAGTTATAAAATCGCTTTTCTTGTGCGCTGCAGAATTTATTTATATCGTCTAACGTAATTGAGCATACGAAATCCAAAATATTTAGGCCTATGCCACTGACACTACCAACTTAGTTATAATGCAGCATTTACAACTTAAGTATGAAACATTTTGTTTGCTTTACCATGCATTGTGGTACATGATGGTACTCTAATCGAGCACGATAAAAATATAAATTAAATGGTGTGTCAAAATTTAATAACTTGGAAGTTAGTACTTAAATATTTCTTGTGTAGGCTCATGACGGGGCGTGCGCAATCTACTATATGGTAATATCGGCATAGTGTTATTGTTAACCATACAGAAACTAAGAATGGATTGCCATCATAATATATTTCGAGCAGGTTGGATGCAACAGACAAGAAAACATGATGTTGAAGTGGTAGAATTTTGACCCTGGGACTTGAAGGGAGGGGAGGGTGAACGTCAATTCGGGCCTGGCCAGACCTGCTCCAGTGAGGTATATGGCGATTAGAGGTCCTGCATAAATTTCTACGTGACTTGTCTTGCTCTAATACACCAAAGTAATTTTTCTTGTCAACACAAATGGGGAACTAAATAGATTTCGATAGTTAAAGGTCAAGACCATATGGCTTAATCAAATATTGCGGAAGTGATGTAACCCAAGATGGTGGGTAGAGGGGGACCGAGTAATTAGCAGGCTACTAAATCGAGGTGGAATGACAGAGCATGAATACAGTGTAAAATGGTAGGTGGAGCACAAGTGACTTAATCGCGGTGGCGAGATTCAGCAGGAATGACAGAGAATGAAAGGAAGATAACTAATATAAAAACGAAATAAAAAATGGTGAACATGTCATGACAGAGCATGAGAGAATATTCGTTTCGTCAACTCGCCTCGTGGCTAAACCGAGAAATTAGCACAGTCAGATTATGGAAATAGAATCCAAAATGTCAGGCGCAGAGAGCACCACCTATATTTTAATTAAATGTAAACAAATATGGCTGCCACCTGGTGGCTGGTGGCTAAATCGATAGCTCGTCTGGTGATGAAAACCAAAATTAATACACTAGTGCTACCTAAGGGTTAAAAAAATTAACAAAAGACAAACGAAAATACCTATTATCTCGTGTGGAGTGCATTCGACAGAATGAGTATGAACGAGGGGATGGAGGCCTGCGGACTAATTAATCAGTGAGAAACAACGGTTGGGGAGGGAAAGTTTATGACAATGTGATTGATTGGAGGAGGGTCGGTGGTCTCCTAGACTTGGTTCTGAGGAAACCTCCGGAAATATAAGTATTTTGAATAAATGTTTAATAGTAATTTAAAGTAAATTATACGTTTTAAATATTTTAAATAATTATTCGCGATTTTATTGGAATTACTGGAATTTATTGGTTTCAAGGTCATGAGCAAGGGAACAAGGTCAAAGGTCAAGGTCGCCGACATCCAACATGGTGGACAATATAGTTTGCAGAACCAAGATGGCCGATGGTCAGGTCTGACTGTGTATCAATTAAGCATACCATATGCCTACAAAACCAATATGGCCACCACTGCCCTCGAAAACGATACCTCCAAATCCTTCCGATGCATCGACAAATGCCTTTCGGAGGATCGATTTTTGCAACTGGTGAGATCGGTGCTTTCTTGAGCGAAAAATGGAGAATTTTGAGGGAAACGGGAAATGGAAGATGGCGGTGGCTGGCTTTGTCTCTCCGGTACCACGTCTTCTTATGCCAAATTCATCAAAACCATTTTATCGAAGATGTTTGATTCCATCACGCTGCTAGCGCGAGGAAATGTTATGACGTCACACTGGTGGCGTAGCCCACGCCTGTACTGTTTACTCGGAGCGTGCCCCACGCTTTCCGGAGTCACACGCGATCTCCACGTCCCGTATAAACCCGCCTTTGGTATGACTTTCAAAACTGTCAATTTAACCTCGCGCCAACTCAAAGCTCGACTTTACACATTTTGCAGAAATTCATAGTTTTTGCGTCATAATTACTGATAACGTACGGTTATAAAAAATTTACATTTTGTGCTGTTAAAATTTTTAGGAAAATTTAAGGCACATTAGATTTTAAAGTTTCCCACTTTGGTAGATTTAGAGTTTTTTATATCATTAATGTGTAGGGAAGATTAGGAATGTGCAAAGTAAAATTCTGTAACCATTTATTTCAGTCTTTTTGTAGTCCTGGTGGTTCTTTCATTTTAATCATGCAGGTATCCATGGACCTTAATTCAGTTTTTCAGGGATATTAATTGTTTCAAAGTCGACAGTATGTTGTAACAAAGGAATAGATAAAAGAGTTATTAAGAATTTCAATTATTTCAGTTTGCCGTATTTTCAGTTTACAGGTAAATTTAGTTATCTGTAATTTTATAACTGATCGGCGGAATATTTGGTTTACAATTAGGGTCATTTCTCGATTTGAGTCAATCGTAATATTTTTAATGTTTCTTTAGTGTGGTTTATTAAGTACAGGTTGGTAGTTGAGTTCATTTCGACTTACTGGTAGATTTATATGTTTGGTAATTAAGAGATTTAAAAGGCATCGATATTTAAAAAAGGTTTTATTTTATTCGTGATTTATTTAATTCTAGTTTATTTTTACCAGAATGTTAAACTAGTTAATGAGTGTTATTTCTGGCTTTTTACTTAAGTTTAACTCAGTTAATTGATGATAACCCAGATATTAAATTTGGCCTTGTCATTTCGTAAGTTAGTTTCAGTCCCAGTTATGTTCTCGTAGAGAAGACGGCCTGGCAAGACAGTTCGCCACAAGGCCGACGCGGGCTATGCCCCACTCTCGTATCAGAAGTCCAGACGCCGGCGGGGTACTTGAACGTCACGCAGTTGTATTTCGATAGCGGCTGTACCCTGCAGCTTTCGTCCACCAACGCGGGCTGTACCCTGCAGCTTTCGTCCACCAACGCGGGCTGTACCCTGCAGCTTTCGTCCACCAACGCGGTAGATTTCTAGCTGACTTCATAAAATATTGCTCCCGTTGTTGTGGTAAAGTGGCCTAACTTACGCTTGGATCAGCGTTTCAGACTCTTCTGTCACGTAACCAATTTAGTGCGTTTTATCGCCGCTGGGGCGCTGGCGTTCACGGGCTTCGTAACATGTGACGTCGTGCGTCCGCGGCATTCAGGAATTTGCTTCTGACGAGAAGTTCACTGCTTCTTCCCTCATTGTAACGAAGAGTTTGCTGGCAAATGTAGTCAGAAGTGGAAAATATAGACTAGCAGCCGTAGTGAAGATAGTATTTATTTATTTATTTATTTTCTGTTTTGGTTTTGGTGGTGTACTCACCATCCACAAGTGCAATGGCGTTCGTCTTTTGACACCTATAACCCTCCACGGGGGTAAGTTTTCTATTATTTGTCTTTTAAAATTTCACGTCTCTCGCGCCTAGAACCGGCGACAATGTTCGTGTTCATTTTTGCTTGTTGCAGAGGGTTTTTCCTTTTGAGTTTACGAATTTTCAAGTCGCTATTTCTTTCGGCCCGTCTTTGCGCGTACTACTGGGAAACATTTGCAATGTTCAACCCTGTTGCGGCCCTGGTTTCCACGTTTTCCCTTACTTGGAAGCCGTGATTGCTGCTCCAGTCAACGCCGAGTATGGCAGCGGCCCGACGCCGTGTTGGGCGTGCTTGAGGACCGGACCCACGGCACTAATTCAACTCTCGGCTAATTAGAGTCGACAAAAAAGATACATTTTTAATTTTGTTTTGTTTTGTTATTAAGCCTGTTTGTTTATAAAACATTTAATGATGTCACACTTTAAATATATTTTGCAGTGTTATATGGCGAAGGCATGAACAATTCTGATAATAAAACAAAATTATGTCAAAATCTTAAACTAATTATACACGTGAGAGGGCCCCGTTTATTAGAACATCACCTTCTTTCAATTACATGGCTATGAATTAATTGATTTATATTATTATGAGTATGAACATGTCTTAATCGAAAACACATGTTCAAATGTCATAAAAGTGTTGTTATATGGAAAATAATGAATATATTTAATGAGTCGCCAATCCCTTAACCGATATATTTATTTTGTTTGATTCGAGATCCTTGGCATAATATAACTTTCCTTAATCACTAATTTTTTTAATTTACTGGGATTATTGCCAGTATCCTTTATACCTTGCCGATGTTCCAGTACGCTTGATCTTAAAAGTTATTTTGAAGTATTAATTTAAACAAAAATAAAGTAGCAGTTTTGTACTTATGTAGAAGCAAAGGGTGCAATTTTACGAGTTGTTTAATGTAATTGTAACTTAGTGTTATCTGCTTGTTAAAAGTCAGAAACATATCTATATTTCATTAATAAGTTCTTGCATTTTTGCAAGCAGATAATAACACACAGTGAGAATAAGATGCGAATTAAATAACGAGTAAATTGCCAATTTTCTACAGTAAAATGTTAACTAATACCTCTGAAACTGAAATTATGACACGATAACGAATAATTTATGCATAATAGGTCACGCCGAGCCTTAGTTTCTCTAGTTACGCTGCGGCACGCGGGAGAGAAGAGGATGTTCCCACCGTCGTTTTGCCCTCCTCCTCTGCCCAGGGCACATATTTAAAAGTCCAGGTGTGGACACAGGCGTGAAAAGCTCACCCCTACATTGAATGACGCAGCTCAGCAAGTACCTGCCATGCCAAAATTGCACCTCGCCACATTCCCTCTGAAAAAAAAAAAAAATAAAAAAAAAATAAATGAAAGCCAAGTTACAAGTACCGAAACTCTCACATTCAGTCGTATTACACGACAAACATTTACATCTTCTCTTAAATACTGCTGATTTTTATGTTCTTATAAAAATCTAGTTTTATACAACTAACCACTAAGTATATTTAATAAACGGTCACGCATATACTGTTATTACGTATGTACATACAATTTTTTGGTTGTTACCAACCCATTTATAGATACAATTTTTCAACATTTATAACATAAAAAGAGCCATTCACTGTTGGAAAAAAAAAGTAAAAAACAAAAGATTTGGAAATGTTGTGTACGGCTTTCTGCTGAACAAAGCCAATAAGGAAAAGCGTACAGACATATTGCACTATGATTGTGGAAGTACTGTTCCAACACTGTGGCCAGAAATATAACTCCGGCTTCGTTTACAAAAGGAACATAAAATATATATTTTTTTCATTATCCATATAAATAAAAATGGATGGCTAAATGTGTTGCTAAGCGCAAAACTCGAGAACGGCTGAACCAATTCGGCTAATTATTATTATTATTTTTTTCAAATATTCGTTGAAGACCGAGGAAGGTTCTTATGAGGAGAAAAATTGGAAAAATTGCACTGAAAACGTAAAAAACCACATTTTTCTTTTCTTTTTTTCTTTTTTCCATTCCAACTGTTCCTAGCTATCAATTCTAGGGATGGGCGATCTGAGATATATCGATTAATCGAAGAATCGATCTTTTTGGGGTCGTAAAGACCAATTTGAGCAATGGATCGATCAAGTGAATCGATCTCAGACACCCTACAATCGACTTTCGATTCATTGTCTCACTGTTTTGTTTTATTCAAATAAAACAAAAGAGTACCAAACCATAATATAAAGAAAAAACATTTAAAATTTAATTAGTAACTTTATAATTATGAACGCAACCTTAAAATTACTGATTTGACACTTTCTCTTTCTACTTTAAACAGTTTGTCTTTGATAGTTTTTTCAGTACATTCTCGATTATTATCTTGGTTGTTTTTAAATCTTCGCTTCTCAATCGACAAACAAGTTCCTCGATTTATCTTTGGTTGATTGGTTTATTTTGTGTGTGTTTCCATTTATACTCAGTTCAAGACTCATTGTCATATAATACTTATATGACAATTTTAGAACGTTAGGTAACTATCCATGAAGCACGTCAATATGTGAAGAGATATAGTGGGATTTAGAAATAATCTGCATATAAGCCGTATTTACAATGTTGTAATCGCTGATGTACAAAATGATTTTTAATACATGTCGATAACTCTAATAAGTTATTTTTTCTGGTAACCTACACACAAAAAGAAAGCATAGGCCTATGTCGTTTGACAGAGACGGTTAATAAACTAGAAATTTTGTACACAGCAATTATGTATTTAACTATAATATCGGAAGAGCTGTAATACTGTTTCAAATATGTTTCACCTTAAAACTTATTTGTAGTGCATTCTTAACTGTTCTGAAATGCAGAAATGTTTGTAACTTGATTCCATTATGTATTCAAATAAAACAACTTGTCTAAAAGAAAAAAGCCACTGAAATAGTATATTTATATCGTACACGTAGAAGAATGGAAACTACGTAGGTTTTTCTTAAGTTACAATTTGATGATTATGTACAATCTGATACTTGTTCACTTGCTTGCTTTGGATTTGGTTTCATTTAAGGCAACAACCACTAAATAGTTTAAGAGAGAAGAATTCTTATATAAGTACAAAAAGCGTCATATAATACGTATTATTATCGCATTGTGTGTTTCTAAATTCGGCTATAATTTGGCAAAAATATTTTAATTATCTTTTGAAGTTATTTTCGTTCCAAGAAAAATTTTGCTCGGGCTCCCGAAATAGCCAAGTAGGTAGCAGTCAAAGTACTGCATTCAATTCCCCCTCTCATAAAAGAATTAAATCTAAATTCGTAATTTGCAATAACCAAACATAGGTGAAAAAGCATTATCTGTTCAATAAGCACAGAAGACCTGCTACGAATAAGGCAAAATTTTTATAGCGGAAAAATATATTTAAAACTTAATAAACATGTTTCCATCATTTTCAAGTAAAAGTAAAAGTGTTATTTCTTGTGTTTAGTGTTTTATGAAATGGCTTCCATACAAATAAATCAGTAGCATATGACCAAAAACTGTACTATAACTTTTACATTATATTTAAGATCAAATATAATATAATAAATTTAATAATTAACTATATCTAATATATAATAAATAGCCTTTGACGTAAGCAATGTTTTCACCCCTTCAACATCAAATACTTCGTATGTATTTTATAATAAATGTAATTTGTTAGCATACCACATAATTTTATGTGGTACAAAGTTACCGCCACGCATATTAAAATTGTTTAATTTTGACCTGATCTACTTATATTAATTTACATTAAGTGCTACATATTGACAAACTTGGGCTTCCTTAAAAACAGATGTAAACTGAACTACTTTCAGAAATTTCATTAAATTGGGCTTGTTTTTGAGACATACTGTACACAAGGCTTTCCGTAATGTAACTGTGAAACTGTTTGTCGATAGATGTCCTCTATACTTTTATCTTCTTTTTTCATCACCCCAAACTGTTAACACTCGTTCTTTGATCAACAGAAACTACTGGTACACATACATCACTCTTTCTTTGCTTTTACTGTAAAGGAACAGTCGCCAGTATCATGATACGGTAGCAGCAATTTTAATTCCGAAATTCAAAATAATAATATGCCAAAATCTTCCAATCACGCCATAGACGTGTAAAACATGTATTGCAGATAGATAGCACACAAAAAATGACCCAAACTTTAGAAAATGGGTAGACGGTTATACAATGTCAGGGTACATATCTCAGTTTAAGTAACGTAGGGATCCTACTTCAGTAATGAGAGAAGTACTAAGTTGTCCCCATGACTTTATGGCCGCTTTTCTACGTGTTTCATCAAAGGCATATGGCAGACAGTATATTTGCCTCTTAAACGTAAATTACAAATTTTAACTTCTTCATAAAGTTAATTTGATTGTATTTAAAATAAAATAAATTATTTACAGAATATATTTTACATGATGTTGACAACAAAAACATACCATTTGTTAATTAACAGTTAAATAAAATTAAAAACTTAAGCTGATCACATGAACTTAAACCAAGAGGTAAGTTAGTTTTAATTACATGATAATTTAATAATTCTTACAAATTATGCGACTAAGTTAATAAATATTTTCTCGAAGTGTGTACGACCAAGGAGCTTGTACTTTGAAAACACACAAAAAAAAAAATGAAGTGATCTGACCCAGAAACCAACACGACATACTCAGGAGATGGCTATGTTCACTATTAAAAGTTCTTAACAATTATGTTATAATTGATTTATTTCAGTTTGGTACATCCCATTCACCGAGACTCATGCTTCTTTACACCACAAATTGTCACCAAAATATGTTCGCGTCACTCACATATGTGCATGAAACACTACATGAACTATTACCAAGATCTGCAAACCCTTAACCATGTTATTTCGGCCACACTTACGGCTGAGCTACAATTGATTTAGCACATGCACAGCACGTGCGATAGCACAGAACACACGCACAGCTCGAATCTGAAAGCCACAGTCAAAATAACACACGCACAGAAACGACGGATGTTTACAGAAAACAGTCGTGAAAATGAAAGGAAACGATGCTCGGTAAATTGCGCGTGCATATGTTGGTCACATTGGAAAGTAAAAATAATGTTTAGAGCTCTCTTTACTTTGCTACTTGTGTTGTCATTTGGGGAAATATAATATGTTATACCGTTCTTCTTAATACACATTGCTTGTACAAAAACAATTTGAATCAAAGCAAACTTCTGTATATATGGCGCGCAAACTCTTCAAGCACTAGTCAAATTCGCTACTTTTGTAGCCATTTTAATCGTCACATTAACTTTGTGTAATCGACGTTCTGATTGGCCACGTACGACGCACGGCACACACGCACAGGTAATAGCACTACTTTCTGTGCGCTTCCCCGGTGCTATTTTCTCTGTGCGTGTGCTGTGCGTGATTGTAGGGACTGTCATGCTAATACGTGTATTCTGCTTTATGTGCCTGTGATATGTTCTGTGTTAAAGCAATTGTAGTCCAGCCTTGAGTGGGATTGATTTTCGCCATCTTGTATTTATAGTTTTTCCTCCGAAACCTGGTAGTGGGTAATCTGGTTTGCATTTCGCGGGCCTGCAGGGCATTGTATATTGTCTATTCACGGTTACTTACACATTTTCAGAAACCATGCTGTAGTTCTACTTTCAGGGTATTCCTCCAATTATGCAAACAAACTTTAATAAAGTCTAGAAAATTACACCAAAGGGACAGCGCACCGAATTCGTACGCACTCACTTCAATAACATTTTGAATGAGAACTATTTCTTACTAGGTATCACCAACACGCCTATTTTCACCCTGTTTCTGTTCACATAAATTATAAATGAAATATAACTTACATGTGCAATATAAGTGAATTTCCAATTTAACGAAATATTTAATAATAGTATCACAACAGAATTATAGAACGCTTATGGTATATAGCATATTTCAGAAACAACCAAATGCGTCATAATTGGGGTGATTTTTCAAAGGTTTGATTTAAAAATTGCGAAGAATCCGCGAATATAATTTAGAGCTTGGTATACTCCGCTGAAATCCTCATGACATAATTTCTCTTCGTGATACCGCCTCTGTAGTCGTTTTCATAAAACTTTTTTTTTTCTTCTCAGCTGTTACCTGTTAGATAATATCGAAGGCAGTCAGGATTCAATACATTCAGAATGTTTGGGAAAATATTACCTGTGCATTGTGCGACCTCTGATACCGAAGGCTTAGCGAGAAAGCTGCTCAATCCATGTTGAAAGACATCAATACCTCTTGATCCAAAATTCTTATTAATAACATAAAAAGCGAACTTACACTTTAAGTTCCAACTCCAACACCCACGTGGAGATTCACTGGTCCCACGCAGTTACATTTTGAAATGACCGTTATCCTCGGGTAACGTGTGACCCGATGACGATGTCGCCGTAGGTGACCGCCACAGCCAGAGGTTCTAGAATAATTATAAAATATCACTGGCCTCCGCTGCTCGAAAAACACGCATTATATAAACAGCTAACATTCAGCAGATGCCTTGGCCGGCGTACCGCAACCCGTAGGCCCTGCTCTTAAGTAGGTGACCAACACTTCAGTTTTTTCCCTAACCGACCCTAATTCTAAGTGTTAGATGTACGTCCGAGGTAGGGACGGGAGCTAATGCGTCTCAGGGCTGAGCCCCTTACGCCTACAGGGGATGAAATCCATTCAAGGAGGCATGCATCGCGGCAGAGAGGGATCGGGCAGCCTTGGTTGGCGTTTGGGGCAATTACTACCTCCCTAGGTGTACATGTAATTAACCTATAACTAAGAAGAGAAAGGGAAAAAACCGGCATCGACACCGTAAAAACCTCTTCGACAGAAAAACAATTAAAAATAGTCACATGCATTAATAGAAAATCATACAGGAGACAGATAGGTAGGGACCTTGCTCTTTACTATTGGGAAGAGAAATACTCAATGCCTCGGCGTCACGATTGCAAGACCCCAAACCCCTCCAAGGTTCCCAACTAACGGACCGCACCGAAATAACCTCTCGAGAACCGAGACAGCGCTAAAATATCCAAATATAAAATTACCCGTTGCAGTATGTATAGGCCTACACATACATACATACATCCATACGTGTATACACACATGAATTAGACGTACACTTCATTTGTTCGTTTCAATCATCTCTGTAACTCTGTTCTGTCTTGTGCGACTGCGATGATTCCTCAGATGTCGTCTGCCATTTGTTCGGTAACATATGTGTTGTGTTACTTTTATTTTGTGTGGGCGCTCATGTTGGCTCTGTTTACCAAAAATGTTATGCAGCTTTAGATATTCGCGATTAATTGTGGCTATAATTGTTTTGTATTACTTTCATACTCCAAGCTGTTCATCCGGATTGACAATTGTAAGTCAATTTGCCGTTTAGTACTTCTATTGTGTTTACGTTGTTCAGATATTTAACATATGCTCTACTAGTTATATATTTAATACATATAATCCAATATCGTTTATTTGACTGTAAGAGTTCTGAGATCATTGTAATACATTTAATTATTTACAATTTATTTCAGTAGTTACTTAATATCATATTTTTAATTTATATACATACTAAATTCAGACAGTTCATATAAGTTAAAGCAATATCCTTTAAATTCGCCATTAAAATTGAAAACTATTAATGTTATTTTTGGAACTTAAAAAGTTTGCATAACAGAAAATACTGTTAACAACTGCACTTAAAAATATATATCAAGTACATGGCTGTACCACTTCAGTTTACAGGACGTTTATTGTATGCATTGAGAATTGAAGCTTACAGAAACACGCTCTAAATTTCCACGTTTTCAGACAGGCTTAACTGTTAGCTTAAATCATACTAAATGAACCTTTAAAATAATCCTTGTAAATTAATGTATCTCAACGTGATTATTGACTTGAATGGGCCTAGTATAAGTAAAGTTGTAAGTTAAATAGCAAACAGTAGTTCGTGCTTTCTCAACTGTTATGTATATGTAAACAAATTTCTAAATTTGAAATTTCCGTTATAGTATAATGTATGTACCTTACAATTTCACAGTATTACTTGACTCGCAGTTAGGTAAACTATAATAATTAGTATTTTGGAATTCGCGGAAGGTTACGTAAATAAATAGAAGAAAGAGGGTCGCCCATAATGATATATCCCGGAAAAGGAGGGGGAGGGGGAGTAAGAAGGAGGAGGAGAATTGAGTAAATTCACCCCAGGCTCCCATCCCAGGGGACTCTTTCAAATACTTAGGCATAGCAAGAATTTCCCGTGATAATGTATTGTTATTGTCGTATGACTATATCGGATATCAAGTCCTAGATGTTAAAAGCCGCTCAAATATCTTCACTCACTCATACCACGATGTAAAATAAACACATAAAATAATATGTATAAAGAAAGACGCAATTATGTATAGCATTAGACAGTGTAAATACATTGTTGGGAGTTTAAAATAGGAAACTAACTGGATCGGCTTGATACAGTACAATGCGGTTAGCAAATTCCGGCCGGTCCGACTCCATCAGTAAGGTGATATCTTCAGTGCCGTCACATTGCTACGAAAGACACTGGAAGAGGGGCGATGGATGTTAGTGTTAGGGTTAGGGTCTAACTGCAGCAGTATGCACGATCTGAAAACGCGCACCTTCAGGCTCACCAGTTGGGTTCTTCTCATATTTACCCTTGATTGAAGGACGTTTCCCATAATCGTCAAGCATTTAGATACCGTGCCAGTTACAGTTCCATTGCTATTACGGGTAGTTTTATTTCTGTTTACAGAATCACCTTTAATGACACACATAATAAATTAAAGTTTTATCAAATTGGCACTAATACATATACAGTATGTTCTCAATAAAGTGAGAACTTTTGAAATCAACCTAAGAAAAAAGTCACTGCTCCTGCCTGTATAGATTTTAACGGACGCACTGGGTGACATGCGTCCATTATAGTTGGCAACGATGGATGAAATGTAGTTCCATATCTTAACGTCGAATAAAAAGTTTTAGGTAACCATATGTGATAACTTATTTTTTTCTTTTGTTATCTGTATTTTTAATGCATCAAAGTGTAAAAATGAACATATTTGAAAAATATTTACTTTTATAATATATTTCACATTTTCACTTGATTGACGTGTGAATAAAGTGATCATGTTCACGTCAGCATTAATTTTACATAAGCCGAAAGAATACACCACGTGCATACAAGTAGATCTTAAGCAAGGCTTTTAAAGGTTCTCAGTTTACCGCGAACAGCCTATAAAGTTCTTAACAATAGGTTAATGTGAACAAGCTACAATATTTCTTATAAATTTCACATATTTATCAGCTTGAAAGCAAACTGTATCATTATTTCCAAAAGAACATGCTTCTACTGATAACATTGAATAAACATATAAATCATATTCGAAGTACGTAGTGTCACTTCAAATAGCGGGCCCGAAAATAGTTTTTCCCAGGTCCCCAAAACCTCCTGGGTGGCCTTGCAGTGGGCTTAGAGGACTGCCAAGTTAGTCGCCGGCCGGCAATAGATACGTGTTTGCGCATATCTGGCGGCGTGACCTCTGATAGCCTCAGCTTACCACTCACAGCTACACCGTCTTGATCGATATCTGCGTACGTGCCTGTGTCGTGTGTCGGCACATGCTGAGTACATACTGTACTCTCGACTGTGCATTATCGTGTTGCCGCTGCACGCTTTGCTCCCTCAGGGTCGGTCACGCTCCTCAATTACAATACATCCACGGTCACTTCAGCCTTTTCTGAAGCCATGCTAAAGTTCTACTTCCAGGATATTCCTCCGCCTCGTGCAAACTTAGCTTAACCAAGTCTGGAAAATCACATCAGAGGGACAACGCACCGCATTCGTGCGCACTCGAGAGTATTTTGTATAACAACTATTTTTTACTAAGCGTTACCAACATACTTATTTTTTTTCACTGTTTTTATCGAAATTATTCATTAATAAAGCATTATAATCTGTAGATAAAATGTGAATAACATTTCAACTTTACAGAAGAAAAGTGTCTCTTATGAACACAAGTATAAAACGCTTGTGATACATGGCATATGTTGGAAATAACTAAACACTTTATACATGGGGAGATTTTCCAAAGGTTTGATTCAAAAACGGTCAAGAAACCGCGAATAGACTATAAACGACATATGCCAATACTGAATATTCTCCAAAGTCACGTTGTTTCTTGTCTAGATTTACATTTATGGCTACAAAAAGTTACAGATTCTTTTACGTCCAACCATTGTCACACTTTGATATAAAGCACTATTAGCTTTACCTGTTGGTCGTGTGTACATATGTATATGTGTGTGTATGTATATGTATATATATATTCGTAGCTAATTTCTGTCCTGTTTTTGACTCTATTCCCTCATGGAATTTGTAGTGTTGTATACATATTTATTTTCTCGTCCATAGGTTACTTGTTTTTTTTTTTTAAGTAATTTTTTTTTGTGCTCGGTCTTGCATGACAGACATCTGCATCGCAGTGGCGAATGCCAAAAGATCTTCATCTAATCATTCAAAACGCTATTAGAAAAATCATCGTCATCAACAACATCAAGGGTTGAGCCTACTGACTTATTCCGGCTCCTTATATTTTTTCTTGCCATCGTTTCCAAGGACGGGCCTGTTTTATTTGTCCTTTGGTTGATATTGTAATGGTGTTATAAAAAATACTTTGTGAAATTCTGAAAATCTTCTTGTATAACGTTTCCTAGAAATCATTGTAAAATTATGTGACAGTTTCTAATAACATTAACGAACAATCCGATGGACTTTCTGTAAATTCACGCAATATGCCGTAAATTTGCATATTCTTATGTGTTGCTGTTTCTTCAGTTTATATACTCGTCATAAAAAAAAAGTGTATTTTCACTTACTTGGCATCTACGTTGTGCATAATGAAATAAACATTTATTTTTCTTCTGGTGCTGGATTTGAATACAAACCATAGGGAAATAATTAAAATGAAGAACACAGCCTCTCACATATTGCATTTTTCGTATACGATGCTGTAAATACTTAAAACTAACAATGAAGTAATTCACGCTTATTATCATCTTCCCTTATATTTGTAGTGATGGTAGTTTTCCAGTTTGCTATTTGTGGTTTGCGTGAATTTCGTGTGTTTGAAGTTATTAGTGAAGGGCTGTGAATCTCCTGTCATGGCCGCGGTGGTGCAGTTATTAAACTACTCGCTTCCCACCAAAGCGAACAAGGGTCGATTCACGGTTCGGTCGCTCCCGGATTTTGGCATGTGGGGAACGTACCGGACGATACCATTGGTCAGCGGGTTTTCTCGGGGATCTACAATTTCCCCCGCGCCCTTTCTCATTTCCGCGCTGCTCCACACGTGCATCGCTTCACTCTCATCGGCTCTCAAGACCGCGCTGTCCAGAGCCGCCCAAATCTCTTGACTGACTGACACCGAACTGACGCAGGGGCTATCGTTTTCGTGTACTAGCTCAATAGTGCGTTAGTGGGCTTGAGAGCCAACGAGGGTAAAGCGAGGTTAGTATGGAGCAGCGCCGGAATGAAAGGGAGGGTGAAACAGGAGATCCCTGAGAAATTCTCTCCCACCAGCAACGTCGCTCGGTACGATTCTCACTTTTGGGAAAATCCGGGAGTGACCCAGCCTGGGATTGAACCCGGTTCGCCTTGGTGGGAGACGAGCAGGCTAACCGCTCAGCCACCGTGGCCCCAGGAAATACTGATAAGTTCTGTATTTTGAAATTGCAAGAGACCAATTCCATATTAATGTCGTTACGGATCGCATTTCTGTTTATTTCGAGTGAATTTCTGTGAATATTGTACTAGAAATTTAATGATGATATAAAATATGAATTTCAATCCACGAAACACCAAATTGTGCAATATATAATAAGCGTCTTCACCCGTATTTATTATGAATTCTTTTAGAAGATACTTCTGCAAATAAATTTCTGTAAGCCAATAGGAAAGGGAAGGTCATCAGACCTTGAGAACGATGGAGAGGGCAATTTCGAGAACAGCACAGGCAGAAGCGAATGTGTAAATACCGTTTTCCTGGTCAAAAACTCGCTACATACAAAACGCCAGAAAACTGCTTGCCGGTTCATGCCTTCTATTTCAGTATATTTATTCAATGGTTGCTGTAACTAGCATCTCTAGACGTATAATTTGCAGGTTTTTGATACGGAACTCATATATATATATTCCTCCAGTTGTGACGAGGAATAAAGTCGGAAGATTTAAACAGGAAATAGAATGCCGTTGTGGGAGGAAAACGCGATTACCAGGAGTACTTGTTCTAATCGAGTTTCAACAACGTCCGCCACGTGTGAACTTCCGTACTCGTGGTCCAACGAGCGGGGATGGCGCAGTTTCGTCACACTGGATTGGTGATCGGGAGCACCCAGGGTTCGATTTCCTGTGCGTTCATCCTGGTTTCGTTTTCCCATAGTTACCGAGAATAGTTGCAGACGAATGCTGCGACGGGTCCTTGCTGCAGACTTGAAATGGATTATAATCCATTCACGGTTATTTCAGCCTATTCTGAAGCCCTGCTAAAGTTCTACTTGCAAGATATTCCTTCGCCTCGCGCAAACTAAGCTTAACTAAGCCTGGATAATTACACCAGAGGGACAACGCACCACATTCGTGCGCACTCAGTAAAACAGTATTTTGTATAAGGACTATTTCTCACCAGACGTTACCAACATACCCATTTTCCCCGGTTTTTTTATTCAAATTATTTATAAATAAAGCTATTTCATTTATAGATAAAATATGAATAACATTTAGATTTAACAGGGAAAAAATGTAACTTTTATGAACACACGTATAAAACGCTTGTGATACAAGGCGTACTTAGGAAATAACTAAACGCGTCATACATGGGGAGATTTTTCAAAGGTTTGATTAAAAAAGGCCGAAGAAACCGTGAATGGACTATAGGTGATTGTTTGTCTTCCACACATGTCTCCAACAGTTACTCAAAAATTGTACAATTAATTCTCAAATCCAATTTGTTTCAACAATAATATGCCGTTATTATGAATTGTGTCAACTTACGGTTACTTCCAACTTTTCTGTAGCCCTTATCAAGTTCTACTTCCAGGCTATCCCTCTGCCTCGTGCTAACAAAGCTTAAGAAAATTTCAGAAATGGGACAGTGTGCCGCATTAGTGCGCACTCAGTGAATAATACTGTATTTTGCATTGTTGTAACCACAGCAGTAGAAGAAAGGTCTGGAGACTCGCCTATCTAAGGATGTTAGTGAATTGACCCCCTTATTGACTGATTTAGTTCATGCAGTAGCAACAGAGCACTGCAAGCAAACTAGTGATGTTAGCGTTGCTTGTATAGAGATAACATCATAGAGATATGAACGCAATTTTCCCATTTTTTAGAAAAAATTGCAATTCCCCTCCCTATGCTAACCACGTCAACACCACTACTTCGATAGCAGCGTTCTGCGGCTAGGTTCATGAACTAATTGGGTAAATAAGGGCATCAACTTTTCAAGTTAGTGTTTAGACCTATCTTCTAAGGCCGTGGTTGTAACTATTTCTTACTAAGCTCTGCAAACATATTTATATTCTCCCTGTTTTATTTGTATTTGTAATGAACTTGAAAGTATTATAATTTATAGATAAAATATTATTGGAAGTTAATTTAATTAAAAATAAAGGATATTTTTATGCTAACTGATTTAATTGAAAACGTGTGAAGAAACCGAGATTAGACTATACCAGAGCTTTCACGCAAACTAACATATTTTCATTGCATTTGCTTTATAACTTCGTCAAAATTAGTTAACCACAGTATAAATATGTTTGTTTAATGAAACTTCATTCTGAACTTAGTCGGGGTGGCGTGGATAAGACACTTATATAGGAATAAAGCAGTTCAATTTGGATTTGAGAGGGTATCGCGCAGCCGGCACGCGCACACTAACGCATTTTCTCTTTGCGGTCCTTCATAAATATAAGCTGTTCACGGTAAAGTGCGAAGTTTACTGGTTACTCTTTGTCTATCGGTCATTTTTTATCCATCCACCACTTTCTAAAATAAATACCTCCTTGTAAGTAATAAGCATAGTGTATATATTTCACCGGACTCGAAACTTATGGTCTAAGGCTACAATAAAATATATTTACTGACTATTATTCCAAATGAGAGAGTTTAAATATGTGCTCGCTTTAACGTGAATAGCCTATACCATAGTTCACAAGGTCTATTTTCCGACCCCTGCTTGGTCTGCATTCTGAGCAAATTATTCCTTCTCCAATTACCTGCTGATGATAAGGCGTAAGTCACTGCTTATAGTCCATTCACCGGTTACTTCCAACTTTTGTGAAGACATGCAAGCTCTACTTCGAAATTAATCCTGCGCGTCGTGCAAACAAAGCTTAACCACATTCGTGCGCACTCACTTTTTTAATATATTGCGTAATAACTACTTCTCGCTAAGTATTACAAACCCACCTATTTCTCTCCCTGTTTTGCTGACGTTAGTTATAATGTGAAGAATTGGGTTAATAACAAAAATACATACTTTGGTGTAGGGAAAAATCTCTGGAACAAGTGTGTGTCAATACCTTATATAACTTACACTCCTGTGGTGCGACTGTAGTAATTAGAAATAGAAAGAGTAGTGGATCATAATTGTGTTAAATGTGAAAAATAACGAAAGAAATATAAAAGGACAGGAGGGATAAAAATAAATTTATCACCAATCATATGCAAAATGAAGTGTCATAAAGTCCAAAACGATATGTGTGGGCTTATTTCCATAACAATCTTTGTAAACGTATAAATGAGTGTTCACAAATATACTACAATAAATTGAATATTGTAATTTATAGATAAAATGTAACTGTAAATTCAATGTACCCAAAAATGAGTTCATTACATGTTACGAGAAGTACAACACGCTTGTGATACATGACATATTTATAAAACAACCAAGTACGTGATGCAAGGATTATTTTCCCAATGTTTAGAAGAAAAAGTGAGAAGAAACGGCGAATACACTACATTTAAGTACGTGTGTGGACTGGAATCCGCCGTAGCTTGATCCAACTCTGCCGCAAGCGTGCAGTCATTTAAGGCTGCAAAAAAAAAAGTTTTTCAATTTCTGTTAAATCTTGGTTTGTGTAGAACATGAAATTATATTTCATTGATTGCAGAAATTCCCGTAAGTTATTAGAAAATAAGAATTAATTTAGTAAAAAACTAATAAACAATTTACAGTGAGACAAAATATTCCCACTAAATATTTAACGATTTACAGGGCCAAATTTCATAATATAGTCATATTACAGCGACAAAGTTCTGTGAGAACACAACGTATGTTACTGAATGGGAAAATGCGAATAAAAATTTCCTCTCCGTTCAGTTCGTTTTTTGCTCTTTGTCCCATTTCTTTCTAATAATAACTACGACGCACGGAGTGTATGAGAGAGCAAAATTAGTTTCGCGACCTTGATAACTAGAAGCGAGAAACAGAATCGAAAACCCTGAGGTGTTCATTACGTTCCAATACCAGATAGTTGAAGTTGGAATATGAAGGGAGTTTTTTTCCCCCGAAGCAAGAATCCGAATAATTTTCTATGACAAGCTAGTTTTGCTGGTGAAAATGCCGAGTGTTTTAAATTTTTTACCACATAAAAATTGGAGAATGTCACTTCAGTCTGAAGTTGAGATTGCACCGAACTCATTCCCTACCCAGCAGGTGGATTTTAATTAAAACAAAACTGCGTTTAACAGGTGTTTGATTTGTGTGTTCGATATCGATAGAATACAATGTGGGTAATATTTTTGTGGGTTTTTCATCGCGCCATTCCAGGAAAACCACCTGTAAATTTCTTGAATATTGCTTTTCCAGCAGTCCCCATCTCACGTAACCAATATATTAACTTCTATAAATTAAAGGAATACAACTTACGCACCGTAACATTTATTGGAATTGCATTATGAAACACCCGTGGAAGAACCACACTGAATGCATTCGATCGATATCGAACCCACGACATCTCAAATGTGATTATTCCGGGTTCAAATATTAACCATGCCAAAACTCAGAACGAAATTAGGCCTATACTGTACTACCAAAAATGGTTTGGTTATTGGCAAGCAGAATGAAGTAAACTATTTATTTCACTATAAAAATTACTTTTTTAAATCCATTAGTGCGAAAAATTTGCAAAAATGAATGAATAAGTTTCACTCAGCAAAAAAAAATTAACATAAATACTCCAAGAACACTTTTGTTCCATGCAATGTGCGGATTACAGTTTCAGTTTATGATTTCCTGCGTAGGTTTTTTTTTTTGTTTGAATTATATAGTATATGGTTTGAAGCCTCGCTGCGTTGATACAGTAATCTGTTCAAGCATACTTCGATCTGGGTCATAATTTCAAACCTGACTTTAAAATAAAACACTCGTAAGTCTGTATAGTTCCCACGTTTGACAAGAGTTCGCCTGTAAAATAAGAGTCAACCTAAGGATTCCAATATCCGATTTCTTGGCTGATGTCAACTCTGATACGAGAGTTATCTTTCGTGTAAAATGGACAAATAGTTTTATTGGAGTTGTAACCATTCAGAGACGCAACAGTGGTTAATTACGTTTCATTTCACGGTAGGAGGATATGTATTAGGGGTATTTGTAAGACAAATACGTTTACTGGTATCAGGAAGAATATTCGTACGCTATGTCTTGGAAACATGTCATAAGAATGCGGGTATCCCCCTAAATCGGTACTGAAACATGTTTCCACCCCAATAAATTTTAAAATTACGTTTTAGAAATTAAATTCTACAGAAAAAATTACGAAATATGGTTCAAAACAACAAAACTCACAACTAATATCCAATATGGAATAGCATGACACATATATGAAATGGCTTGGTAAGGTGACGCTGCAGAGGAACGCAATTGAAAGAGTTCTCCTCCGTTGCGACTGGGAATTGCGCGTCAACTACATTTACGGGGTCACGGTGGTATAGTGGTTAGACTACTCGACTCCCTCCAAGGCGAACAGAGTTCGATTCCCGGTGGGGTCGACCCTAGATTTTCGCATGTGGGAATTGTGCCGGACGATGCCGCTTGTCGGCAGGTTTTCTCAGGGATCTGCCGTTTACCCCCGCCCCCTGAATTCCGGCGCTGCTCCAAACTCATCTCGCTTCACCCTCATCGGCTCTCAAGACCTCGCTGTTAAGAGCAGCCCAAATTTCTTCTTCAATCATTCATTCACCTACATTTCCATTTTACGTCTACGGAAATTTCATCGGTGTCAAAAAGTTTGTCTTGAATTTTAACGGATTTATTTGGTCTAGTCTGTAAATGATTTCCGTAAGCATAGGAAAGGTTGAGTAAACGCGTGCACAACTGTGTTTAACTCACGCGCATTCTCTTAGAAGTGTACTCAGGCCTAAATCCATGTACAGAGTCCAAAGTTTCCAAAAATATGTGCATACTATAATGCACACATGAGAAAATAGGAAATATAATTTGGATTCTATAAATTTTATCTCCACTAACATGAAATGATGACCTCGGGTATGAAGCTTGCTCGGCTCCACAGATTTGTATGTCAGGAACGCTTGTAGCAGCCAGTCTTCGTATACTACAAACCACATACAGAAGACACTAGGAAGAAACACAATTCGAAAATACCATTACCTACGCAACAATAAATACTCACAGACACTTGAATGTAAGTAAATTTGATATAATTTAAAAGAAATATGTTGGTCTGAACATCATGAAATAAATTAATAGCGGTGGGAAAATTAAGTAGCAGCTCGTTATTACTTTCAAATTTACTTTGCTTTGCGTGGCCGTAACTATGCGTGAAGCCTTCTCATACGTATCTCGAATTTTAAATTAAAAATATACTTAAGTCTCTTTAAATTCTTTATATTAGGTTATTGCAAAAAAAAATACGTAAATTAAATTAATAAATAGTTTTCTCGCGCCAACTCATGTAGGAGAACATAAAACATTAGTTCAACGCTTCGTAGGCGAATAGGTATAGCAACTTTAATAAACTGAAGATCAAAGATGGCATTAACGTAAGTCAAATTAATTTCTCAAAAATTATTACTTATTTTACGGATGTAGACTCTGCGTCGAAAATTCAGAATACTTAGCTTAAAAGTCTGGATTTCTGCAACATCCCATGGTATCTTCTGATGTTATTCTCCTGGTCGCAGGTATTAGTCTTCCCTCACAAAGGCTGTCGAGCCTGAGGTACATACCTACAGTCTTTACTGGACCACACGCATATCGTGGTAGATCTAACTCGACATTAATTCTAGCCCGCGTAAGTAGTGCGTGCAGACTAATTTATACCCCTTTAGAGTCGCGTGTCTTCTCCCTGTCAGCAGTCAGAGTTATGGTATTTGACTCGGCCAATAGCACCAGAAAAATACAAATACCTATGAGGCCTATGACCCACTAGATCACCTCCTGCCTGACGGGAAAACCCAAGATGGCTAGAACCGTCTAAAATTGCAAACCTAAACGACGTCTTTTAACGCCGCGCCAATCACGAGATGGCTACATCATATCTTACACATACGTCTTGCGTTTCCATAGCGACCAAACAACACATTCCTCTATGCAAAACGGCCTACATAAAAATACTTTATGTAAGAAAACAGAAAGTCTTACAAACATAATTACAATGGAACAACGTATTCTGAAGTTGAAACAACTTGCAATTAATAATATAAATTTAATACGGAGTAAATAAAATATATCTTCTACAAACAAGTAATAAAAAAAGAGAAATAAATATTTCGTAAACATTCACATTGCAAAAATAAACATATATATCTGTGACAGGATTAAATAACGGTTATATGAGGCGTTACAATATTTCATTCAATAAAATTAATTTGGGAAAAAAAAGGCTGGGAAATAATTCTGAGAAACTAACAAATATTTAAGTACTAACCAGACAAGAGGAGAATAAAATGAAACCGACTACTCATATACGTATATGAAATTTTCATAACCATACAGCCGCTTGCAATTTTAATTTACGGATATTACCGTATTTATAATACATATTATTTCACACAGTGTATGGTGTTTACCATACCTTCTTTTACTTCATAACCCTTTCTCAAGCCACTTCCCGCAGTTAAATGTTATTTTTATTTATTTAACTTGGCGACTATATATACACATCCTACCATGTCTTAAAATATAGAAACTCTAATTTTGTATAAATAAAATTTTTTTTAATTATCTCCAACCAGGTGTAAAAATTTCAAAAATGGTACATTAAATAGCTCGAAAAAATTTTAAATACGAAAAGTATAATGAATCGTCTCTAAACAGAATATACCTCGCCAAACCTGTTCACAAAGAAACTAAGACTATGAGTGCGTCACGTTTCTGTAATCGGTACTAGCTCATTGTAAGGCACTTCTGGTGGGTTAATGTACTAAAATGACGTTGGCCTTGTAGTATTTCATAAATGTTCAGAAACTCGACTGAAACGGAACTTAACATGTATTATTCATTATTTCTGAGCAATAAATTAATCACATAGAGAAAAAAAAATTCTTTATGGTACATGGTTAAGTGTAATTATAGAACACCCCGTGAAGTTATATGTAAACGGTACTATTTTCCAATTCAAATTGCAAAACGTCTTGGATAGAATTTTGCTTGTTTTTCTTATGCAGATGTGTTGTCGCGTAAGGAGTATATCGGTTTGTATACTCCTCCTCTTATCTTGCCAGCATTTTCAAGTATGTATTTTCCAATTTATCTACCTTCTCTGTTTCCCTGCATGTCATGTTCCTATCTTTTTTATGTGGATGAAGTATGCAAAAATTTTTAGGCAAATCCAGACTCTGGACGTGTATATAGATCACTGTATACTTCTAAGAGAAAGGACGCAAATAAAAGCAGTTGTGTACTTTTTCACTCAACGTTCCCTATTAGTATGAGAACAAATTACGTGGAAAACAAAATGAAAACATAAAAAATTATGCAAACCTTTAACGGCAACCAGAATTCCAAAAATATATTATGTATCGCTGGGAGTAATAGGGGAATACATGCTATTTATTTACACGCGATGTAAGTAGAACTCGGAACATTGGTCTACTCCGCATGTTCGTTCTAACCTCGAAAGACTACAACAACGCTAGATGGAACCATAGGCAAAATATGAGATATACTGATTATTAGTTTCCTGTTCATGTGCCCAGCATTGAAAGACCCAAAAGTAACTCGACTGTCAAAGTCAAATGGTCAAGAGTGATGAACATGTTTTTTAATATCTTAATTTCTAAGCGACGTGAAATTTTGTATTATTAAAATACTTTCCCAGTTTCGAGTTTTGTTAAACTGCATTACAAATTGGTTAGAAGGAGTATACATACGTCTAGATTTCAAAGAACTTGTTTACCACTCAGTGTTCTAACCTCAAATCCAATACATGTCGTTTTTGCTAGTCGTGTTGACAGAAAAGCAGTTCAATACTGGGCCACGGATACTGGTTGTGTGCAGTCACCTGGATCGGTATACCTCATATTTAGTATATGGTTGGAACGCCATTACCAGTACATGCTTTTGTCCCACTTGGCAGCCATCTTGAAGTCGATCGATTTGTCTGTTTAAATTTTTGCGTTGTGTGGTTCCTTTTCTGTTATTTCTTCTTTCAGTTTCTAACACTGCATAAATATTGCGTACTTTTAAAGTTTCATCCTGACTTAGGTTGTGCTTAAACGTTTCGTACAGGGTTTCATTTTCATGATTATATTGTGCTCCAAATTATATATATATATATATATATATATATATATATATATATATATAATGTGGAGCACAATATAATCATATATATATATATATCATATATATATATATATATATATATATATATATATATATATATATATATATATATATATATATCATATATATATATATCATATATATATATATCATATATATATATATATATATATATATATATATATATATATATATATATATATATATATATATATGATATATATATATATGATATATATATCATGATATATCATATATATATATATGATATATATATATATGATATATATATATGATATATATATATATATATATATATATATATATATAATATATCATATATATATATATATATATATATATATATATATATATATATATATATATATATATATATATATATATATATATATATATATATATAGAGTAGATGGTGCAAAACCGATCAGGAAATTTCGTATGTTTATGGGTTGATTTGAAATATTTTGTGAGTCGGTGACACCCTTATGAACTATTGAGCCAATAATAAGAAAACTAGCATTATAATAATGAGAATTTCAATCATAGCACAATCTAAATGGCAAAATTCTGCTCATCACGGTCATCAATCAAAATCGAACATTTATACGCAAAGAGCTGTGAAGTCCGGCCCTATCGTCAAATGAACTCAAAATATATGTTTTAAGGATGGAAGGATTTCACCAGTTCATTGGCTTACGACAATACTCCACAATCCTGTTTACACTCGAGCCTCAGATGTATGTCCATTGGTGGCTGTCCCGTTGAGCAACCAGGTTTACTTTATATCAGGTATGTTCAATGTTTCGACGAAAATTTGCAACTGTAAAACTGTCGACTACAAAGGACTGTTTCTTATTCTTAGCTATAAGTGAAGGTCGTTTGGCTTCAGGGCGGATAAGGATGTAGTCTTCACAGTAGAATCTCCTCAGGAAAATAATATAGCGAGTATTTTTTTTAAAATAAACCTGACAGTAAATTAATATAACTTGGGACAGTTGTAGAGTACGAAGTAAAACCAGCAGGTATTGTGTTATATCAAGTATTGATTGTTGTGCATATCCTATAACATTACCAGCAGATTTTTAATAGCGGGACGACTAAATTTATTACGAACATACTCAGCATATACGCGTTCACCCTTCTCAAGCATTGTATAGAGCATAATTCAGGTCATCATACACGTGCTACATTATTGCAAGTGTATAAAGGTATAAATGTATTCTCGCAAAAGCTTTATTCATTATGGTATTGAATTATTGATTTATTTGATACTTGCTCCACCAATCATTTTCACAGAAGGCTGAGTGGTTTGGTGGGATACGGATTTTGTGATTGAAACTATTTTGAACTTTAAGTGTATATATGGAATATTATTTGGAGCTGATTTATAACAAACAAATTACTTAAAAATGCCACTTGTCTTTTAATTAATTAACAGGTGCACCAGAACCAGGAGGAATTCTTGGAAGGAATGAGCTGCATATCTTTGAATTTTTCCTCTAAGAACCTGCATTTTTAATGTTTCGAGGTCAGCTCAGAAAAAGAATGGTTAATGAAATTAAGTATGTAATATCGCACACCGAACTATGCCTTTACTGTCGCACACATATTCTGCCAAACCTAGCATTTTGTACTGGCATTCTAAAAAAAATCTATGTTTTATTATTTCAAATAATTTTTTGAAACTAAAATGAACTAAACACACTGGGTACTTGTGTAAATATGCTTTCTTTGTACAACATTAATGCTTCGACCACAAAATCATGAAGTGTGCCAAAATAATTATCTCAAAGTTAACTAAATGTTATTTTTCAAACAAAATTGTTTTACTTGGAATTCTTAAGAAAATTTAAACCCATAAAACTAAGAATGTATCTTTTTATTATTTTGTGATTATGGAGCTTTACGTAGTTCATTGTTGAATTCTTTATGACAGTAATTTTGGCCGGTGTATTAATTTTGTGATTTATCTTTGTTATTATTCGAAACACAGTTAATATCAATATATTTTTATTCGAAAATTATACTTGTATCAACTATTACTATAGTCCATCTCACGCGTAGATTGCAATGCAGGGCTTATGACGCTCACTGTTGCCAGGTTGCATCAGCTATGTGGCGTAACTGGCAAGCTGAGAAACAAATGTGCGGTGAAGGAAAAGGCCTGATTAAGATAATTTTTATCTGTTTACCTCCCTACCAACTCGTAAAGGAATTCAATCCTGCGACGCAAAGCTAAGCGGCTCCATTGAAACTGAAACCTGTGAGGTACCCTATCATTGTGATTGTAAGGCGCGCACAAAAAGTAGATAGTTTTCTTTTCCGTAGTTGCAAAAATATAACTTATCAGGTAAGAGCGCCCGCAGGAACAAAGACAGCGTTAACGACAGAAATTGTGCATTGGAAAGAGAGAGTGAATGTCCATTACACCGCACACTGCAATCTAAGAGTGAGACGCTCTATAGATGAAATATTATTTAAATTCAAATGTACAGTGAAAATAAACCTGATTATATTAAGTGGTTCAAACTCAATTCTTCGTTTCATACTGTGTATCGGAAAACCATCCACAGCGAGTTCTTTGTATCACCTTAAAATATTATAAGAAATATAATGTTTTAAGTTATGAAGCATACTATTATGTTGTTTTGTTATGCACATGCATAGGCGTCGAGTATGAGAGAAACAGGGTGAGTTGTCGGGTGTCCTATTAGCCACCCTCCCCCTCCCCCAAACCGATAAGGTCTTTTCCTGACAGCAGGGGAGTCGGCCCATCTGTTTAATAGACTGTTGTCTGTCACAACTTCAACTTGTAGTAGTATATTTGTGATTTATGGTAAATTGGTTGTCATGTTGTATTCTAAATATAATGTATGTATAGTTATTTACGTGAGCTAAAACAAGAATATTTCAGTAGAAATAATTATATTAAAATGTAAAGGCAATACGCAGCAAGAGCGATTGCGTGTGATAAGAATAGACACGAAATATGAAATTTTCAGAATATAGACAAATCGGCGAAACCAGTTTCCGAATTGATAATAAATATAATGGCTGAACTTCTCTGACAATTAATGAATTCACTTGTTCCCAGTTCATTTGCTTGATTCGCCAGCCGGTAGTAACTTATCAACTGACTTTCAATGAATGTTATTTCACTGAGAGTTATCACTGGTGCGGGCTTGGAGTGTAAAGTGAACATGGTGTATGGTCAAATATTTTAAACTTACCCCTTCCCCCTTTTTCTGAAGACAAGCATATGGATTATACTCGTTTCAGAGTAACATATTTACATTCCTGACGAGTTCATAGTTTCCTCGACTGATGCGTGGGTAAGGGTATCGGGTTCGTTGTAATGTTACTTTTACCCGCGGTGTAATGATAGTTACAAAATGGGCAGAAATACTGAACATGGTTTTCGAAAGTGCTGTTTTAATCTAGACCAGGTCGTAGTGAGATTGCCAGATATATATAATCATAGTGCTTGAAAATTGTATTCTTTGTAACTTTCCCATTTTATAAATAGATTTATATTTTCCATTACATAGTTATGAGTTTAACCGACCTTTTATATTAAAATATTTTATAATTTTCCTGTCCTACATTCAGATTAAATTTCACTGTATAAAAGTTTAGAAAGAAAATTAATATTTTTTTCTAAGTTTCGAACTCAGTACTTCTCGAATTTAAGAACCACTATTCCACAGCGGCTGCCTAAGAGATTTTTCATAGTTGTTAATTTTCACTTCCCTCCACTAACTTAAATATAATCGGTGAATCCTACTACTTTTTCGTGAGAGTTCAGGTGCCTCGTTAGGGGAAAGGTGAATATTTGGTTTACATCTTCTTTTGGTTAATCCAACGGTTGACATCTCGATTATATGAAGTCATAAATGTTACAATTTAATGCCAATACTCCAATTCGTAACATATAGATCCTCTTAAATCACAAATTATACTGTATAATGTCAATACACGCCTCTGTATGTCATAATAGCTTCTAATCTCTCTTGTCATAAAACCTTAGCAACCAGGAGCACCTCCGTACATTAATTAATTTTCTATTAATTCAAGTTTTACTAAGGGAGAGTACCTATACCTGCTGTCACACAAAAAAATACTGTCAAGTCAATAGATGTTATAACCATTAACAAAACGAATATTACAAGAGTTGTCCTTTTTTTAAAAGAAGCTTACAGTAATATACTTAAGAAGTTGGTGCAAATCTCTAATATCATAAACTAATTCAGATCAAACATTCTTAAGCATATGAAATAATAGAATGCATATGTGACATACATATATTTAATAATACTAATTTAAATTAATTTATAAGAAATTATAATTATTATGCAGTTCATATTACTTCAAATATTGTTTGAAATCAAATTTAAACATGAAATACTGGGGCAAAAACACGTTATCTGAAATACTCTAACTAGATACTTCAGGTATTCAATACATGGAGATAAACCAGTATAATCAAGGTAATTTCGGGATTTAGGTATTTAGTCTACCAGTCTAGGGGTTCATTCATAAATCGAGGTTGAAGTCGTGCCACCGATGTATGGCATTTTAGCGGACCGGTGCGTCACGAAACAGGCAGGTTGGAGAAAAGGCAAAATTATTTTTTTTACGCTCTGCAGTCACATCCACAAGCTAAAGGCGACGCAATTTACTGATGATATAGGACTCCTAACCATCTGTATACGACTCGATGCTAATTAATGTTTGTTTCATACCTTGGCGGAGCCAGTTTAGTGAGCTACATGGGTCTCAGCAGAATACCTCACTTATTTGACAGCGTGTGTGATATACACAATTACCACACCATAAATTCCAACAAAAATCACATTACTATTTACATAAAAAAGCACTACAAAATGTATGATTATTTTATGGAATTCGCTATTCGTCATAAATAGGCTGTTCACGGTAAATATAGCACTTTTGAAAGCCTCCTCATTTGGAAAAGTACACTGCAAATCTGAATCAGTGAGAATTTTACTGTTTCAATCAGTCAAAATAATCTGACTGATTCAAAAGTCACTTCAGTGAATTTAACTGATGAATCAGTGAAAAAAATCCAGATTTCCTTCACTAATTAATTCAGTGACATTTTCCACTGATTCATCACTACCTTTTTTCACTGTTTACTCAGTGGTTTATTTTTTATAAATGGATCAATTATACAGTGTGTAAAAATGGCCGTCAAAAAACGTTTAAAAATGGCAGTTAAACAACCTGTATCAAGTGAAATAACAACGAATAAACTAATAAAACCAATGCATAATACTTTCTAAAAATATTTCATCTTTCAAAATACCATTTTACGAGGTGATATTAATACTCAGCCTTTCATTCCGTTTTTACGTCTTTCATTTCGTTTTCATGTATTTGTCAGAGCGGTTTGTTTCAAGGTTTAAACTGCATATAATGTGGCGAAAAGAGTGCATCCATATGTACTATTTGTTTTAACAATTGGTATCAACTAAACCAAAAACGAAAATAAAGTGCATACAATTTAAATCTTCACGATTTAGTGGGTAAACTGCAAGTGATATATTATCACAAATTTAAAATTGGCGTGGTAACGCAGGTGGTAAGGTAAAACGGCCTAAAATCGAAGTGGTATGGGTGTGTGAGCTCAATCTCGGTCACCTAAGAAAATTTCTTTGGTCTTTTAAATTACATTAAATTGCGCAGTATAAGTAGCAAACTATCATAAAAATATGTTCATTCACGTAATTTTTGGCTGCACTCAATTAAAAAAATAATTAATTCGCCACAGCAGTCGGCTGTCACTTATTCAGTGAAACAATTTCACGTCACTAATTCAATCAGTGAAGTTTTTCTCTGAAGTAATCAGTGGTTTTCACTGTTTCTAAGTGGAGACATTTTAACTGATTCTAGTTGTGGGATTTCACAGCGAATTAGTGGTTTCCCGCTGATTCGAATTTAGAACGCAGTCAATAAATATATTTCATTTTAACGTTAGACGTTAACTTCAGTGTGCGGTGGAAAATAACACCCTGTGTTTATTACTTACCTAGCAACATTTATTTTAAAAAGGTGGTTAAGTTATAAAAAAATTGCTGAAAGTAAAAGTAACTAGGACCACAAAAATGCTGACATTACTGTGAACATCCTATAACCATATGAACTTATTGCAATACTAACAAATACATAAAATATAGAAATTTTCCTGGAGAAATTCCTAATATAGCTTAGATCATATATCCTTTATATAGATTAATTTACATCCTATTTACTTGCAAGTTATTGTGTTGGACTATAACACATGAGTGTTAGTTATTATTGTATATTATAAGTTGGAAGTGAAGTTCTTTAGGTTCCTTCTAGCCCAGCGTTTTGGTTTCTTATTTTCTTGCTTCTGTATTGACGTATTTTGATTTCATGTGGTGTACTTGTCGCAGTTGTACAATGTTCATGTGACTTATGTATTACCTGTATGTTTTATATTGTTATTTGGCTAATCCGTGACAGCTTGTGCCTCGGGAAAAGGATGCATTGAAATAACGAAATAATATGTTGAATGAAATTTTTTAAGAAGTAAAATTTATTCGTACTCTCATTAAGTAGTTATATAAGTTAAGTGTGAGGATAACCAGATGCAGCTTGTAACCTATTCCAAGTTAAAATATTGTAAACACTGCGTACCTATTGGTAAATAAACTTCTTATAATGCGCCCTCGAAATGCTGGGATCACAATAGCGCGACTTACGGGGCGCGATGGGTGCAATGCGGGTAAAAATATTTTCCCACCCAATCAGCTCCGAGACTTATGTGACGTAGCAAGATCAAAGTCGCAGTCGCGAGAAGATTTGTAAATAGAAAATCTTTATAATTTAATCTCGTCGGGTGCGAAACAAGACCGGAAAATGTACTGTAATTTTGCGTTTGAATGTTGGATAGACTGATGGATTGGTAGCAAATTGTGTTAAAATTTGTTCCTGCGCGAGTATCTGGTGCAAACAACGCCTCTTTACGTCTGCGTGTAATTACGATCATACGTTCCTGTGTGAAGTATCAGCGGTCGTGGTGAGGAACAGTTGAATAAACAGGAAATGAAGAAAAATAAGGTAAACAATTTCAGTAACCAATAGAAATAAATTAGGCCACAAAAGTTTACTGAAATAAAGCATTAGGTCTTAAGGTCTTAATATTACTTGATCATGCAAAAAGATATACTCGGTCACCTTCTTCCATTACATTTCCTTTAGCAAACAATACTGTACAAGGAGTAACGCGAATAACAGGATGGCAATCATTGACGGTAATAGTAACATTAAATGGTATATAGCCTTAAAACTAGTCATGTTTTTTTTGCATTCTGTTAGTCTGAATATTTTTGACTGAAACATAATAGCAATTTCCTAGAATGTAGTGCCAGATAATGCAGCTTCTTGGAATACTCCAAAGTCTTCTGTTGTATTAAGGGTGGGATGAACCCCCGCATTTTTTGTGAAATAGCTGTTTGCGCGAATACGCGCATCTTGGCAAATAAATGTTCTGCTACTACTACTTTTTTGGAAGAAAAGACAAAAAACTATTATCTATGCCCCCCCCCCTTTTTTTTTACTTTTGTCATATAAAGTGTATTCTTGGAGGAAAATAATCGTAAAAATGGTCAAATATCGCATTTTTAAGTCCTGCCTATGCAGTTTCCTTAAGCGTCGAGAGAAAAGTACAAATATACGGGCGTAGTTTAATATGTGGTCTTCATCGCGTGTTGTAAAATTCCGCTGTTACATATATAATTTGCACAGTACAGCGTTACGACGGAAACACAGCACGCCTGGCGCGTAGGAGCGATGAGGCACTAGACGTGCGTGTTAGTGTCGCCCTTATCGCTCCCTCGCTTCTTGACCTAGGACGCGCAGCTCCATCCCACTCTTAATTTCAGTGAAAGCATCATCCGTTTCAAAAACTCTTCCCTGAACAAATTTTCAATTTTCAAACCAACCAAAGGGCAGGGCGAGGTGAGTATGCAGAGACGAGAAACTACTAGCAATTTATGTTATTTCAGTGGAGGTCGCGAGGCAGCAGACGTAGTGTCAAGAGTAATGCGAACCTTGTTGCGTCGCGTTCGTCGGGCTATCGCGAGCCCGTGCATCACTCTGCAACCCCATTAGCGGGGCAGGGGTGACCCAGGACCCGGAACAGACCCTTCGACGGCGAGCCCTTGCCAGACGCCCTCGACCGAGGGTTGGGCGTCTACCGCATGTCGCCGGCTAACGAGCAGGAAGCCAGTTAACAGGCGCGGTGCCCGGTCGCGGCTTGTCGCGGCGTAATTGCATCACGCAGCGAGCAAAAGGTGGACATTGACGGCGCTAACGGGGCATTGTCGGTTCCCGGGAATGCACCCCCTGTGCCGGGGCTTGTCGGGGTAATCGCGCGAAGTCATAAGCGCGAGCAACCCTCGTCGACACGTGACCCACCCTCCCTACCCCCCCCCCCCCCCAATCAAAGACCACTGCCCACGGCGACAAGAAAGAGATGCTTTCGAAAATCCCGTCTCAAATATTTTGTCTGTGAATTTCCATCTTATGGGGTAAATAAAATAAGATGGTATATAACGTATTAAAGGATTCCTTCTACTACGATTCATAAGTTATTTAATAAACACTCATTAATTAAGAGTCTTATGTACCCGATTGGGAAGAGAGAACTGTAGTGTCATTTGTTTCATTGCATTAAAATCTTCAAAAAACACTTAGAAATCAGAATTTTTTTTGTTGGAATTGAATGATGGCTTAGTGCTATTATATTTATAAAAATATTTTTACGTTTAATATTTTGGAGAAAAAAAATTCCGAATCTAGGGTTTAAGGAGTCGTGTTATAAAATGACACGTGGATTAAAACGCAAAAATTAAATTCCAGACCCATAGAATTCGTAATTCTGAAAACTGTGATATAAACCTATCGTTTGGTCACCGCTGAATATCTCTTGTAATTCCACAAAACGAAACGAAAGTTTGCGTATTTTTTGTTGCCGTCACGTGGTGTTTTCTGGCGGCGGCTGCTTCTGACGGGCCCTCCTGGAGCTGGGTCGTGTTTGGGTATGTGATGGGAAGGGGAGGGGTACGGTACGGAAACAGCCCCGGCAGCGGATGGGAAGCTTCCTTGCTGGGCGAAACAAAAGTTCTAGAGCGTCCCTACCTAACGAAGTACTAATTAAGTTAGAGGAAATAGAAAAAAAAAATTATTCAAAAATAAATAAAAAACAAAACTTTTAGACCTTTATTCGTGAAAACTATTTTTACATATTTGGGCTACGTGTGCATATATATATATGTAAAATATGTAAATATACATATACTCAGGGTATTCACAAATAAACATCAGACTTACTCACAGAAAAATAACGAAAACCTTTTTTGCATGTTATGTGGCCTAACGTGCTTCCTAAGGACTGTATGCGCCTGTGAAAGAGAAGATGAGAGACTGGTTTATTACCAAAAGCACAGGAAATAATTAATTTGGAACTTTGAGTGCACGGACATAGTGTTATTAAATGAAGACACACGTCCACAGAAAATGCCGGAATTTTTATAAATGGATGTCATGGTAACTATTGGGATGGTCATGCTGTTTCTGCCCCAAACTTCTCTAAACAAAAAATCGCATTAAATAAATCATGACGGATAATAAATAAGCTCGTTAAAATAAATATAATAACTAGTCTCGTCGTATTACGGTAGACTGAACATTTTACGAGAAATTAATGCATAACGTTTACTTCCTGCGTGTGAATTAACTGACAGATTAGCAACACGTAAAACGCAGGCAACATCACAGAGATGCGCAGGACCAGATAGCTGAGAATAAATACGCGTTGAAATATTACTGCTTCGAAATGTAAACGCGCAACTGGTAGGATACGTTGTAGTGTAGATGTCAGTAATAATTCACAAATTACTGCAAAGATGTACTATTAACACCACTTAGATATAATGCAGGCATTGCGCCGACGTGACTATATACACGTTCAAAGCTAACAAGCATATCTTCGATGTTCTCGATGGCACTGAGTCTTCTCTGAACCAAACCGCCACTCGATTCTACCGGCGAAGCGTACGCCAAGGATTTCGCGTGTCCCCATAAAAATTAATCGTTCGGGTATCATGTCTGGTGATCTTGTAGGCCACGGCACAGTATCTCCGCGGCTGATACACCGAGCAGTGGAAGGTTCTGTCAAGTGCTTGCGCACATTCCTCGTGAAGTGTGCGGGCGTATCATTATGTAGCAGCCACATAACACGAGTGTGGCGCTGTAAAGAAAGACCTCTTCTAGTAATGTTGGTAGCGTTACTTGAAAAAAGTTATTATTTAGATGTCCGCAGTTAAATTTTATGGTAAAGGCTGTTAACGATAAAGTGAGCACTTTTGAAATCAACTTAAAAAAAAAAAAAGTCAATGCTCCTACCTGCATATATTTTAATGGGCGCCCTGAGTGACATGCCCCCAGTAAAGTTGGTAATGATTGATGGGAGTTAGTTCCGTTTCTTAACGTCAAGTAAAAAGGGTTAGGTAACCATTTCAGATAATGTAATTATGTCTCTCGTTTTCTGTAATTTTTTTTAATGAATCGGAGTGTAAAAATTAGCAGATGTGTAAAATATTTACTTTTCTACTAATTTTATGGCTACACTTGACCGACGCATGAATAAAGTTATGAGACTCGTCACAATGTTAATTTTACATACGGCGGAAGAATACACAACCTACATGCAAGTAGATCTTAAGCACGACTTTCAAAAGTGGCCATTTTACCGTGAATAGCCAGTGGGAGTCAACAAAAGGTATCGCCAACGATACCACACTACACATCCATATAAAACCTTACTTGCTGACCGCTTTCATGTGTGGCGTGTCTATTTAAAATATAATTAATAATAAACACACTGCATAAAATATTACACGTGAAAGTTGCTTCGCCGATGTACAATATCTCGCACGGAAATCCAGGATCGGAGACTCACTGATGCAGGTACCACTTTACAAAACCTACCCTTTAGCACTTTAATAATGTATTACACGAAGACACAGAATTTACATGTGAATATTTCTGAAATGCTCAGAGGCATCAGTCATTGAAGATTAAAAGTGACAGTAAAAAGAGTTCCCGAGCTTTCCGGGTTAGTTCGTGCTTCGATGCTGCAAAAATCCCGTCTCCGTGAAATTGGTTCCGTGCTTCCTAAACTTTGAAAGGGAATGTCTATTAGAATAGCAAAGGAACAAGAGATTCTTACGACATTCGATAGAGAATAACTAACATATTCTCGGAAGAACTTTTCGTGTAAATTTCCTAAGTTCTCCGACACCAGAACAGCGCTACGACTGCCGGTTTATTGGGAAGTTATTTCTGGGCCGTAATGTGTAAATAGGAGTATATGCCGAAGGAATTTAGGTAAAGAGGGGAAACAAAATAAGAAAGTAATCTAGTGTATATTTCCACCACCTTTTATACGAAAGTGGCTTATTTTTACCGCAGAATACTCTAGTGAATCATTTCGTGATCGAAACAATTCCTGCATATTATTGATTTTTCTACCCCCCCCCCCCCCCTCTTTAAGTCCGCTAAGCTGGAATTTCCTGAATATAATTTAAATAAAAAGAAACATATATATTCACACATATTTTCTTGTTCTTCGTGAAAGAATGTGGGATATGCATAGAGTTTTTATAGCATTTGAAGCGAATACATAAATTCGTAGTAAGATAAAGGTTTTCTTGGCTTACGTTAGACGAAAATATGGTGTACAACACTTTGATTTCTGCCTAACGGACTAAGCGTTCAAGTAATTACACAGTTAAAATTTCTAAACGCCTTCAAGCTTTCGTTACCAGCGAACAGGCTCTTGAATCACTCTTCAAAGAAGTGTGAGCCATCTTGTAGTGTGCTAGTTAGTGGTGCGGGCTTAGGCCTCACGCTCACGTGGATGGAAGAGCGGGCCAGTGGCAGCTAGCACTTAGTTCTCCCGATAGACGACCCACTTTACGAGCACCCCGAGACTATAGCAACTGGTTTGGGGCCTACTGTGACGACCTTATATTGAAGCATTCATGCACGCGCTTTCTCCCGCCCTCACAAAAAAAACACACACACACACACGCCGTAACTTCCTATAGCTGGACGAGTTCTTTCCCCCAGAAAGATATAATCTTTTCGCTGTTTCTTAACACTTTATAGACCTAACCTTTGAAAAATCTCCCTAGATATTACGTGTACAGTTATTTCATATATGCCATGTATCGAAATAATTTTATACTTCTGTTAACGTAAAAATACGTCGTGTTTGATTGATTAAAAATGTTAATTACGTTTTATTAAACAATACTTCATTCATAATTAATGCTAATAAAAACAGTGAGAACACGGATGTGTTAGTAATGCCTAGTAGGATATAGTTCTTATTCAAAATATGATTTCACTGAGTGCGCACGAATGTGGTGTGTAGTTCTTTTGGTGTAATTTTGAAGGGAAACTTAAATAATCGTGGAGGAACATGCTGGCCGATAGGATGAGATAGTGGGCGGTGTTCAGAATTCAGCATCAATGTCTGCTTTTTGACTTCGATGCAGGGAGAGGTGTCATCTGTAAACAAATAAGATTTAAAATGTTGGTTGGGACCAAGATTCAATGTGTAAAAAATTGTACGTTAACCGTATGCAATCCAGTCACTAAACACCAATTTCCGTGTTATAGTGGAAAAAGTTCATAATAAGCTAATCGCTTAAGGTTCAATTTTTTTCTCGAAATATATTAAGGCAAAAAATCATCTGTATAATATTTCCTACAAAAATTGTAATAGTCATTTTTGCCGTGTGATGGATAATTCGTGAGCTATAGGCTCTGGACGGATGCCCGTTTCCCTAACTTTCCTTAGTAATTATATACTTCAATATGAAGAGAAGGAAAAAAATCACATTTACATGGCATCCGTCCAGAGCATGTATCTCACGAACTATGTGTCATACGGCAAAAATAGTTATACTCATAACCATTTTATAGGAAATATTATGTAGATAATTCTTTATCCAAACATATTTTGCGACAATATGAACCTAGAAACTGTTTTCGTCGTCATTTTTCCAATATGATGGCCGAAGCGCGAAGCTCCAATCTAATTGGTCAGGACTTTCAGTATGTTGGAAAATATTAAAAGGAGGTATAATAAAGATATCTACTAAATTCAGCTTCTTATGGATTTTTTCCGCAAAAAACCTAAAGTGACTGGACTAATGTTTCTACATGGAACAGTGAAGAAGTTGGTTTATTACTTATATTTTCCAATACAGGCAATATTTGTGAAATTATAAGTGGTAACCAATTCAATGAATTTCTTCTCAATTTATGTACGTTTGCCGAATTTTACTATAATAGTTTTGATTATACACATCACTCACATTCTGGAATTCTCTTGAAATATTTTTAACAGTTAAGCACAGTACCCGAAATTGTGTGAGAGATCAGTTAAACCATATTATTTCTAAAAAAAAAAATAAAAAAAAAATAATCTGTTTTAATTTTATTTTAGTGAAATGTTATGTTTTTTTTTTCCTTCGTTAATTGTGGTGTAAGTTTATGTACTCACTTGACTCTTTTCCTGTTACATCATTTGAATGTCCGCAGCTGATAGACGACACGGCCTGCGTCGTTGTTGCTGAATCTGGATGAGCAATGTTGACCATCACAGATTATCTGTAAATTGTAACAAACCGTTACAATACAGCATAATATACAGCCCAGCCCATTAGGTCAAAAAACAACGAAATATAAATATTATTACGGAAACATAAATATTATGGTGTTGACTTACTCTGCTTCTCAGACTTCGGCTGGTGTTCATTTAAATGATTTGCCTTTTCAAATAAACTTGCAATTTTCCTGACTTTTGAGTAGTTAGGACCAGATGTGCTGTCAATAGAACCTTCTCCTCGCTTGCTGATCCATTTAATACCAATGACAATCACGTACAGCACATAAATAATAAATACCTTAGTTCCATGCCTCCCAAAGCTATGTTCTTCGAATGCGTATCACCTATCACAGTCGATAATCGAACACAAACTTTATATTTTGCTTGCTTGATCTATTATTATCTCGCGGGTTAAGTTTCAACCACTCTACGGAGACAGATGCAGCCATTTGTCAGACACTGACGCATACTTCAGGGAGAAAATCACTGTTGCAATGCCATACTGTTCTCTACCGATTCAGTAGGTTTCTGCTTTAGTCATCAGTTACTGCCCCATTGGAGTAGAAACTAGAAAGTATGAAGGACGAGAAGTATGTTCAGATACTTTAGAGTTGCATCGTATTAGCTTCCTGAAGTACGTTGTTTTCATTTTGGATGAAGACGTATAGTTTGATTTGATAGTGGGAGTGGTTTAGCCCCCCTGCTTGAATTTTTTTGGGGAGAGGGGCTGGTGCCTCCCCCCCCTTCCGACCCATACTTCTAACGCCACTGTATGCAAAATATTATTGCACTGAGTGATACGTCCAAGGTAACGGTAAATGGACTATAGCTCACTATCCTATTTAGAAGAGTGCTATCTAGGGAATACCATACTATTCTGTATGTTTAAAGCAGTATACATACAGCACATACAATGTTATAAAAATTGCGTATTAATACAGTGTCAGGGCCTCCATCAGTTTAATTAATATCATGTGGTAGTGAGGCTATCAGTTTATAAGCTTGAAGTATCTGTTTACAAGATGAATACGGTCAGCTGGTGAAATAAGTTTTTATTTATTAATAATTTCGTAGGTCAGCAAATTACACACTACAGATATTGCCACTGATTGTGTTGGGAACACTAACGTTAGCGCACTACTGGGCAAGTAACATACAGTCAAGTAGTAAGTCGTGGAGGCAGTTGTGTACTTGACCCCGTATGGGAACACCCGGTTTAAGATTAAGTAGGCAGTTTATTTTGTATTCGGTACATGCCTCCACCCTTTAATTCCCCATCGCCAGTATAACTATCCCAATCACGTGGTCAACAGTAATGAACGTGTTCCCGTTTGAGTTTCCCACACTTTAATATTAATAAAATTATATGACTAATTTTAATACATTCTAGAGGCATTTAGAGTAATAACCACAAATCATATCCAGCTTGTTTGGAAAGTTCTATTGGCATAACAGCAATCCGACGTTGGAACATGGAATTATGCTACCCGGCAGCTGGAATACGCACTGTACACCATATTTTATCTGATTTAATTTATCTAACGAAACTCACGTTGTTATAGCTCTTCGGCGAGACCACTCTTTCTGTTAAAATATTTTTAATTAATTTTTCCGGGCCAGTGGTGATGGCGGGGTTTCATAGCGCCTAACTTGAGACGTTTTATGGTCACGCTCCTTTTACAGCACTTTGGGTGTATAAAGCGTCTTGAAATATAATTGATATATTCTGTATAATCCGTGGTATTTTAGTCATTCACGCACTACTCTAGAAATTTAATAGACACAAATATTAACACGGTGGTATAGGTCTTATTTTTACTGTTTGGCATTTATCTTCACTTAGGCCCGGTAACAAAGTTATTTAAATCAAACGTTCTCAAATTGTGGCCCCCGGACCCACGAAGGTCCTTGAAGTCATAGTCCGCAGGTAAAAATAATTATAATTATATATATACTTTTTATAAAAAGGTAGCGATTTTTTTAAGGGAATTCTATGTATTTGACTACTATTTGATATTTATGAGGGTGGTTTCTGCTAATTTTGTTGTTAACTATGCTTAAAATTCTAATTATATATATATATATAACGAAAAATAACTAGGTTGCATTCATGTAAATATTTTCTTAGCTTGTATTAAAGAAATGGTTTGAAGTCCGGCAAAATGTATGTCGTATTTAAAGTGACAGCGAAATCACAATGTTAAAAGTCTTCTGGTTTAGGTCTTTTTAAAAATTAGTTTCTGAAACTAAATACATCGTAATGGACGGATATTTTGACAAAATAATGTAGTGTTTCATTACATGATGTTGATAATTCATTGATATCTACATATACAGGGAAAAAATACAAATTAAAATTATCATAACATAATAAAATAATCATCGACTACATAATCATTGAAACTTCCATTGACAAATCGGAATGTTTTATCAAATATTGCACGCTTATTTCAAACACAATTTTGCCTCTTCAACAGGGCGCCACATGATTATGACATGCAAATCTAGGTACACGTTTTAACAATTGGCGTTAAATGCAAATTGTTTTCAATCGTACTCAGAATTCTTGGGTGCTTCTGTCTACAAGGCTCTGTCTGGGTGCACAAACTCAAATAGTGCCCAGGTGCATACTCACGATATTTCTCTGGTAGAAATAACGCAGTCTATGTTGCCATCGAAATTTCAAAACATGTACTTAGTATCTTATTTCAAATTATGCACTTATTTCTGTATTTCCTTACATTTAAGTAACCGTTGATTAATTTTTATAGTCATTTAACGTTTACCTTAATATGTCACTTCCAAAGAATGTAACCACGTACAGAAATGCATTAGGTTCGGAAAGGACCCATATCTCAAAACGTATGACATAATACATAACGCAGGCCTCTTCTATGAAATCTTGTAGACTGTTTTAGAAAACAGTAAAATATATAAGTTGCACCAATGCATTTTAATTATAAAACTATGCTTGATTTATAGCAACAGTATAAATCTTACATTTCTAAAGATGTTTAAATACTAATTGTGTCCCTCTCGCAACTAAGCCCATGCCACAAAAGAGTGATTATCGGTAGGTGTTGATAAATTTATTATTTCGCAAACTTAGTGTTTCATCAGAAGTCGTACTGGTAAACATTATTTAACTGTTTATTTTTAATACGTCCTTTTACGCTGGTAGTGTGCATGTGGAGAGACGATCAACATACTGAACTGAACCTAAACTAATAACAAAATACTGCACACACATATGCATTGCCCGGAATTGTAGACATAACCCGTCGCGATCTTGCGCCATTAGTTAGCGTCCCGACTAACTACGATACTGAGGTCAGCGCAAAAAATAATTGTTCGCTCTCCTGAGTGATTCACCGAACGGCATAAATTTGGATTAACGACATTTTATAAATAGCAAGAATTCATAAATAAAAAATGCACTTGCATGCCATTAAAAATATAGCATATTTGTGGGAACAGTAGAAGAAGTAAATAATTTAGTCTTCACATTCAGTCCAGTAAATATCACGCCTAAAGGTCATTTGTACTACAGGTATTAAACATATGTTCTCCAAAAGGTGCTTTTCTCAACAGTCGTTTGATGTAACGTAGTTTGACCAAAAAAGTTTTTAAAGTACGGTACTTGTGTTACGCTGAGTTAAGTTGAGAGATTTGGACGGCTCTTAACATCGAGTTCTTGAAAGCTGATGATGGTGAAATGATTAGAGAGTGAAGCAGCGCCAGAATGCAAAGGCGTGGAAAACGGGAGATCCCCGAGTAAACCCGCTGACCAGCGGCATCGTCCAGCACGATTCCCACTTGAGAAAATCAGAGTGGCCCGGCTGGGGATTGAACCCGGTTCGCCTTAATGGAAGGTGAGCAGTCAAACCGCTAAGCCACCGCAGTCCTTGTGTGGTACGCTGAAAAGACGAACAAATGAGCTGGTAGTTTTCTATTCTGTGTCACTGTTTGTCGAAGTAGCAAGGTGTGCTCCCTCGTAAGTTACATATTTGCTGGATAAAAACTGTAATGGTAACGCAACGGATAACTTACACATCCGCTCCCGTGGGATCCAAGCGAGGTTCGCGAACTTGCGCAATAAACTACAGCGGTAACACTGAATGCGTCAAGTGTATCTTCTGCGCCACCATGTTAATTAAACGCGTACCGCAATTTTCGCTGTTTTGTATAACCTGGTAGGTTGAGCAGAGGAAATTCACAAGAGACGTGATATTTAGGCCTTATCATTAGTCTAAAGAACCGCATTGATGGGGAACTTTCAACTCTTAGAAATGATTTTCTAACAATTTTTGAGCAATCGGAGCGATCGGAAATTGTTAGGTTTGGTAATAACAGCGAAAGCGAAACTGATTATATATATATATATATATGCACACACACACATATATGCATATATATATATATATATATATATATATATATATATATATATATATATATATATATATATATATATATATATATATATATATATATATATTTATACATAGAATGATTCACGAGGAGTTACCGCTATTCACAGAGCCTATCCCGTACATCATTTGGAGAAAAAAAAATAGCATATAAATGTGGGTCGTATTCCCAATAAATACAGAGTAATTCTAAACGTTTGAAAAATGACGAATAAAGTAATAACCATTTCAGAAGTAGATACGGGGATGTATTATCAGAATGTATTGTTTACAACTGAGCATCTCAATTTCGTCTAACAAGCTTATAACAGATGTTCAAACATGTTTCCGTCTACTTCCCCTACACTTGGCCGCACGCTTATGAACCACACTTGTTGCTCTACGTAGCTTCACACGGCTGTCTTTGATTTCTGTAGCGGCATGCGTGATACGCGCAAGCAGTTCCTCACGTGTCTGTGCAGTCTTTTGGTAAACAATATCCTTCATCCATCTCCATACGCAATAACGTAGTGGTGATAGATCTGGTGGTCGAGGACAACCGCCTCGTACTATCCTTTTTCTCAGGGAAACGCACATGTATGTGTTCAACCACAGCATAGTGGAAAGGAAGAGGTGCAACATCATGCTGGAAGATCATACGACGTCTCACTGCTAAAGATATCATGTAACAGCGGCAGTTCTTCTTGCAAAGATAGCAGATACACCACACCAATCAAGCGTCACGGGAAATTGAATGGCCCAATCAGCTGATCGTGTGGGACATCACACTACACAGTGATGCTGAAACGGTGTTGAAAACACCTTTCCACTGTAGGGTGGGTATGCTGATTGACGAATTACTCTGTAAATATTGGGAATATGACCCACACTTACATGACATATTTTGCTCCAAATGATGTAATAAATAAGCCCTGTGAATGGCATTACCTCCTCGTGTATCGTTCAGTATTAACGCTGCATCAAACAGGCTGTGTACCTACTAATAGTGCCAGAAATTCAGCAGGCGAAGTTAATCCAATGGTTGGGGTTATACATATATCGCGTAAGTAAGATAAAGCATCTGCAGGCCTGTTAAAAAAGCAAATTTACTTTAAAAATAAGTATTTATATATAATTGAAAGTTTTCTATCTGCCCTATGAACTGACGCCGCACTATTGTGCTGTATTAAATTTTATTGTTAAATTTAGTGAGCATTTACGTACAGTATATATTTCTCTGGAAACTAACTAGCTCTTAAAATCTAACTGCTGCGCACATAAATAAATACGTATTTGTACTTAACGAAGTTTACAATATGTGAGATATATACCTTCGTACTAATCACGTTTGTCAATCATCACTGTTGTCATAACACACGTCATAATTTCGGTCTTAAATAGTGTCAAACCCATTATGGGCGGTGTTGCATCTTAAAGTAAGTTGCTGCGAAGCTTTCATTGTGGAACATAATAAACCTACATAGAGCACATAATATCCCCAGTCCTAATTCTGGCATTCGGTATCTCGTGGGTTCGATCCTAGCCGGCTACGCTGGGAATGTTTTACACAAATGGTTTTCCATCCACGTACCAGGAAAATACTGGTCAATTTGGTTAACATGGACCTTTAAAAACCTCCCCTATTATATAAATATTCTCATAAGCTGTTCGTGGACAAAGATAAATAAATACTGTAATTATGTCTATCATTTAAATATCATGAAAAAATGAATGTGAATATAATATATAGTCGTGAGAACCAGCAGGCCGCACTTTTGAATAGATTTATAAAGAAATACAATTAAATTTAAATATGATGGTTTCATTCTCATCCTCAATCACGTCATAACAACCACGCATAAAGATTTTATTAGGGTAGTATTTGGGGGAATGATACTACACACGAAAATGACACAAACTGTCCTAGGAACATACGACATATAGTCGATAGTTTCCGAGTTACAGACCTTCCAATGTCTTTAAACGTTATAGCCATGACCATGTACCAGTAGTGATAAGTCACTCTATATGAAGCCCTCAAATTGTCCACCTTATACTAGAATACACGCCTGAACACCCGCATTATTGATTGTGTGACATGTTCAAATTCTCCAGGAATTACACATATCCGCTGACAACTTTGTTCCACTCGCTGGTGATGCACTGCTATGTCCGGAACAAGAGATACGTGGCCTTAAGATGTCCCCACAGGTCACAGTCCAGTGTACTGAGATCTGGGGAGCACGTAGGCCAGTCGATTGGTCCTGTACGGCGTTCCACCTAAGACAGACAGAACCATTCTAGCTGAACATGTTAGAAGGCACACCTAGTCAAAGATCGACTATTACCAATACGTGTGGTATAACGCTTGAAGGTCTGTAACTCGACGACTATCAGCTTAAGGGCATATGTTTAAAGGGACTGTTAGTGTTGTTTTGGGGTGTACTATTCACTCCCCGTTTACTTTACACACATTTGAGAATATCCTGTATTCTCTCTCTCTCTCTCTCTCTCTCTCTCTCTCTCTCTCTCTCTCTCTCTCTCTCTTTATATATATATATATATATATATATACACACACACACACACACACACACAATATATATATATATATATATATATATGCAATACATAAGAACGCTGCTAAGACGTTTCTGAAGGGACTGAAAAAATAATTTTTAATTAACCGGGAAAATTTCTTCAAAGGGGCCAAATTACACATATTCAGATAGACAAGGTGCGTAATTATTCAACTTATTAGGCAGGAAAACTACTTAAGGGGAATGGTATATGAAAGCAGTATATTTACCAGATTTTCGATATAAATCATTTTCCAAATGGTTTATCGAAACTTTTGGTTCAACAAGACGTAATTTTCATCGTCTTTTTAAGTTGTTAGAATTTCACGGCCTTCATTATTCTCATTATTCATTATTCTCATATATATATACAATTTCCGTGCATCATTTTCCTTAAGTGGGAACTTCTTAACAGTGTTTTAATATATATATATATATATATATATATATATATATATATATATATATATATATATATATATATATATATATATATACATACATACATACACATGGCAGTTAATTGTTATATCGTAAAGTTGTAAAGTCACAGGTGTGTTTTGTGTTGCAGACGTGATCGAGAGTCGCCGAACCCGCAACCTGGATTCCTCGACAACGCCGCCCACAGCGGCGCTCAACGGCACCAGCACACCTGCTGCCGTCAGGACGGACGACTCTCTTGCCGACGCCGCACAAGATGGCGGACCTTACTCGGTGACAGGTGCGTCCTTAATCAGCTCCCTCGCGCGACGCCGAGACAGACGCGAAACCCAAGGTTGGTCTTTCCTGTGGATGCGCGTGGTAAAATGGTGGAAGCCTGTCCGACAAGTTGTGACATCCGAAACATTGAAAACCTAACCTGCACTGTATAAAAATTCTGGTGAACTTCCTAAACTGCAATGGAAGTTTTTAGAATATACAGTGTATGGAAATAATACTACATGTCAAGCTGAAAATATGGGAATGTTTAGCATTGCTACTATACAAAGTTGGGAACTTCACTATGCAGCTGACTGTTTCCTAAACAAATGTAGAACGTTACCAAACATGTATTGGAAAATATTTTACCACTCACGCTTTGTCACTGTACGTATACATCGATATGGTAAATTTAGAAATAATTTCTTAGAATGTTTCAAAAATTAAAATGAATCTATTGTATCACAGCGTGTTGATATTTAGCCTGATTTAAATAGAAAACACCTGCCTTACCATTTTCAATGTTTTGGGTGTCACACTATAAGGTGGACTCACAACCATCAATTTCCTACGTCAGTTGGCCGTCCATCCGGCGGTCACGTGATCTTCAACCAATCGCAGGGGAACTTTTCTTTCTATCCGTATATCCGTCAAAAGTATCTCAAATTCTTAACTTTTGACGGACCGACGGATGGTCCACCGCCTTGTAATATCGTTCCTTGAACATGGCTGTCGAAAAAAAATCACTTGTATATTTATCTGAATAATTTTCTTTTTAAATACTCAAGGTAGTGAAGTTGTTAACTTTTTTACGTTTCATCTTTGAATACAACTGAGAATGACTTGTAGATTTACAGATGAAATGCTGATAAATGATATTACGGAAAGAGAATATGTTTATGACATTCATTAAAAACATTTCTCTTTGCGCGAGAAAGTTCGTGTTGTTGGGCGGTAACACCGGAAATTTTATGGCCAAACGGATAGACGGATGACGGATTGTCGTGAGTCGCTTTCAATTGACGGACGAAGAAACCGACGGATGACCGGCTGACGGACGGCCGAGTGACGGGTGTGACAGATGGTTGCGAGCCCAGCTTATGGCGATGGACGTCATAGCAGGCCATCTCCTGTTATTCCTGTTTCAATGCGCAAAACTTGTACCAAATGACGGATTTGTACTCAATTTCGTAAAGCAGCTTTCACACAACGCAAGACACATGAAATATCCGTGCAGGATGGCTCTCTTATACTGAATCTCGTGCGCAGATTTCGTATGAATGCAAGAGATAGGGCATGTCCTATTTTCAGGAGAGTTTTGCACGACACGAAGGATTCTATTGGTCGTTCTCTGCTAGTCGTGACCACGTACAGATCAATCTGAGAAGTAGAAGAAGAGCAGAGGATATAGCTGTACGAAGAGGAATCAGGAAAAATATATTCATATAAAAATCTCATGAAGTTTTCGTTTTGAAAATGGAAGTTAATGGTTAGGGTGGATAGTAAGGACATTAATCCGAGAGTATTGATCTAACAGCAGATAAATATGAAAATTTTAATTTTGTTGGTAGTACCAATTAAAATTCATTATAGTTGTTACGTAGAGATAATTACAGCGATTAATACAGAGAAAACAAAGAGCAAATTGTAACTTTGTTTAGGTTTAAATAATAATTCAGGTATGGTATGAGATTGTTGGACGAGTACAAGACATTTCCTTTTATATTTAATAGCTACTACTTAAAAAGAGCGTGTGTTCATAAGATTGTGGTAATTTATGATATCTCAAAGGTAATCGACTTTTCTCATGCAAGGAGGAACATTTTCAACTATTTTGATCTATAGATTAATCTCTAATAGGATTTTCCTTGTATTCGAGGCCTCGTACGAAATCCGTTTCGCGTCTTGTAAAAGGTGCTTTACATAATTTCTCGAGAAAGGCATATTTCGAGCAAGATCACGAAACAAAGTAAGTCATATTTTTTAACGCGATTCGCAACGAACAAATAACTATTAGTTCGCGCGTCTACTTTGATCATGTAATCAACAGTGCAAAACATTCTGTAGATATAGACGAAAGATATTTTAGCCATAATTTAAAATCATTTTCTTTCTTGGACCAGGTAACGTATTTAAATAATTGTGCAGTATAATTCCACAAAGAAGAGGGACTTTCAATGCCGCGATAACCACGTTACACATTCCATGCTTCCTGACACGATACTACTGCCAGCCCACAAACTGCTGTTTGAAGTATGCCTCAGTTGTTATCTCAGGCATCAGTGCCCAATATGTCTCAATGGTCACGAACTGTGCGCCATAAATTAGATTTAATTTTGAAAATTGGTATATTTTAATTGGGCAAAAGATATACCTACAGTTATCCCCGTCATTTGATAAAATTATTAAACCTCATATTTAAATAAAAACCTCCTTTAATTCAGATTTTTCTCTATAAGTGACATCGTTATTTGTGGGCGGTTATGGGAAAAATTAATTTGTCATATCTTCATGACATTTGGCTAAGCAATTAAAAATTTATTTATACAATGTTGCATGAAATTTGGACAGGTTCATTGAAATTCATGATATTTTATCGTAATCTCACATCAAATGAAATTACCTTGTTATAATAAAAGGGCACATAATTTCAGTAATCAGGATAAGGTAGGTAGTAATTCAAGTGCACAGAACTAACACTAGATAAACATAAAATACTATTTTTATTCTCATTGGAAATAAAATTGATATTAATATTGTTGTCGGAAAGCTACATCAGTAAAAATAGTAACACCAAAGGTCAATTTGTAAGTTACTTCCTGTAACATGATTAAAAATTACTTAAAAATACCAAACAACTATTTTGCTGGGCTTCGAGGGGAAATTTCCTTCCTAACGCCTCCTGATAGTTGTCCATGATATTATAGTAACTTAAGTGGACTCAGGAGCTACTTTGTGTCATTCCAAGACACTATTTCTGAAAACGTGGAGAATGTGATGACCTAACAGCATGCAAAAACTGCATTCTCAATACGTGATCAAGATTATGCTGGACATGCTTCCTGTTAACACAATCACATCCACCTACCTGTAAAGAACTCATACATGTACTTACGTCAAAACAGCTAAAAGCTGGACTTAAATCCTTTACCATTTCATGATTCAACTACAGTCTCTCGAAAGTCATTTAGTATAGTTTCAAACTACAGTGCGAATAAGAAATAGAGTAGGCCAAGTAACATAACAGCGTCCACTTTGTTGTTCATAAATTAATTTGCGATCTTAATTTAAAAAATTACGAACGCAACCTCTTGGTCGTAAACAAACTGCAACCAAAGACCTAAGTGGCAACGCAGAAAAATATGCTTACATGTGAACAACTATAGGTTCTTTCGCTCTGTCTGTTGCGCGTGATCGACGTTAATGTGACTCAGTTTTAATATTAGTTCGTGCGTTCCAGATTTCCCTTCTGTAAGTTGCAGGTTTTGTAATGCTATGCTTGTCGACGCTGCGTGATACCAGCTTGAGAGGGATGTGTCCTGTAAACACATAGTAGTAAAAATGGAGCAAAACCAGCGACAAGCGCTGAAAATGGCTTCACTTAATATATGTCCCGGACTACTGATTGTTTCGGTGGTTAACTTTAACTGATTTGAAGGTTGTTTCATTAGATTGTAAAATGGCAGATGCATGTGAAAAACCCACGTTATGTAATTCGCAAAGCAATTAAAATACACGAGACACATCTATTACCGAAGTTTTTTATACGTGGCGAAACGATTGCCTTTCTTTACAAACAGCCTTGTGAACCCGTGAAATACTACACGTTTTCAGCTGAGGTAATATCCTACAAATTTCCACAATTATTTATGTGTTAAAAACTAAATCGACAACAGTACTTTTCATACAATTTATTGTGAACAAAATTATTAAAACCCAGATCTCAAAATTCAAGGCAGGGTTAGCCTCGGATTTTCTCACGTGGGAATCGTGCCTGACGATGGCGCAGATCAGTGTGTTTTTTTCGGGGATCTCCCGTTTCCCCCGCGCTTGCATCCCGGGGATGCTCCATACTTACCTCGCTTCGCCCTCAGCGGCTCTCAATACCTCGATGTTAAGAACCACTCAAACCTCTCAACTCCACACTCAGCATTGCTGAAAGTGTGTGTTAACATTTGAATTTTCAAACGAAACACACTTCATAGTAAAAAAATAATGTTTCTAACTTGAATATATTCTATAGATGCTTAAAAACTGGGTTAGAGGAAATGTATAGGCATATCAAAGCACACGTTGAAATAAACAGTGTTTTAAACCTCAACAGCTACCAACTTGGTTTTTGATAGAGCTACTGGCAGAAAAGTACGTAGTTCAATATTGGAACACAGAGAATTACTACTGCGTGTCTCGCATGCTCACCTACAAGCAGCCTATAATGAAGTATATACACACATAAGTAGTTGAAATAGTGATACCCTAGTGCGGCGGTGTCTTCCGTATAGTAGCCGGCAGTTTTCTGGGCGCGTTTCATCGCGGTGAAGCCGGGGAGCGGGGTCGATGGATAAAGAGGGGAAACGGAATAAGAGGGAAAGGGGACACCGCACAAGTCCTGGGAGCTCACGCACCGTGATACCTGCCTGCTCAGTACCTCTTAGCTAGGAGACGGTTCTGGGTGGCGTGTCTGCGCACAGGTCGTTGTGGTCTAGCACTGAATTAACAAGTGATCTGCTGCACTGTGGCTTACTTATGCGGCGTTACCAACCGAACTAGCCGAACGCGACCACTGTCAACGATACGTTCTACGTCACGGTAGTTGTCCTCTGCGGTGAGGGATTTACCCGCACCCACGAACTCTCGGTACACTATCGACACGGTGACCCTAATACCAGCGCCTGTGAATGTGAATGTGCAGTAAATTTTTGTTTCAGAGGATTTTTTCAAAAGAGCTGACTTTACCATGAACAGCGTACACGGTCAATTTGACCTTTCTAATGACCCTGGTCAGGATCAACTTTTTCTCTCATTTAACGTCCTTCCGACATGCGTAAAATTAACATTGCCGTGTACCTCATCACATTATTCATGCGCTAGTCAAAGAAAAATCCGAGGCATTGTTTGGGGTGTAATTCTGTTACTGATATGATAGTTCAAACTATGATGTGTATAAAACAAGAAACGCTAAATTCAGAGGCGACAAATTTAAACGTTACACTTGCATTACAAAGTCAAGTATCAAGAACTATTTTTTTTTATTCGCTGCCAATTTAACTAGGGCCTGTAGTCTTATCCGCGGTTTCTTCATACTTCTTGAATCAAACCCTTGTAAAATCAACTCATGTTTTACGCACTTGGCTGTTTGATGCACGTGTCTTGCGACAAAAGCGCTTTATACCTGGGTTAACATAAAATTACCTTATTTTTAAATAAATTTAACTTTAACTTATACATTATCCATAAATTATAGTAGTAATTCATAAATAATATGAACAAAAACAGGGAGAAAAAAGGAATGTTGGTAGTACCTAATAAGAAATAGTTCCTATGCAATTACACGGAGTGCTCACCAATACGGTACGTTGTCCCTTCGGTGTAATTTTTTTAGACTTACTGAACCTTTCTTTGCACTGAGGCGGAGGAATATCCAGAAGTAAAATTTTAGCAGGGCCTGAGAAAAGTTGGAAGTAATTGTGAATGGACTGTATTATGTAATGTACCATACAAGTGATGGATAAAAAGTAATGGCAACACTGTTATAATTCACTGTAATCCCCCCCCCCCCAAAAAAAAAAAACCACTATCACCTTCTTTCACACATGTGGTCGAGCAGGGGCCGCCCTTTGGCACGGATAATGGTTACCCCTTGTGTCGTGGTGCCTCTCGTGAAGTGGTTCCTTCGTTTTGGCGAAAAGGTCGTCACCGCACGGTCTCATCGGTTGGATACGGCGGATGTTACAGTATCTCCCACGAAACACTTTCACCTATCGCGCCAACGTAACTATGCGGAAAACTCTGCATTGCCACACGCTTCCCGCAGTCCCTAAAAACATTCCTGTACACTCGGACCACGCGTCACTTCGATCTCGATCCACGCGCGTTGTTCGTCTTTCCTGAACATATTGTTAGGGGACTTCCACTCTCCTCCTTTGCTTCACGGGCGCTATTACTTTTGACTGAATAAAGGCCTGTCTACAATAGCACTATCCCAACCTGTGTCTTACAAGTATCCGCTTATTCTTGCACGTGAACCTCTGACATCATGGCGCTCTCCTAAACTCCCGCGTTCCAAGTTAACTTGTGTCCCAAGTTAAAGCATTCAGAAAACTGAACGTTTGCCCCAAGTTGTGTTCTAAGTTAATAGAATAAGAAGTCGATTTGCAATATTTTCGTGCGCATTCGTGAAATGTTTACACTGGAAAAGTACACAGTGGACGTACAATTCGGACTTTCTCGAAACAAACAAATTAATATGAAGGTTATAACTTTTAAACGTAAATTTTATAAACGAAAATTAAGATGTAATATGGCGAACTTATTAAAAATAAAACATTTAAGGCGTATATTATCAATAAATACTCAAATTACCCATCTCGTAAACGTTAACTAATCAATTCTTAACTAATTTATTAATTTCTATATGACAACAAATAATGTACAGAATTTACTGCGACCTAGTTTTAGATTCTGAAAGCTTAAACTTCGGACATCACATTTGTAGACCAGGTTCGGACTGCGTCAATGTGACTTCACATGACGCCGAGTTTTGGACACGTCCACGTCCACAGGAGCAGCCCTTTGTAGACAGGCCTTAACACACAGCCGTTAGCACTCTCCACACTTGCTCATCTCACATTCCCTTATGGGCTACGGAACTCTAGTGGCATTGTGACTCGCCCCTTCTGAGGTGACAGCAGTGTTGTCGCTACTATTTATCCTACCTATGTGGTGATAGCAGAGATCATTTTTCAAAAGTTCTAACCTAACCTAACATAAACTAACCTAACATTACCCAATCTAACCTAACATAACATAACCTAAAATAATGTACCCTAATGTGACGTAACCTAACTTAATATAACCTAACCTAACTTAACCTAACATTACCTAATCCAACCTTACCTAACATAATCCAACCTAACATAACATAACCTAATGTAACCTAACCTAACATAACATAACCTAACTTAACCTAACTTAACCTAACATAGCATATACTAACATAACCTGACATAGCATAACCTACCATAACCAGACATAACATAACCTAACGTAACCTAACTTAACCCTTACTTCATCGTGAACAAACATACGTGCGTTTTATGACAGGGACGGAAGGAGGGCAGGCGGACCGCGACAGGCCGCCCCCGGAGCCCGCCCCCGCCATCATCGTCCGCGCCGAGGAGGCGCTGATCGTGCTGCTGGTGCTGGTGCTGTGGGTTGCCGCCATCGCGCTCTTCTTCAACCGCTGGGGCAAGATCCGCATGCTCGAGCCCTACCAGCCCAAGTTTCAGCAGGACCACCGCCCCAGCTGCCCCATCGGGGACATCGCCGTTCCCATCGGCCTGCAGGTCAGCTCATCCTTAACCCCTTCTCTTACAACTTTTTTTTTCTATCATGCCCTAACCTTATTAACGTGATTTAATCTATTCACATTTGCTTCACATTTTTTGAATGAAACTTTTAAACATCAACCTATGAACAGCATGTTTGGTTGGTTGTTTAATAAATATGCCATGTATCGCTAGCGTTTTATACTTGCATTACAGTAATTTTTGGTTAAATTGAAGTGTCATTTATATTTTGCATATACATCATAATACTTAATGTACAATTAATATGAATAAAACTGCGAGAAAATAGGTATATTGCTATTGCTCACTACGAAATAGTTTTTTAAAATAATATTCCTTGAGGCGGAGGAATACCCTGAAATTATAAGTTTAGCAGGCCTTCTGAAAATTTGGAAGTTACCGTGAAGCGACTATACGTTGGAATTAAAACATCCAAAGCAAATTAAATAATTTTTCTGTCATTTGCATCGACACGTGTTACGTCAATGCGACAAAATTCGCGGGCACAAAAATACATGGGAAATAAGATATTTCTAAGTTATTCGCGTCGCGGGCGCGACATGATTGTAGACCGTTCTAACCCATCGCCGTCTAGGTGTAAAAATTCTTTCCGGCGCGAGTATACTCTGTGTTAATAAGGAAAGCAAGACCGTTTTATGCCTGCATGTGATTATATTATATCAAAAAATGAAATTTCGGAAAAAAAATATAAAAATTGAGATATGATTTTTTTGAAGACTTGCATGTAGTTTTGTCGTCCAGTTACTATTTCCATCACTCTTCGTTCCGCCCTCTCCTAAGGTCGATTCTCGCAAAGATGGCGAAAGCACATATACACACGCAACTCTTACGGGTAGGCAGCCAGCCAGCCAATGAACCGCGCTTATGAATAATTGGCTATTTAATCAGCAAGCTTCGACCACCGCAAATCAGTCGCTTTCACTCCAATCCCGCCAATTTTTATTGTATATTTAGTTGGTCCCCACCCAACTCCCTCCAAACTAATTATTGGTTTCACATAACACCTACATCATCCCCCTCCCCGTCCTCTCCCATCCCCATGGCCGCCCCAGGCTGACGAACGAGACCCCCCGCTGTGACGTCATCCAAAATGGCGGACGAATACTGCATTATATGTCAGATACCATGTCCCAAAACCTGTCAAATCAAACTCTGCGTGTGATTACAGTCATATTTTCATGTGTCGTGTATGCCTATTGGTGGGCATAGAGAGGAATTATTGTAAAAACACATAATAATAATGTCAACCTTAATGGTTCACATTCAAGAGGTTAGTATATAGCGGGAACTAACTATTGACATATAATATATTTCTTAATATTAATAGTGTGTCGTTAAAATTAATGTTGAGATTACTGCGAATTTTTGTGGTCTCGTCATTTATGTCGCACAGTTGTTATCCCAGCATTATAAAGCACACCCGAGGTAGGTACATGACCGACTTAGGGCTGAGCCTACACGGAAGAGAAGCCATGCAAGGGGGCATGCATCGCGGTAGACAGGGAAAGGGCATTCATGGCGGAAATTGACGTCATCACTGCTTCACCAAGTGTACTTCTAGTTCTCCTATAGCTGAGAACAGGGAGGGAAACCCCCGTTTATGCACCGTAGAACACTTGCATCTGCTACTTGGCCTGCGCACCTCGCTTTCGCCTTGAGGGCGGAGCTATAGCTCTTTCGTGGCAAAGTTGATATTTTTTAAATCAACCTGAAAGTTTGGGTTTCCTTTCCATCCTTTTTTTATTAGTTTATTGTTTACATCTTCAGTATTGTAACCATTCAGCTCGGTGGTTCAGCTGCTACCACTACATGTTGTTATGAAGTGATCAGGCCTTAGGTGGACGGCCTGCCTGATCACGCCTTCAAACACTGAACCAGGGCATGAGCGTGATTGCAGTAATCATCTCACGACGGCAGTTGCAGAAACCACCTCCACCAACTAGTAATCGGGGCCGAATATGTTATACAATGTGTCCGATATAGGCCCGCTTCCTAACACAGACCATCGCAACGAGAATATACGGAGATGGGGATGTCCGGCCATCGTTAACCGCATCCCAGACACAGCTTCCGGTAACATGAATAAGGTGGGGACTTTCCAATTAAATAACAATAGTAGTGGCGTGTGGTAATTAATAATATCATATGTAATTAGCATTATGATATTCCATATAAGCTCCCCTGGTTAATAACCACAGAATTAGTTATTTTATGATCATTCAGTTCAATAAACACCATCAACTACTGATATGCACTACCTAATCATGGCTCATTATATAGCTATCCACTTAGTCCCTTTCTTTCACGTGTGAAATGACGAACAATGTTAATTTCATGACAATGTGTATGTGTAAGAGTGGGGATAATTAGGCCCTTTTAGCGCCAGATGTAACACAGCAGCTAACAACTACAGCTACGTATGACTTGTCTGTGAGGATGTAGGTAGTTAGTACATTGTATGGAGACGTGTATCACAAATGTAAAGAACATAAGTGTGTGACAGAGGAACACTCACAAACCACAAAACGAAAAGAATTCAAATGCAGAATAACCAAAATTATTGCTAAGAAAATATCTACTGCTACTTGAAATAAATGCTCATCAGAGACATGGCAAGAAAAATGAAATATGACAGGAATAAAATAATAAATTTGCACAATATGTGTGTCCTCAGCAACACTAGCCTCTCCCGTGACTAAGGTGTTTCATTTTACTTTACACTTGGCATTGAAAAAACAAATTTTCCAACTTCCAGGAAAATAAAGTAATTGTTTTACTTCTTATATTCAGACTAGCCCAGTATTTTAAGAATGATGCTCTTATTTCCAAGTTGCCCGTTGTTAAAATAATTTGGAGTCCGTCCAACTTGATAAAAAATAATTATTTCGTCTCTCCTTCTTAATAAAAATAGTTCTCAAACTTAGCTGAATATAATTTTAAAAACAAAGAATTCTCTAAATTCTAGGCGTTCCTGTTTATCTCGTTGACCGCAGTCGCACCCCACTGGATGCGGCAGGACCTCTCATCGCGGTCCCTATTCAGGCTCTCGGGCCTGTAGTGCCATTACAGTACCACCGCATATTAGCACATGCAGTAGTAATTTCCCTGAAAATATACACGAGTGGCGAATGAAACAGGCCTACTTCTTCTTTAAATTTGCCTCGCGTCTTTGTCTCCTTCGAAACGGCGTATATAAAGGTTCAACTCGTGCCCTGCGTGCCAAACACACGCGGGCTAGCGTCCTGCTTTCGAACACCAAGATGGCTAGCATTTCCTTTCATACCCTTGATTAAATAACGCCGTCTGCAACTGACCAATCAAGAGAGAGCTAAAGGTAGAATTACTTAACACGTCACTTAGTTACCACGGCAACGGACCAATAACTGCTCATATACTAAGGCCTTCTAAACACATTACAAAAATAACAAACTGGAAAAATATGTAAATGTGTTTACGGAAAAATAAAAAAAAATCGATTTAATTGAGCCGTGACATTAAATACCAATTAACGTAATTAATACACCAATGAAAATAATATCACCGAAAATCATACTATGTCTTGCACATATATAAAAAAGAAGATATTTAAAATTTTCATATGGCCCCATTTTACAACGTTACAGAATCAGTAGCCTATTATAATAGGCTACTGATTGCAGTTAAATAAGCACTTTTGAAATATTAAACATATATATAATTCTCCTCGGTAATTGCATATGTAGTACTTACGTATACTGGCTAGAGTACTTTTACCAAAGTTGCCAAGGGATTTAAAAAAAAATTATTTCAATGAAATAGATTTTCTAATTAACTTCTTTCTATTTTACGCACATTGCAGTAATAATTGACTAGACATTTATCTACATACGTTCTAAAACTATTAAATCAATATAAATTTTTAACATACGTTTTAATTGCGTGCAGTGAGAGGGACGAATGTATTCATTACAGTTTTATCTACTTCCGTCACACATAAATGTAATATTTAACGCGTTTCAATGGAGAAAGTTTTGGTTTGGGATTGTACAAACAACAGTACAAAGCACTGTCATACGTAAGAACCAATAAAAACTTGTTCAATATTATTGGTAAAGGCTGTTCACGATAAAGTGAGCAATTTTGAAATCAACCTCAGAAAAAAATCACTGCCCCTACCTGAACATATTTTAACGGGCGCAATGTGTGAGTGACATGTGCCCAGTAAAGTTGGAAACGGGGGAGGGGAAAGTTGTTCCATATATTATCAGCGAACAAAAAAGTGTTAGTTAATGATCTGTAACAACTTAATTTTTTATCTCGTGCTCTGTATTTTTTAATGCATGGAAGTGTAAAAATAAGCAGATTTGTACAATATTTACTTTTATAATATTTTCACAGTTTCACTTGACCGACGTATGAATGAAGTGATGAGGCCCACGGTAATGTTACGTTTACATAAGGCGGAAGAACACACGCAATGTATACTAGTACATCTTACGCAGGGATTTCAAAAGGGCTCCTTTTACCGAGAACAGACTAAAGCAGCTGTTTGTAAGACTGATGAAAGTAGGCTCAAACAGCCATCGATGTCTCTTTCACGTAAGGGACATTTTTCATAGTGTACGCTGTTTGTTTGCTGTGCACGATTTACATCAACATTAAATCCTGTTTCTATGCAACGTCCAGTTTGTGAACGGCCATGACTCAACGGTTTAAAAATTATCCGTTAAAAGAGTCATCGTGGACGCTTAACACAATTGTCTAGATATGAAGGCTTCATTTACTTCTGTTTCATTACTCTCTCTCTCTTTCGCTAAAACAGCGGGTCTGGGGTAGGGCGTTTGCTTCTCTTCAGGGTGGCGTGTTGAGGGAAAACGGGATAACCTCGAAACAAATGTTTGGCTATTACGTCACACGGTTATGCACAGAGGCTAATTATGCCTAGGGGGAAGGTGGGAAAGCACGCTCAAAGCTGCTTTGATGTACGGCGTCCTTGCCGCATGAATATGATGCCTCAGCGATCACATTCACCGAGGAACCTCCTCGTTGAAATCCTGTCTCTAAGTGACTGGCATGCCTACAGAAACGTTGGAAGTGAAATAGTAGACATAGTGATATTCCCTAGTGTCTTATTACACGGCCATCGTTAAAACTAAAGACAAGTTGTAAAAAATATATGACAATGTATAAATATAAATATAAATATATATATGTGTGTGTGTGTGTATATATATATATATATATATATATATATATATATATATATATATATATATATATATATATTACAGCTTTGTAATTATTTATACACCTCACAAAAAGTTTGAAATATATTTTCGGTATGGCAGTTTGGGTGGTAGGAGTTATGTAGTTCTTCTTTGATTAACAGAGAGCGTAATAACGTATTGCTAATGCCTGCGACAAGTTGAAAACAGCAATTTAAAAAATCGTCCACAGCCTCTAGAAACACTTCCAGATCTCTCAAGAGCTGTCCAGATAGAATGGGACCTTATTTCGGAAGATGTCATCGACACATTGTTTACAAGCATCCACGGAGTGTTAGTTACTGCACATGGAGGCCATACATGGCACTAAGCTGCAGTGGAAGGAAAGGAACACTCACTTGTCAGAGACACCATTACGTTAATTCCGTTCTTCTTAGTGTTTATTCTTCTGTGTTATTGTAAAACATTATTTTTGTAAGCAACACTTCGAATGTCAGGTTTTGTATCGGTATCATAAGTAACGTCTAATTGCTATGCTTTTTTTTATTTATATAACATACATTTTCGCTTTCTTTATGTAAATTCCAAACATTTTGTGAGTGACCGAGTGAAGATATTAAGACGGCTCTTAACATCGAGGTCTTGAGAGCCGATGAGGGTGACGCGAGTTGAGTATGGAGCAAGGCTGGAATGAAAGGGCTGGGGAAACGGGAGATCCCCGAGAATACCTGCCGCCTAACGGCATCGCCCTGCACGATTTCCATTCGCGAAAATCCGAGAGCAACCCCTCCGGGAATCAAACCCTATTCGCCTAAGTGGGAGGCGAGTAGTCTAACCACTAAACCACCGCAGCCCCGTTATTATTAAGGGGGTGCAGTATTATTAACCAACAAAAGTGTGTTACCTAAGGTTGTGACGTAATAATAGCAAGTACATTAAATAAATATAAATACCCACTGTGCCTTAGTTAAATAATATCAGTTCTTTCCAGGTAGCAGAAACCTTGAGTACTCCGCACAGAAGTGACACAATCGCAGGCCGCTGGTTACACGCCACGAATACTTTCGCTGTCCACAGATAATTACGTGCACATATTCCACCATTCCCGTAAATCGATTCCGTCGAAACAAAGTCACTCATTTCTCAACTCGCTCATTCATTAGGTACAAATGACCACTACTCGCAAATCCGGAGATTTGAGATCGGTGTTTCATATTTTGTTTATCGATTTTTAGGTAGATGATCGCCCTTGTCAGAATGACACACAGCAGTATCGAGATGTTTCTCTGAAAAGAAAGACATTCCCCTGTTTACCGACCGCGTGGTTGCGTCGTCCATAGGTCACGATGTAGATACTTACCCGCGAGATTCCGCATTTCACACTCTTCCCTCTTTTTATGTCACCGTGTAATACCATCACCCACGAATTACTCAGAGCCACTAATTGTGCAGCTGGCTACGTGACTGTGCGTCCGGGGTTACGAGGACTTGGGGTTCACAGCTCAGGTACCTGCCCTTAACCCCACATCTCGTCGATGAACGCGTAGCCCCGTGTCCGGTGGTGTAAAGGATGGTACTGGAATGTGGACTTTGGAGAGGCGTGATTTGTAGCTATCCCGCTATACCACGTAGCAGTCCGACTGGAGGGTTTGGGTGTGGCGAGCGCCAGGTGAACACTACATGCCAGCCTCTGTGGTTCTCACAGTGAAATTCGGCGCATGTGTGGTGACAGTGTGTTTGGGGGGGGGGGGGATGTATATTTCATGGAAGCTATTCGGTTCTCTGGTAGGCTAATACTACAGGGCACGTTAAAGGTGGAAGGCTATAGGAAATGTTTGACTGTGCAGCATGTTCTCTACGGCAGAAGACCATTTTGAGATGATAACTGTGTGTTCCTGCATGATAGCGCTCCTTGCCACAAAGCACAGTCCGTGAGTTGTTCGTGGACAATAGCATTCCGGAAATGGACAGGCTAATCAAGAGTCCTGACCTCAATCATATCGATCACCTCCGGGATGAGCTATAACGGTGATTGTGCGCCAGACCCTAATTCATTCGTTTAATGCTACAGCGCTGCAGGAAGACTGGTCGGCCATTTCTACAGAGACGTTTCGACGCTTGATTGGCAGTCTCCTCCGCAATGTTATGACTGCAATAAACGCTAAGTGTATGTTGTTGGACAAAAGAAAAATGGCTTTTGGGAGGAAGGGGGCACTCGTTCGCTACCAGGCAAAAGGTACGTGGGCCCATCCCGTATTAATGTTCGCCCACCACTAGGCAGTATATCCGAATGGACACGTAAAGAACTTCTTCGCGTGGGGTCCGGATACGTTTGATAAGATAGTCCATTTTGGCTTCAACGTCCATAAAACAAGTTCGGCTGATAACCTGGCTAAAAATAAAAGTTTTCAAATTAAATCCGTTGTCTGCTTATGAGGTCGTCCTTTCTTTTACTATGAAGTGTTTTATCAACGTTGAAAGAAATACAATAACTACGGAAATAAGTAAATATTCAGTGAATAATACCTAATACTGATTTAACATTAAGTTATACATACCAAGTTCATATTTTTGCACTATGGAGTAGCGTAAATACTAAAAAAACACAAAAATTTACACTCCATATCAGCATGCACGCCCATCGATATTCGAATCCGCAAACCAGCGATCCCAACATAATTCGTAAGCCTAAGTGGCGTCGCTTTTTCTTAAAGGATTTCGTTCAGTATATTTATCAGGTAAGTTGATAAAGCGGAGAAAATTAAAAATAATAAAAAAATCTTCTGCATTAAAGGTTTACTGACTTGATGTATACTTATATATATTAATTTAATGACATTTTATTCGACCTTTAAAAGAGTTGAGTGATCACAAATAGTTCCAACACATCACAGAGTTAAATTCTGTAGACCAAAATAAGTAAACGTTTCGAGTGCCAATGCATGATATGTTAACCTTTAAAGAAATATCCGCTGACGTGATATTTAGCATCCTCTTTTACGTGACAAATGGTGTACGCACTCCTAAATTACCCTTCCTCCCATATAGAATTTCATGCACGTACGTCGATAAATCACTGTCGTCATATAATCACTGCAATTTATCCCTCTTGTCGTCGTGGGTCGTGTTCTGGCGATGATTTACACCCTCTAGGGACATTCGCTGCTTCCTGTCGAGTTGTGCTTGTCCCTACTCGTATCAATTATTGTCTTGGCGTCAAACCCGCCACAGAGCTAAATATTAAAATATGGTGTCTGCTCTACTGGTCCAAAAATTTCTTTCTAATAGTAGTGTGACGGTGTTTGCCAGCACACACAGGACGAGGTCTTTGTCTCAACTGCTTCCTGAATGTAGGTGTTTTAAGTTGGAAAACAGCTGAGAGCCCCCGATAATGTCAAAAAAGATATTTGGGTTGGTTTCAGTGAAAAAGTTTTATAATATATGTTGCCTTGCTTTTATATTGTAAACTCAAATCATTTACATCGTTTTCCCCCCAATATCACAATAAATTCACTTCATATAAAAATAAAAATTTTCTCACTGATTACATTTAGCATAAAATTAGTATAAAAATAATAATTGTTATAGCTTCACCCATAATTTATTTTTTCACAAAATTAAATCTCTTTCCAGCTATATGCAGATTACAGTAAATATTTTCCTTTAAAACATACTTACCTAAAATGGCAGCAAGCACCCCCCCCCCCTTTAAAATGTTGGCGGAACAGTAGTTCCTGCCCAAGTGAATACCCTGTGCTGTCTCCTCGAACCTGGGCGAGACACCTGTATTTATATTTTATTTAAAACCATCGAGAAAAATATAAACTGATCTTCACTCCGTCGATATACGGAAGTCCTTGAAGCGTACCCTGGTGGTACGTGACTGGCTGGCGTCACGTGGCCAAGGTGACGTACGAGGGAGGGTAAAGCACACACCCGTCGCAGCGAAGATACCCCATCCCAAACGGCCAACATTTTCTCAACTTCATATGGCACCGTCGGTCTAGCTTTCGTTCGATGTGCAGGGATTGCCGTCACAGTATTGTGTATTCACAATCTTCGAAATATTTTAACAGGTATAATTCTTCCAACCTGGGCTAACCGGGTTCGATTACTGGCGGTGTCACCCCCGGATTTTCGCACGTGAGAATCGTGCCGGACGAAGACGCTGGTCGGTTGGTTTTCCCGGCGATCCATACTCACCTCACTTAACCCTCATCGGCTCTCAAGACCTTGATGTTAAGATTCGCCGAAATCTCTCAACTCCACTACAGAAACAATTATTGTAATGTCCTGTGCACTGCTCTTGCCATTGGTATATTTTATTTTATCTTTATACATAAAATGTATACGTTATATGAAAGTTTCATTATATATGATTATAATCTTCGGAAGTAGGTTACAAGCACGTTGATCTTGACCGCTTACGAAACAGGTAAACAATAATATGCGTAAAAGCCGTCCACCATCGTGCCTACGGTTTGTGTCATTACGGCAGTTGGAGACAACGCTCATCCTCATTTTCCTTTCGTCCTTGTTTTGTAGTTCTATTTGAACGTCGACTGTAATGAATTTCTGTGCTAATACACAATAATGTATGTTATATAGCGCCAGATTTTAATCCTGCACCATAATTTTACTTGATCGGATACCACTTTTTAACGCTATTTATTTTTACAGTGACCTTGACAGAACCAAAATACGTAAAGAAAAAACAAAACATTTGATAGAATGTGTATAAAAATCTATATACTGTCGCTTAAATATTATTCTTGCAATCTAACAAATTATGTAACTGTCATTTATAAACAAATAATATTTGAATTTCTTTCGAAAAAAATTTTATATGTAATTAAATCCTTTCGGGATTGCCACATCCTGTTAGATTCCTGATGAGACTTCGAAAAAAAAGCACATCACACTATTTACTCTTTTAGGCAAGAACCTCCGATACACAGTGGATGTTCACGGACACACTACCTATCCCCTCCTCCTGCTCACCAACTAATAATTCCGGAGGATATAATCTAACCCCGTTCTAATATTTCTCTTTGGAATTCAGTATCTGGCCTCGTGTCACTTCCATGGACGAGGTCATTGAACAGGTCTATGAACTACGAAGTTCCAAACTCAAGTCTCGGTAATGCAGTTAGGGTAGTTTAGCGTGAAAGCATGCCCGCACTTAGCCTCCAGGTAAAAAGCCATGGGTGCTGAAATCCCAGCAAAACAAAACACATATCATTCATCATATTGTGTGACGTCATCATACATTACCATATAAGGACTATTATTTGTAAAAGCTTTCCCATAGCGGGTGCACGGCAGTTATCACATGATTTAGAAGACGAAGCCATATTAGATTCGGTCCTATGGACAGTCGGACATACTGAACAACTATACCAACTTCACAGTCTGTCATTTACATACGACTTCGAAATAATTGTATTACTAATGGAATTGTACGTAAAGAAAAGGGTGACCTTCAAAATGTCCCTATTTTATCAAATACTCCCATAAAATAAATCGAGTTGAATAAAGTTTTTGTTGAAACGCTTTAAAAGTGACTATATTAAAAATTTTATTGTTCCTGTCACATAAGACTCAAGTGTCAAACAACTCAAATGCGTATTCTGTATGAAGTATGTCAAATTCGTTGACTATATTGTTGAATGTTTTATGTATCGTCATCCAAAATATTAAAAACATTCGAAAATATAATTTAACTTCACATTTCGAATTATTCATGTTTCCATAAATCTGTACCCGCTTTTTAGGTCACGTCCACTTAATATGGGTATTCAACCAACTTCACTATATTGAAAATTGTTAAAATGCTTTACATTTATAAATAAAATGTAATAAAATTTCATCATAATACTTTTTACAGCAATTTTTATTTTCTAATAGCACGAGTATCAACTCGTATAACCTCGTTACTATGGACTGGTGACAATGTTAATGCACTAGCTCTAAAATCTATAATTTTTATACGTTATAAAACATTACATTTAATTAAAGATAAAATTGCTCTTAAAAAAATAGAACATAATAAAATCCTTCATTTTTTGTAACTATCTATTTAAGCTATTTTAATTTTAATCAAGATATTTTCCACATTCCTTAATTTATTACACTTTTTTAACGTCTCTTACACACACACTAGGAGCGTTTTACTTATTATTACTTGCGCAAAGTTTATTTAATTCACAAGAAAAAATAAAAGAGCATTTAATCACCAAATCCTCTCTGAGAATTAACATCCTCTACATGAATAAATATGTATAACCTTGAACTGAATAACCGCATTCTTCTCTAGTATCTCCAGAGTTTTGAAACACATTTATGCTGTTATGTTATAAAAGTGGCCGTGTAATTTATTACATCAGTAGTTTTACAAAAAAATTCTTCAGAATCACTCAGTCAACAAATCTGCGTTTTTTTCCTACAGGAAATCTTTTATAAAGTCCACTACAACGGAAAAATGTATTTTCTGTTATATTATACCATTGTCTTGGTTGCTTCAGCGTATTCGAAGCATTAAAGCAAGTACTGTACCATCCTCTGAGTCCATTTAAGTAGATAAGTGATTTTAAATGTCGGTTTCTATTGTTAAATATTTACAATGAAACACCTATGCGATCACTGGACAGATAATTTGTAATCAACAAAAGCAACTTTTGAGGCAGGAGAACGACAACCTGTCATTTACAAACTTATAAAATGCGAGACCGCTGTCTGACATGAATTTCGCCAATTTTGTGAAGCCAACTGATTATTATTGTTATCCATCTTGCTCTTTTAGACTCGATTTGTTCATAAATATCAGCACTCAACCACAAAATAATGCTCAATCATTACACTGCCTCCAACCAAATCATAGTCTTAAAACATATATACTGTATTTCTGCTCTTGGCAAACGATTTCCAGGGGTCTGTGTTACTCCTGAGATCACACCCGTCCCGAGTTTTTTCTGTGGACGCCACGTCGTACAGTCTGTCATGGCTGTCATTGCAAAACCAGGCTTTCATCCTTGCTTTCTGGCCATCTGTTACCTGGCTTAAATGTGTTTGAAAACTTACTTGGATATCGTTGCATGCCTCAAATCACCGTCGATACTTCACGTCCAATATGTGTAACTATTAAGCGACATAATCGTCTAGCTTCAAAGAAGCCCGATTATTCCAACCCTTTCCGATTCGATCAGTCGAAAAATGAGGAATAGCCTATGTGCGTTTCTGTAGTATGATCTCTATTTACACACTTTACCATATTGCAGTGTTGGATCGTACAGGTAGTGCTTATACAACTCTTGCTGCTTTACATGCCGGTGGGATAGTTTTAAAAGTTTATCAGAATATCTACTGCACTGTAAAAAGTAATTATCGAAATAACACAAGCAATGGCTTCAGTAACAATGGATACGGGTGAAATTACTAATAACGATTATTAGCAGGGTGCCATGAAAATTTTATTGAAGCTTTGTCAAAGCAAAAATGTTCTGTCACATTCCATACAAACATTTGTAAGAACAAATGCTTCGCATTATAATAAAAGGAATTTGAAATTCGCTAATAATATATATGTTCCAATAACAAATAAAACTACCTTCATTATATTCTAGACATACGCAAAGATTATTGATATTCTAATATTCATTCCACTTGCAACAGACGAAGTGGAAAGTGGAGTAAAGAGGTCTGGGGGTGTTATGATATGATTTATGGTTCATCATCATACCTTAACGGGGCTATAGGGGTGTAACACGTTATTGATAAGAGTTATCTTATGAACACTGCACAAAAGGGTTGTACAATATTATTTCTATATACACTTTGTTTATGATTCCGGGAGCCTATTAATATGGCGGAAGTCGACGGCCGGATAAAACCATCTTCAGTAGTCTTCTAGTTCCAATCGCCCGACGACAAAAGACACTACCCACGGGCTACACTGACTTATATCGGCTGCGTTATCACCGTTTACTGGCTGGTGGAGGAAGTTTCTGTGGTTTGCGATTTCATAACTAATTTCTGCAATCACGGCCCGTGTCCTGGATAAATATATGAAGGTGTGATCAGGCAGGCCACTCACCTAAGGCCTGATCACAACTCGTAACAGACGGCTCTGAACATCGAGGACTTCAGAGCCGATGAGGGTGAAGCGATTGGATTATGGATCAGTGCCTGAATGCAAAGGCGGAGGAAATGGGATATCACCGAGGAAACCCAACGGCATCGTCTGGCACCATTCTCACGTGTGGGAACCGGGAGTAGTCTTGCAGCAGATGGAAGGTCATCGCAGAAGACATGCAGAGTTACCGGCGTACTTCGATCATAACTGTGAATTGAAACCCCTACTTTCTTTGACTATGCAAAGACAGTATTGATAAAATCAGATGGTCACAAAGTTCACGGTATAACCTGACGGCGGGTTGGATTTCCTATGTAAGTACTTGAGCAGTAGTCAGTTTCTCATAGTCTATTATTTTCCAGAATACCACCTCAAATGAGGTTCAGCCATCTAATATTGAACGTTCATAATAAATGAAGAGCCCACAGTAGTGACAGTTGAACGGAAGGTCAGGAACACACGTCAAACCAAAATATTGTTTTAATGCGTATATGCTGTTTCCGAATTACACCGTCTCGGATAATGTTCAAAGAAATTTGGGCATATTTTACTTCAGCAAGTATGATACGAGAGTTACGTTGTATTTATTGGACGTAGAAACAAAAATAATGTTTGATATTTAAAGTTTCCCTATTTATTTTTGGTTTGCCGACCATTAAAATTATCGGTTAGAAAAACATACATGTAGAAGCGCTTATTATCTTTCCAAAGCAAGGTAAAAGTTATAGACATTTTTTAATCACTGGTTCCATGTTAATCACCTCCTTAGCTGGGTATAAATTCATGTTCATTCCATAAAAACAAGAGTGATCCAGGTGGTAAAATGTGAGCCCATGAGAAATTATATTTATTTACTGGTTATTCATGTCGCCCGCAGAAGATAAAGAGACTGGGACCTGTCCAATAAAGTGGGCTCTGCAAACCACAAGTATTCCTGTGATGTGCTCAAATTATACGTCATGTCAAGGGGTTGGACTCGAGCCATAACTAGGGACTTATAAAATTCATGTTACGAGCTGACAACATGCTATACTTCACAATTGTGTGAAGCTCTGCCATAATAAGCACCAATTTTCTCGTCTGACATTTACTTTACATGTTACTGAACCAGCCTAATGTTATGCGTTTGCTACTGGTTTAGAGTTATCCTACCCGTTTCAACACTAGAATACCGGCCAACTTTAATGTCATACAGACCTAAGATTTCTTTCCACATTTTTGAAATGAAAATTTTTCATACATTGAACAATGAATAAAATAACCAAACAATTGTGGTAAATATTATTTTAATAATCAGTTTTCTTATATTACTACCCACATAATTGTGCATGTTAGGACTAAATACAATACATGTAGATATATTCTGCATGACTGAAATGTGTAATAAAGTGCTAATTACGAACTGTGTATGATTCAGATCATTTACTTGTATACTTGATAGTATGAAAATCCTTTTTCTGCAAAAGATTATAGTACAACATAGTTATATGACTAAAGAATTACATTGCAAAATAAAAAATTTGAAAAGAACAGTAAGATTGATATGCATTCGCCTATGAAAATGAAACATCTTGAAACAGATTTTGTCCTTGGTTAGACACAAGTGTCTGGCATTTGTCACATTTTGTTCGACTTCTGAAAGTGCACCCCTTGCGACGGCAGATTCCCGTGGAAGAAAATTTTTTCAATCACTGGTCAGTGTTCAAAACCATATTTTTTGATCGCATGGAATAGGAGCTCTCCAGTCCTGTCTTCTTTGGTGGAGCATGCTCTTTATATCTATCCATCTTGTGTGTACCTTCGTTTGGTTTGTTCGGATGTCAGTACTTGGTTAATATTCATTCTGAAGCATAGTAAATCCATTTTATGGTTAATAGGAATCAAACAATTTCTACAGTCCTCTCTATATTCCATATAAGCGTTCACAACTGCTAAGTCCAAGAAATGGAAAATTACCATGAGAGTCAATTTATTGGTTCTCCTCCAATTTATGCACTATTCCACCATTTTACTAAACAAATCCACCCCTCCCATGTGTTGGTTGTAGACATGAATAATAGATGGACACTGAACTCGTATGCATTTTTTTTTCATTCTTACTTCATATATTAACCGAAGTGGTTGTATTATTTCCCGTGGCAGATGATACAAGTTTTACATATTTGGAATCTTTCCATTTCACAGCTGTAACATCATCATCATCATAATCATCATCATCGGTTCTCTGTTCTATTACATCAACTCTTCTCATTCGAATATCCTGTAATAATGTAACATTTCTCAAGCGGTTCGTCATGATTGTACCTGTTGCAAACATATTTTCAGACAACAGTTTTCTCAACAAAGGCACAATGGTGAAGTACCTATCGAAGTACAGAACACATTTTCATGCAAAATAAGAATGACTGCTGGCCCCGAACTAAGTGTTATGTCTTGTTGTGGTGTGTCCTGTCCTTGATACACTACGAAGTCCAACATCAGTTCATTCGCTGTAGTCAAAATAAAAGGTTTTCAGGCCCCAGGGGCGAGGTTTGTTTGGTATATAATGTTTCAACTGTATCTCACAGTAAATGGTATTATATGCTCATCTATGGAATAATTACCAACAGTTCAGTCAATATGAAGACTTCTTCCCTAACTGCATCTAACATTGGCTGAATTTTCCCCAGGTTGAATTCAGAATGTTGTCATAATACCTTTTTCATGTCACTACTAGATACCTAGATTTCGGTGTATTTTTTTTTAGGTAGACAATACATTAGCGTGCACTGTGCAAAAAAATCAAGTGTAGCCCTGGGTGGAGGTGGTAAGAGTGTTATAAAATATTGTCTAATATAACTTACAGGAACCATTTTATTTCTTAATTAAATCTGTTATAATGCTATAAACATAACATCACTTCCTCCACTCCAAACATGTTGCCGTCAGAGGCTTTAGCAACGTCACTTCTGCTGTCACTGTCGTTACCGCTGATACTACTACTTTGTAGGTTCAACAAAACTTGAGAATTCTTCCTCTCCCTCAGGCAGTTATTTACCCATAAACAGTTTTATAGTTTTTTCATATCATCGCATTGTTTTTGCCAGTCTGTTGGTGGAATACTGACTATTGCTGTGTGAGTAAATTGCATTATGTCCAAATGTTAACATTTTTGTTAGCACCGGGGATTTTACCATGATCCAGATGTACTTTATTGGGTTTAGATTACAATGTTATGGCGATAATAGGATAATTGTGTGTCCATGGGCTTTAAACAGTTTATCGATGAATGGGAGGTTGCTGAAGTAACTGAACCTTTACAAGCAGCTCGGATTTTCTCTCGTCGGCAGAAAAAATAACTTTGTTATTTATCAGCCAATTTCTTATCTTGGTAATAGTAAGAGACATGGTTGGAGATTTGTTCCTGCGCGCGCTATGGTATTGAGCATTATCAAGAATAATAATGCTTGGGAATGGAATGGTCGGACGTAGTTGTATTTCTCACCATTCCATGAAGTGTTGCTATTCATTTCATCATGATATTTTCCCATTTTAGTTTTGGCTCTAAAAACAAACTTTGCTCCCTTGATGAAACCATTTTCACCACCTGTATGAACTATAATTCATCGCTGGCCTGGATGATTGTTTTTGTACACTCCTGCTACATCATTATGCTGCGCTCACTTGTTCGCAATGAATGAATCCGTTTCTCATTGAGGTACAGAGTGATCACAAAGTCACGCGACCCCTGGCACACATATTGTAACTGGTTTTTATTATGCTGCAGGTGACAGGGGGTGATATTTGAGGAAAGGAACCAGTTTACAGTTTCACAGCAGCATGGTGTACGCACTGGAGGAACGAATTTTCATTCTGTAAGAGTAGGTAAGGAGTTTGAGTTACGAAACCACTGCGCATGCTTATACAGAGGTACATCTTGGGAAGGCACCTCCGAATAAATCAACCATTAAACGTCTATACGATAAATTTATGAAAACAGGGAGCGTGGAAGATGCACCCCGAAGTGGTAGAGCGACTGTCCTTACAGAAGACAAACTAACGGATATGAGTCCAGCAATGATCACAAGTCCGCAGAAGTCCTTGCACAGGTTGTCCAGTCAAGAGTGGTGTGTCGTACGGTACAGCACGTACCACTGTACGACAATCATTACAAATGTTTCCGTACAAAATCAGAGTTGCGCAGGATTTAGTAGCTGGTGATTTCCTCAAGCATATAACGTACTGTCGGTGGTTAATGGAACACGTGACGCCTGTTGGGGAGGAGTTGGACGACTGGTATTGGTCTGACGAGGCTTGGTTTCACCTGGATGGGCACGTTAATGCACAAAATTCACTTTATTGGTTGACTGATAATCAGCATAGGCTGCATGAGTCTCCTCTTCATGCCCAAAAGATCGGCGTGTGGTGTGCCATGTCTCGAAAGAGAATCTTTATTCTCTTCTTCAACACAACAATCAACAGTGAACGTTATATTCAGCTGGTCAGGCAATTCTTTGACTTCTGACGAGGACAAGAAAACGACATGGTTTCAACAGGACACTGCAACCGCCCATACCGCTCGTGTGAGTATGGTGTATCTGGAGTCTGTGTTACCAAGGCGCATCATTGCCAAGGCACTGTGGCCACCCCGGTCTCCCGATCTCACTCCACCAGACTTTTTCCTATAGGGATATCTGAAGTCATCGGCCTACACAACCAACCCGCATATTTTTAACGAACTGCTGACCAATATTCGATGTAATCTTGAGAAAATTTCACGTGCAACACTCCAGGGCGTCTTTAGGAACATGATCAAAAGGGTGCACATGTGTGAAGAAGTGAATGGTGCCCATTTCCAACATCTAATGTAGTGCCTCCATGGGTTGCGTGACCTTTTGATCACTGTGTATATTACGGGTACTTTACTTTCTCCTTGTCTGTCATTTTCAATTATGGTTCGAAGGTATTTCGCTTGCCATGCAACGATTTCGTTTCTTTCCATTAAGAATAACTGCTTATTTCTACATTTTTTGAACTTGAAACCCATTGACTTGATTAACCGTCGCAAAGTTTCCCTGCCACCTCTGAAATTAATTTCTTTTCGAACACTTCCCGCAACTTTTTGCAATATTCTTTGCACTACTCCAGCACCACATGAATCGAACTGGCTGCTGATCCAGCAAAGATAACAAATATGTATATTGCAAATCACATTATGAGATACAATGATTGTAATACTTATAACATGCGTGTAAATGAGCGTGACACGAAACGCATGAAAAACAAAATAAGTCCCCACAACAATTAACACAACTTTACAACTGACGTGACTGTATGCACAAGTTATAGCTAAGGTCGCATGCTCACTATTGGCTGGAAGGAGACGAGGCAAATGGGAGTGCAGGCAGAGTTTGTGTGTTTGAGAGGGAAGGAGAATGTAAGTTCACATTTTTCACGGGGCTTCACTAAGGTTTGTCGAGCTTTACTTGGCAGCATTTGCTGCATGTGAGAAATATCTCGAGCAGTGCTCATGAGACGTCTAGCGCCTCAGTTAGCGACGTACGTCACGTTCTGCGCCCGACTTCACGACACGAGTCCGGAAATAAAGTACTTGCGTGCTTGGGAAGCACGTAATTTAGCAGCGCGGAGCTCTGCTAACTATGTTGAAAATATAGGCACCAACCTGCAATTCCATGAACGACGGAAGATCTTGGAGACAGCTGGTGCTGCGCTGCTGCCACACATCATATGTAATTGATAATCAATTTCCGCACACCGCGGCATATACTACCAGGAAATCAGGCCTGCATTGTGGCGGTTGTCGCCCGGCCTACTTCTGAGAATTTATACTTGCAGTGTGACGTCAGAGCCCGTGCATTTTTCGCGTCTAGCTGTTGCCAGGCAGAAGTGACCACAAAAAGATTTACTCTGATTGGGTAAATTTAGAAAGTGTGTTACTAAGAGGAAGTGTTAAAACATAATAATTTTCCCCTTCCCTAGTAGTATGGTGTAAAGTGTTCCAAGCCATGTGATTGGTCCAAGGTTTTTACTCCCCCCAAGGGAGGTATTGTATTTGGGGTACATAATCCCTGGAGTTTTCTGACTTGAGAGAGAATGTGGCTCAGAGGATCCGCAGAAATACGTTGACAGAGTTAAGTAATCTTGCCAAAAATGAACTTTACAGAAAAATAATGGGCCATTCGGGCAGTCTCTAGGAAGGAATCGCTAATTTCAGGGTCCTTGTAGTATAACTTTGCTAGTAGATTCCAGGATGGAAAAACATTGCAAGATTTGAGAATAATTTTCTCTAAGATTTTAAATTTCCTTAATCAAGTTTTTAAAGTAGAGTTATCAATGGCCTTGGTCGGGTTAAATAAATTATCAGTATGAAAACTAAGTACTCAGAAGGAGTTTGTATTTTTTTAAGGTGTATTAAAAGCTCAATAATTGGAATTTGTAGGTTTGAATGGCCAGAGATTTTGTAAGTCAAGTGTCAATTTAAAAAGGACATAAATATTTTCCCAGTTGTATTCAATTCTCAATAATTGGCCTTTGTGAATTTGTATGGCCAGGAGTTTTCCCAGTTTTATATCTATATAAGTCATCTAGTCAGTTGGCCTTATGTTGCAAATGTAGCCAAAGCATATAAAATTGTAAAAAAAAAAAAAAATCTCAAAGATACATGGTTGGCCTTAACTTTTATTTTAATGTGGCGAGGTCAAATCTTAAGTGTGGTATTTTCGAAAACCTTTGTTTTGCATAGTTTTTTTGGATCCCCATTTTTAACCCTTTTTTCCGAGGCGATATTTATTTGAGATTGTTTGAAAAGGAATGCCATGTGGGCATAATATAATTCTTGCTGGGCATTTTGAATTGTAGCATATGTAGTCAAGATATTGGGGTAAAGGTGGTATTTTATTGGGCGAATTTGTTACGCAAAGGAAACAGAAACAAAGATAACAATAAAAAAACTAAGTGCAATATCATGTTTTATAAATTGGGGAATGGGTAGGGCATCCTATTTAATATTGATGTTCAACTCCGCTACTTGCTTAGATGTTAATTTTCTACATGTTTTGGAATCTTTATGATGTTTTACTCTTTTGGGCCGTGGTTTTACTGCCCCTTTAATGCGCCTTTGAGGAGAAGGGCGTATCACTCAAGATATGTAAGAATACAGGGACGCCTTACTATAGGACAGTAAACAATGTTAAACCTTGTCCTTGTTTCAACTGGTTGAATAGTTGTCCCATCAGTACATTTTAATGAAACGTTGTCACACTGTTTGTTGGTTCAGTTGGTTGACTATTTTGTGTGTCAAGATGTACGCTGTCTACTATTTCATGAATAACTTGTACATCGTTATAACTTACAGCAACGTTACTTACTGTGTTCACTGTTTCAACTCGAACATTTTCACTGCGACATTACTTATTATACACACTATTTCAACTGGCTGCAAATTTGTCACCTATGTACTTGTAGTCGAAACATGACTACATTACACAGCTATGTCCGCTGGTTCAGAACAATTATATACAGAAAAATTAACTGTAATACTTTCTGCAGTAAATGGATCAAGAGGGTGTAATTCACAATATTCAAGTTCACATTCTGACGAACTCTCAGGAATAATGAGATATTTTGGTTTTGAATATAAGTGATTCTTTTCTTCACTGAGTTCGTCCATCTCGGTTTATGTCGTAGAGTTGTGCACTAAGAAGAAAATTTCACTTTAATTATTCAAGGGAAAGAATATTCTTCAATTTATGCCTAATACACACAAATGTGTAGGCATTTATTTAATAATGTATAATATCATATTTATTTTGTTTTCCAATGCAGATAATAATAGAAACAATTATTACAACGCTGACCAACATGTCACATGTATTATACTTTCTAATTTGATGTTTTAGTTTTTTAAAACGATAGCTTACTTTCTCACTGCCGTGGTCGTTGCGCAATATTGGACAAAACTGAAGAGAACAATAGTACCGACTTTATTCTCGCCGCAAAAAACTTCCCGAAGTTAAAAAACTACCCACCCAAACGATGTTACAATGTCTGACTAAAAAAAAGGTATCCGTAACTCCACTACAAAATTCTTCAAATTGAAATGAAAAATTTTGGGGGGTCAGGATTACAAGTATACCCACACAAATGTGTGAAAACGAGCAGAAAGGCTTGTGTCGAACGAAGTGCACTTGTTGAAATAGAACCTGGAGGAGACTCCGCAGCGCACTGCGCACACCAATCACAGTTAGGGGTAAATTAACTCCCTAGACTCGAGCCGCCCACGGGGGTTTTCCGGGTGACTTAGGAGGGTGTGTCTCGACAGGGTTCCCGCCATGTCGGGCGAATTCCCGGAGCGATCCGGGGCTTCCGGGAATGCATCCCTGGTCTGGAAAATCTCAGAGGAACATGGCCACCCCCTTCCCCTCCTCATCAAAGGCTACCTTCAAACCCACCCCACAACACACACACACACACACAAAGCCACGCCACGGTGTCTCCTCCGATGCGGTGCCACATGCCAAGGATTCTCGGCACGCGGGAGGGTTTGCGCTCCCGCGCCAAATATACCGCGGAGCAGCTCAGAGAATGTGACTGCGGAACGCATCCCAGCGTTTCTTGAAGAAGTGTTGCGAGGTATTTTATCATTTATCATTTATCATTCTATAAAGTTACATCTCTAGCTGATACATGTAAAAAGCTAAAATTCCATTTAAAGTAAATACAAAATTTTCTACTGATAAAAATATTTTACATTCGCAAATGGTTACCCGCCGGTCATGTCGAACCTATTTGGTGTTTTTAATTGGTTCCATATAGCGTCTGGGTGAAATAGTTTGTCGGAGATTGTGGAGCGATCACGTTAGAAAGTCCTCATATTTCCTTCTCCTGCCATTTGTAAATTACATTTGAAATAGTATATAAAATTATACATTACCAACTGACTGGTTTCGGTTATTCAAGAACAGATCACTTGACACTGTGCAAATTTGAACAAACACAAATATTTTACTGAGGCGTGGACGTAAAAAAAAAAAAAAAAAGAAACCCATTTCCGTTACTGCCAGTTAGAACATTTAACATTTAACAAGCCACGAGTAAGTTACACAGAACTACATTTTATTTAAATGCTGCAAACATCAGTTTAAGTTCTCAAACAAGTCCTTTCCTTGAAAATATTGGTAGTTATAACCAATTAGGTTTTGAAGGGCTTTTTTGATAGCGTTATTTTGTATACCGGATGTCCCATTTATCTTGACCACCCACAATAACTCCGTACTGGGGCTCCAAATAAAAACAGTGTTTTGTACAAAAAATGTAAAACTGTAAGGGGAAAATAATACGGCTGGGGAGTCAGCTGCATAGCATTATTTATTAGTGAGATAAGAATTCTAACATAAGTTACTGAATGGTATTATATATCTATTGGTCAAAGTCCAATGAAACTCGTCAAGACCTATATAAACATGTAGCCAAATGTACACGTCCATTATACGAACATTAAATACAACACATAAAGTGGTTTATTTGCTGTCCGTTTGCAGTACTATAGATATGAGTACTGTGAGGGATAGTACATTCACATTAGACGTTCAAAGTGGCGACCATTGGCAACGATACAAAAGTTCAGTCACTGGATGAATTACATCACTGATTCCTCCAGTTGTGCATGCTGAGGAGCATTACAAGCATGCTCGATACGTTTCTGCATGTAGTCTGGAGTTGTAATATCTCGATATACAGTGCATTAGAGTTAACCCCAAAGAAAAACGTCCAGGCAAAGGTCAGGAGACCGAGTAGGCCACTGAACTGGTTCTCCACACCTATCCACTTCACATGGATATTTTCGGTCCAGAACAAGACGTGCAACACGGCATTATGTGCTGGACATCCATCGTATAGGTACCACATTATCATTCTGCTACTTAGAGGTATCTCCTCCAGAAGACCAGGAAGAATTTTCTGTATTAAGGTGGCATACTCCCTGCCGTTTCGATTACAATTCACGAAATAAGACCCTATGAACTTATTGGCAACCATCCCACACCAGACGTTAACTCTCCACCCGTCGAAGACATCGTAGGTTCTCGACGGCCCAATAATGCATGTTCCTCGTTTTCACTTGGCCTGAGTTGGAGAACGACAATTCATCGGTAAAAAGAACATCCGAAAAAAAAGTTCGGGTTGGCGATAATTTTATACTGTGGCCATTTACATAACTCTACGCCATTCTAGATGCCATTCCCGTGCAAATCTTAGTGTAAGTGTACATGATAGGGATGACACTTAAGAATGTTGTGGTCACTCGTTTTCGGAATGTCAATTTCGGCTTCAAGTTGACGTGTGGATTAACTGCAACGGCGGCGAGAATTGCAACCTCAGCAGCTTCGTCTGTGTTTGTATTACGATGGTTACGTTGCTGTGGGTTCAAATTGTCCGTTTCAAAAAGCTTTCAACGACACGGGTCTTGTCTGGGTATCGCTCCCTGTAGAGTTGCTTCGCCTGACTAGCATTACGCCAGCATTCAACAGAATGAACGACGAGTGAGCAAATAAAGCTATTGATAACTGTAATAACTGAACTGTGTGTATATGTGTTTAGGTGTGTGTGTGTGTTTCAGTACAACTCACTTGAACGTACTACGCTGTATTTTAAATTAATACGAACCCATTTATCTGCAAACTTACATTCTCCTTAGATTAGCAGCATTTCTACCTTCTCGTTGTTGGAGTGTATTTCGGTTACCACAATTCTCACCTTGCAGTGTATTGTATTCGACTGTACACGGATGACTGATTGAGTAGTCGTCACGTCACGTGTGTCCCTTTGTTTCCTCTAAGCGAAACCTCTGTGAAATGGAGTACACACTCTGGGTACCTGCACTGTGTACATCACCTCTACATCAAATGCAGAGCGTCAACTTCGTACTGTACTGTACCATACAGCGCAATCGCGTCGCAAGGCTTCACATTACGGGTCGTCATGAACCCTTATGAGTCCCAATGTCTGTGGTGGTTTTTAGTGATCTGTTTATTAGACCAGTACATTATGATACACTTTTTAATAGGTCTTGGCGAGATTCATCAAACTTTTGACCAATAGACTCGTGGTGCCATTTAAAAATCTGATTTTATTAGTCGTATCTCACTCATAAATAATGCTATGAGGCTGACACCCCAGCAGTATTATTTCCCCATTCAAGTTGTACAACCTTCGTGTGAAACACTTTTTCATTTGGAGACCAGGCACGGAGTTATGTTGGGTGGTCAAGATAAATGGGACATACAGTGTATGTATAACTAGGATATATATCTGTACTCAGTTATTAGACTTATTATGAGCACGGTATATATTTTGTTTTATACGATCCTTATGTATGGTTTTGTTAAAAGTTTTTGTGGCATTTTCAACAAATGGTTCAGCGGAAGTAAGTGCACTTTTGCCTTAACTGCGCTACTATAAACTATGCCAAATAAACATGTAACTATTTCGTGAAAACATGTAAACTGATTTATTCATCTCGGATTTTATTGACACGACCCGGGAGGTTGTTGAGGTTTATGAAGCTGCTAGCTCCAAGAAATCATTCAGGAAGTCATATCTACGTTAGCCTACACGGAATCAGAAAGCCTTTACATAGCAAGAAAAATCTATACTACCTAGTAGTATATTGTTATTATTTGGCAGTAAGTATTGAGTATTTATTCACACAGCAAAAATTAATAATTTGCAAGCAAAATGACGACGAAATTATTTTGTTATTCGCTGATATATTACTACAGAATGATTAACAACTGTTTACAGCTTCGTTAAGTCAGAATTTTTAATTTTAAAATAGTAACTTTGTACACCAGACCGTTCATTTATCTAAAGCTTGCAGAAATGTCATGGTTCGGTGGACAACTTGAACTTATTTTTATGTAATTCTTGCCATTAGTGTATTTTATTTGGTACACTACGTTCAAATGATACAAAAATTATTGTTTCACAAAATTTTAGCTGATTTATTGTGCAACTAAAACATGTACATAAAGGCTTCATACAATTATGAAAAAATTGTCATAATCTTTTATACAACGTATTCGGAAACCATCTCTCGAAATTCAAACCGCAGTATCTGTGGCCGAATAGAAACATGAAACTCTACTCATAAAATGTTCGGAAAGGCAATTAAGTACGTTTAAATTGAAGTTGAATTTCGCTAAACGACTCCGGGTGCCCGCAGGTGTATGTTCCTGCGTGCGTGACACGAAGGCGAATGGCAGTGGCGCCACATTCGACCAGCGCCTGTACATAGGCAACCTCGTGATACGCAAGCTCGCCCCGCGACTACGGTGACGCCTGTGTGTGAGTCAGTAACAACCTATCCGACCGGCAAGCGGCGGAGAATGTCGCTTGCAACACTGCCGTGGATCAGTTCGCCTTCGTGTTATGCAACTTGTTGTGCATGCTTGCACGTACGGCTGTGGACAGCCGGCGTCATTTGCCGTTTCTCAGGCGTGGTTTGCCGAAATTCCACTTAAATTTAAACATACTAAATGGCCTTTCCGAACATATCATGCCTAGAGTTTCCTGTTTCTATTCACCCACAGATACCGTGGTTTGAATTTCGACTGGTAGTTTCCGAACACGTTGTATAGACAACACTCACAAGAGTGATACGTTACGGAATTTGTGACATGATTCCTTGCACGAAAGTAAGACTGAATTAACGGGAGTTTAAACAACCTATTTTACTGTAGTTCTTGAATGAAGGTGTTGCATGTGTGAATAGCTACTAATATAATTGTGTGCTGTGCCATGTCATTGGCGCACTTACGGAAAACATATTAAATAGCTGACAGGGATTATGCTGTACACATTCAGATATTGTATGGTTGTTCCAGCTATAACTTTTTCTGTGTGAGTGTCCCAACAATGCTATCTTTCACCTTAATTTGAAAACAGTTATTAATAATCTCTTGAAACGAATCTATTAGAGCCTACGGTTTCTCAATTCAATTAAATAAAATTTGGTGCCTAGTTTTTTTAAAGAATGCCAAACGTATGCGCCATTGAATGTGTAAGGCATTGAAATGTGTAAGGAAGACTGGAGAAAAAAGGGGGTGGGAAGAGACATGACAAATTTGCTGTCGCAAGTTACTTGCCCGCTGCACGATGTCGTGTCGAGTACAAGAAACTATTGCCAGGTAACTAGCTTCCAAAATGAAGAGAAATTCTCCAACAGCTTGTTACTTCAATAATATTATTTACGTTCAATTCGCAAGACGCTATTTGCCAGTCGGTTTTAGAGTTGAGTTAAGTCGTTTTAATTGACGGTTATAGTATAATCATGG